>CM033473.1:64591161-64636161 GCA_019447015.1 Hymenochirus boettgeri
CGGATCCGCTTTCGGATCCGCGAACTGGCCATCTCTAGTCAACAGCAGGGAATAGCAAGGGTTATAAATTTAACAGATTTTTCTAAATAAAGAGAATATGTAGAATAGCTAAGTATACACAATATAAACTAACAATTTAAAAAATAATTATATTTTCCACTGAACCCCCCCCCAATCTATATTTTACCCCCTTTTGTTGAGGTATCACCAAGGAAGGATTGCCACTTCATACTGGGCATGATTCGTCTTGTATAATAATGAGCATGCCTTTTTAAGAGAATCAAAGACAGATTGTAAAAATTTAAGATTTTCTAAAAGTTCAAATTTTCTAGAAAGTTCGAAATATCGAATTGTCAGGATGATTATCGAATGTGAAAACTGGAAAGTAGTGAACGTGTGAAGGAAGTTACTTTATTTCAAGTTCCATGTACAGTAAGTTGCCATTGCTATTTTAACCTTGTTTTATTCAAACTTTTCAAACTATTTGTCCCCATTGACTTAAGTGGGTCCAAATTTGTTTTTTTAAAACTTTTTTAGAAGTTAGAAAATCCAACATTGGAACGGATGATTGGAAGTTCAGACATATTTATTGTATAGTGTCATTAGTGGTGACAGTAACAGCCTCTTCATCCCTGGCATACATTGCAACCTGGCAATCATAATGTACATTGTTCTATGGACAGATAAATTGAGTATATTTAAGACCAGGGGCCATATTTATAAAGCCGTGGTATCGCTTTTTAGCGATACCGTGCCTTAAACTATCGGTATTGTAAATCATTAAAGTACAAGGCCAAGCGCAGGTAGGCGGCGCAGCTCCAGCAGCCTGTCCTGGTCTGCGCGGGCTGAACTTGCGCTCTTTCAGTGACGTCAGCGCACACAACGAGTTGAGGTCGGAACCGTCGGATGGATTGTTCGGTTCGCTTCGGGATGGAGGCTCTCTCAGCCCTTCAGTTCTATACTAACTCTGCCAGACACGTATTGTTTCGCTCTCTAATAAACCGGATCCCAAAATCTCCGCTGTACCGGGCAACAACCTGGCTCCCGTTAACATTGTATTACATCAAAATCTCTCTCCTAACTTTAAATCCTCTTCGCTCTGCTTCTCCTCCTTATATTTCCTCTCTAGTGTCCCATATGTTCCTGCCCTGACCCTCCACTCAGTCTCAGAACAGCCCTCTGTAAGACCCCCACTCGGACTGTTTCCCTCACCTTAAACCTATCTTCTTGTAGCTCCTATCCTCTGGAATTCTATTCCCCTCTCTCTACTCTTCAAGAAACCTCAATTAGCAGGTTTAAATTTAGCCTCACATCCTTACTCCCGCACTTATACCCATTCCATTGTATCTGTGTGTTACCCACCTAACTAGATTGTCAGCTCTATGCGGACCGGCCTCATTACCTCTCTTGTGGCAAAGCCCTAGCACTTCAATTATATAAGTTATATATTTATGTACTGAAACAATCTATGTATTTGTCCCCCTTGTAGGACTTTATTGTATTTTAATACTGTACAGCGCTGTTCCAAGTGGCACTATATAAATAAACATATAACATACATATATAGACGGATAAAGATATAGCGAGAGATAGATTGATAGATAGGTAGAAGGTAGATAGATGATAGATGATATAGGACTAGCGACAGACAGAGATAGATCATGATCTTCATTGGAGCGCACCCTGGCTGGGCTGAAAAGTGCCACGAAGGAGGAGTGCACACTGATTGTGAAAACGATAGATTAGATAGATAGATAGATAGATAGATAGATAGTAGAGAGATAGATAGTAGTAGATAGATAGATAGATAAGATAGATCATATAGAGATATGGTAGGTAAATATAGATAGATAGATAGATAGATAGATAGATAGATAGATAGATAGATAGATAGATATGGTAGGTAGATAGATAGATAAATAGATGGATGAGGATACTGTAGAGAGATAGATACTGTAGAGAGAGAGAGAGAGATGGCACTATTATAAATTCCAAAACTCTCCATATACACTGGTAAAATCATTAAAAACATCAAACTGAACAAAAAGGTCACATGCCAAGAAATTGCTTGAAGATATTGGCTGTATCTCACTAATTGGAATGCTGTATATAGGCAATATATTCGGCTATAACGGGCAATTCACTGATTAAATCTTTTTTTCTTGAAACCATTATCTATTATCCCTTATCTTTTCTCATTGTTCTAGGGAAATTATACATTTCTTAAACTTTGGGCTGATATGGTGGTCAGGTCAAGACCCGATAGCATTATAATTTAGATCTTACAATCAATTTTTCAATATCGTTTATCTGTTTATCCTTTTAAACGTACAAAGGATTTCTTTGAAAGGATATAACTTCATAGGACTTAAGATTATTCCTTTAAGGAGAAATAACCCAACATTTTTACCACCCGTGATTTAAAGGCATCCAAACAACAGTAATGTGGTACATACTATTTCGAGTAATAGCCTTTAACTGCGTAAATATAATGATATACTGCACACCCCCAGAAAAAACATCCCACCACCAAACCCCCACATTGTAATAGTTACCTCCCTGTGGTCCCCTTAAGGGTATGTCTATTCCCTAACAAACTTTTAAATAAGCCAATCACAGGCAACCAATGCCGGTTCGGCACCTTCTCTGCACTTCCAACACAGAAAAGACACCTGAAGCTAAGCAGAAGACAGCCGAGGGAATGAGAGCTGGTTATTAGATTTAGGAGTACATTTGAGCAGTAAGAACCTCGCAAGGTCAAGGTTTGGTGGGCAATAAGGCTGGATTTAAAAGGGTTTTTGGGGGGTGGGACATACCCTTTAAGCCCAGAATACTTACATTCAACGCGCTGTGCTTAACCTCTCCCGGTCATCGCCTCCCTGTATCTACCAATAAATAAATGAATTTTCAAATAAAACCTCAGAACACACTGAATCAAATATCTGCTGAATAATCTATCTCGTCTACTTTTATTTTGCGTGTTTGAAAAATAACCAATGGTCCCAAGTCTAGATTCACATTTGATCATGAATTAGTCTTCACATTTACTACTTTCATTCCATCTAGAAAACATGTCCATGAGATCTGCTTGAAATAAATCTGTAACGGTCTCACCATTTTAATTTTGACGTGGTTGCTGAAAAAAATAACCTTAATGGGGTTGTGTTCCCAACGTCTAGTATTGCACAGTTTGATCATGATCATTATGCTCTTCACTTTATAACTACACTCACTATTTACTATATGAGATTACTGGTATTAATGCATATAGATCTGTTGATCCGGGATACTTTCTGATTGCGTTTGGAGTTAGAAGGACTTTCCCCCCTTTTAGCTGTTTTTTTGCCTTCTCTGGATCAATGTTAGGTAGGGTAAAAAAAAAAAATAGGGTGAATAGGTGACTGATGGACTTGATGTCTTTCAACCCAATTACTATGTTACTATGTACTAACCGTTTCGTTCTGTTTTTTGGATTCCCGGATTTCGGGAAAATCCCGAATATCAAAATCCAAAAACGGAACTAATTTTTGAGGCTGTTTTCGATATTTTCTAAGATAGCCTTGAACGTTCGTAACCCTCGAAAATATGATCAATCGGATGTGACTATAGAAAATAGGCCCTAAGTCCCATAATCCAGACAATCCATCCGGATTCAGATGGATCATTCGGATTTTGGAACCGAGGGTCCTGTCAGATCCAAATCCCATCTCTACGCTTCACACATGCCCAATATTAAGCTACTGCTGTCCCCTGATCAAGTACAGCTCTGGATACTTGGAAGGAAGTTAAAATTTTATTTGCACATCAGGATAGAATGATACCCTTGGTGTCTTTTGTACTTCGCAGAGAACTTAGGAAAGTTAGTGGAAAATATCATTATTTTTTAAAATTCTTACAGGGTTATTCAATAAAGTTCTTATAGTTTAAAGTGGTACTAATTTTGCCCCAACCAATCAGATCTTATTTAACATTTGAAAGCTAACATCTGAATGGTTGGGGCAAATTAGCACCATTCTAAACGATAAGAACTTTATTGAATCTCCCTGATAGTTTTTATTATGCATACCTAGTTATTCTACCTATTCTCTTCCATTTTGATAAATTTATACCCCTGCTGTTGGCTGTACAATTAGGAGTCTAAAGCTCGTATATGTGAACACATTAGGACTAAGAACCTAAATAGCTCAACAACTAGAGATGGCCAGTTTTGCGGATCCGAACCCCGGATCCGCGGCGGATTTCCGAGATCCGCGAACTGTGGATCTCGCGGATTTTCCAGAATTCCGCTTTCCAAATTTTTTTCCGAACTGCATTCGAAAATTTTAAAAAAATCGGGAAATTCGAATATTCTACAAAATTAAAATTTTTAAAGAATTTTCGAAAATTTGGCAAAAATGACACAGTAACTTGCCGGAAAGGGCCCTGGGAAATGGTCCGGGGCTACTTTCTAAAAGAATCCTATTCTGATTAGTTACAATCAGAATTTTCAAAGGAATCTGATTGGTATAACCCAACCTATCACATTCTTTTCCCGTCAGAATTGGTTACAATTAGATTCTAATCTTATTGTAACCAATTCTGATTTGGCATACTAACTAGAGATGGACCGGATTTTGGACCAAACCTGGTTCCATGGCAGATCTCCGAAATCTGCCAATCCGCGGATTTTCTGAACCCACCTTTGAACATTTTCGAAGATTTTCATGTATCAAATTCACCAATGGCAGCTGTTTTTACCTGTGCCAACCCCTTGGTATAAAAGGCAGCTAGACAGGTGCCACTTTGTCAGTGTGTTAAAGTAAGTTTGTGGAGACCTGACAGTGTAGGAGTTATATCGTTTTTTCCATGCTTTTGAAGCTTTCTGTGTGTGAATTTTAGTGGTGTGGATTAGCACTTGTTGTTAACCACTCCTGTATTCACACAATTTGGACCCAAAGTCCTTTTGAGGACTAAATCCCCCCCCCCCTATAAGTTTTTGGACAAATTTAGTGTAAGGCCTTTTAGAGGTCTACTGGCCCTATTTAAAAACACACAGTATTGCAGTTTAGCGATACATGTCATTATCGATAATATAACATCCGGATGATGTCACTACCCGGCGCCTCTCTCTTTGCGGTGCCGAGTTGTGACATCATCCTGAAGCGAAGAGGATGTGGAGCGAGGAGCAAGCGGCCGCCGGACAAGGTAGGAGAATACCACGGGTCACCAGGGCAACATCTAACATCTTAAGTGGCAAATATTTACAATAGAGTAAAACCTTCTTTATTTGTGCATACTGTATGCACAAATAAGGAGGATTTACCCTATTTGCAAGTATTTGCCACTTTAGATGTTTGAAAACTACAACTCCCAGCAATAAAGCATGCTGGGAGTTGTAGTTTCCAAACCACTTAAGTGGCAAATACTAACCCCCTCTGTTTATACTTGAGTCAATATCTTTTTTCTCCTTTTTTAGCTAAAACTAGGTACCTTGGTTTATACCCGGGGCGGTTTATACTCGAGTATATACGGTACTCGAACTTTGCATTATGAGGATACTTAGGTGTTTGGTTTTATTGGTTCGTATATATGTTTTTTGTGTACATTGATACTATATGATGTGTAATTTTAAGTGTTGTCTAAAGTGTACAAAATGTGCATATACTATTAAGAAGGGGCAGGGTGCCAAGGTGAACTCTGGGTATAAAACATGTGGTTTTAAAACAATAATATTACAAGAGTATAACAATTTGGGGGTTAGTGTGGTCACAGTTTTTGATTGAGCACTGTCTGTATTATTAGACCCATAGAAAAATAATTTAAACCTACCACCAATGCATGCGTCCCACCCCTGCGCACCCCCGCCGCACTATTTTCTCACGTGTGCACCACTCCAACCCCTCCCACATTGTGGGGGGGATGAATGACATGGTGCTCATGCAAATGCTCTCGAGTATATTTACAGCCTTTGGTTAGTATATAAGATAATAACCCTGGCACTGACTGACTAAACCGAACATTAGAATATTTATTACTGCTCTAATGTCTTATTATTATTTTTGTAACAGGACCCTTGCTTAATCAACTTGAAACGACTCTGATGCCACTCTTGACACCACCAACTAACCATTGCTAGAATGTCATTGAGATTGCTGTATCTTGATTGGTGGGCTTGCACAATG
This sequence comes from Hymenochirus boettgeri, assembly GCA_019447015.1. Taxonomy (NCBI): domain Eukaryota; kingdom Metazoa; phylum Chordata; class Amphibia; order Anura; family Pipidae; genus Hymenochirus; species Hymenochirus boettgeri. The sequence continues at coordinate 64,597,323 of CM033473.1, forward strand.
CTCAGTTTTGAGATACAGTTAATAAATGTCTCGAAAACCCAATGTTTTAAGAGCAGGATGTCAAACTTGCAGCTCTTCAGATGTCAGGGAATGCTGAGAGTTGTAGTTTTCAATCATCTGAGGGCTGCAAGTTTGTCATCCCTTGTGTAGAGGTATCTCCTCCTTGAATTAAAATTTTCCCCACCCCATATGAATCCCCCACCTCAATAAGTAGAGATACAGAAATTACATTCACTTCAAAACCGTCCACTACTGGTGGAAAGATGGCAAATGCAATGCCTTCTGAGATAGGAGCTTAACCCCCCGCTAATCCACTTAGCCACTTTCATTTCCATACTGATGTATTTTTTAATTCCAACATTAATGAAATCTACAGTGCTTCACTTGTAGAAATGCGATAATATACTCATTACACATTACATCAAATCACCTCCTGTCACATGGCCAACAATGTCAAAAGGCAAAAGGAATGCAAATTAAGGAAAATAATGTTTGGCATATTTAAAATGTATTCAAGAAGCATTATTTATTCATGTTTATACACGCCTAATGTAGAGTTCTCCTTTCATCTTTATGCATTTCTTTGCAACATACACCATTTAAATGCATAGTCATATGGGCATATAGGGCATATTATAGAGGCACAGTACAGCGGGGGGGGGGGAAGCAATAAAGCACCTTTACCGGCATTTGCAAAATACTGCACTTTACAGTACTTTAAGTACTGTTAAAGGGCAGTATGAAAGTACTGTTAAAGTGCAGTATTAAAGTACTGTTTAAGTGCAGTTGGAAGTACTGTTTAAGTGCAGTATTAAAGTACTGTTTAAGTGCAGTATTAAAATACTGTTAAAGTGCAGTTTTAAAGTACTGTTTAAAGTGCAGTATTAAAGTACTGTTAAAGTACTGTATTAAAGTACTATTAAAGGAAAGTTCTATGGAAAATATACATTTTTAAAAAACTCTTTGTTTGTATTGTGCATACATAGTTTTCTACATATTCTCTCCCATTTTGAAAAATCATTTGATTTCATACCCTTTGCTGTTCCCTGCTGTTGACATTGTGAGCTGCCATTTAAGGTTCCAATGGTCCTTCTTCCCAGGATGCACCACTTCCTTAGAAAATTCCTAACAGTAATTTCTACTGATTGACTGTTGGATGGGTCAACATGCTCAGATCTCTACTGAGCAACTGAATCAACCCAGGCGCCGGGTCAAGGGCAAGACCATAATGGTCTCTTTTAGGGGTCCTGCCAACAGAATTCAGTATTTCAGAAGTACAGTATTTATTTTTGCACAAACACAATGCTGAATGGGTAGGTTAAGGTTGGGATTGAAAATTACGTTTCCCTCCCTTAAAAGTATATGTATTTGCACTGAACTTCCCCTTTAAAGTGCAGTATAAAGTACTATTAAAGTGCAGTATTAAAGTACTGTTAAAGTGCAGTATGAAAGTACTATTTAAGTGCAGTATTAAACAGTACTTTCATACTGCCCTTTAACAGTGCTTTAATACTGCACTTTAACAGTTAGGTACATTGGAATCTGATTGTGGATCATTCTTATGTTTTGTTAGCTCATACACATAATGATGTTATTGGCTCCCTCTACTGTATTAAATGGAGCTGATTACGATCCAACAGAAATTCTCTGTCTCGAATGACTGACCATGATGTCAACATTTTCAATAATAGGCTTTATAGATAGCACCTTAGGCTGGGAACACATGGGCAGATATTTCAACCTGACTGACCAATATTTTGGAAGTTCAGTCGATTGGTGATTATTGGCAGTTTGTCTCTTCTGTTTGTTTAATTCTAAAACATCGGAAAATCCCACAAGAAGACCTTAGGGATGGAATCATTTTTGGAGCCCACCTTACATCATTTGTTCCTGCAATATACATACCCCTTGTGTGACAGTTATTGCATCATGGGAACGAGTGCAGGTAATTGAGCACTATTTACTGTACTGTCTAACTAAAACAAAGTTTTTTGATAAATAGTAATGCAAACTTTAACTTAAAATGTAGTGTGATTTGTTATTTTACAAAAAAATTTTAGAAATAGTGTAGGTCCTGTAAAATGAGTGGAGAACCACACTAGCCTGATATTACATTGGGTAGCTTGGTGGCATAGAAATCAATCAATAAATACAAATTACTGTAGTCGGCATTACAGTCGGTAGTGAAAGATGAAAAATGAATGTCGGTCTGTATTGGCCTTTACTGTTACTATTGGTCCATGGCCACACAGCTAACCAATCCCCATACTACATATGGGCAATCCGTTGGGCCATGTGTACGGTCCCCACCACATGTGTGCCCATAGATACCAATGTGATCTGTTGGCCTAATGCGATAAGATCACATGTGTATGACCACCTTTGGTGTTAGGAGCATTCCAAGGTAATGAGCATTCTGGGTAGAAGAAGGACCTATCAATATAGTACAGAAATGTCAACATAGAGAATGGCTGAAACTGCTAAAATCCGTTCCGCCTGTGGATTCGCAGATTTTCGAAAAAATGTGAAAATTTGAAAATCCGCATAAAATAAAACCCTAAAGTCAATGGAGAAAAAAATCTGCACAGATCGGCCTAAATATAAGGTAAAACAGCAATGGTAACTTACTGTACATGGCTGTGGGACCTGGGAAATGGTTTGGGGGAACACGTAACATATACCCAGAACTAAAAAAAAAAAACTTTCCTCACGATTGCACCTTTTTTCGAGCTCTCCGCATTCTATTTTCGAGCTGCGTTCGATATTTTTCGAAAATTTGAGAATTTTGCAAAAATGTATTCAGTAACTTACTGTAAATGGTTCTGGGCAGGGCCGTCTCTAGACTTTTTGCCACCTGACACAAAATTCCAAATGCCGCCCCTCTCGCCGCCGGAAGGGGTGTGGTTTTATATTGAAAGTGGGGTGGTGCTTTGTCCGGAAGTGGGATGTGGCTTGTCCAGAAGTGGGAAAGGCTTTATACACGTTGATTTAACTTGTGTCATTATCATTGTATTTACATATCATTCCTCCATTTATTTACAATACATTAAAGGACCCACCCTCTAGAATAGTATCCCCATTCCACCCCCAGATCAACCATACTTCCTGTGGAATAAAAGGTTTTGGAAAAGATTTGTAAGCTTATAAGCTGCCACCATGTCAATGTAGACACTTTCTTAGAGAGCAGGGCAGGGCCCTAACTAACCTACCTAATCTAACCTACCTTAACCTAACAAACTCTATCTGAAGCTAGCATATGAAATGTCTTTTAGTAACATACACACTACTATTAGAATTAAATACAAACATTTATACAAACCTGTTAAGGTAGAGGGTTATGCATAATGCTAATATGAAAAAGTCCAACTCCAAGCACAATTTTACAATGTCATTTTACAGATTAAATGCAACTGAAAGAAATAACAAGTATTAAAAAAAAGCAGAATACTACTTATCTATCTATCTGCTATCTATCTACCTATCTGTCTCTATTTTTCTATCATCTGTCTAACAACTATCTATCTATCATCTATCTATCTATCTCTGTATATCTATCTAACAACTATCTATCTATATATCTATCTATCTATCTGTCTATCTATCAATCTATCATCTGTCAATCTATCTATATAATCTATCACTCTATAATCTGTCTATCTATCTATCTATCTAACTATCTATCATCAATCTATCTATCTATCTATATAACAACTATTTATCTATCTATCTATCTATCATATATCTATCTATCTCTCTAATCTATCTATCTCTCTATCATCATCTGCCTATCTATCATCTATCTATCTACATCTATCTCTCTATCATCATCTGTCTATCTATCATATGTCTATCTATCACCTGTCTATCATATATCTGTCTATCTATGATATCCATAATCTATCTCTTTATCTATCTATCATCTATCTTTTTATCTATCTATCTATCTCTATATCATCTGTCTATCTATAATATCTTATCTATCTTTTATCTCATCTATCTTTTATCTATCTATCTTCTATCTATCTATCTATCTATCTATCTATCTATCTATCTATCTATCTGTCTTCTATCTATCTATCTAATAATCTATCATCTGTCTGTCTGTCTATCTATCATCTATATATCTATCTATCTATCTATATAACAACTATTTATCTATCATCTATCATATGTCTATCTATCTATCTATCATCTATCTATCTATCTATCTAATAATCTATCGTCTGTCTGTCTATCTATCTATCTATCTTATCTATTATCTATCTATATATCATCATCTGGCTATTTATTTGTCTAATTATTATGCTAGCATGCCACCTGGCACATTATATATATTATTTATGGTTGCTGCCTGCAAGGCACTGGGCCCTGGGCACATTATTTTAATTATTATGACTGACTGGGCACATAATGTTATATCTTTTGGACTAGGCCTGGCTGGGCAGTGCCGCAATTAATAATTATATTAATATTTATTTAATAATATAAATAAAATCTATCATCTGTCTATCATCGTGTATCTATCTATCTCTCGATCATCATCTATCTATCTATGATCTGTCTATCTCTCTATCATCATCTCATCTGTCTATCTATCTATCACCATGTCTATCTATCTATTATCTATCTATCATCTATCTATCTATCTATCTATCTATCTATCTATCTGTCTATCTATCTATCACCATGTCTATCTATCTATTATCTATCTATCATCTATCTATCTATCTATCTATCTATCTATCTATCTATCATCTATCTATCATCTATCTATCTATCTATCTTCTATTATCTATCTATAATCTATCTATCTGTCTATATCATCTATCTATCTCATCAGTCATCATCTGGCTATAATTATTTATGCTAGGCCTGCTGCCTGGGCACATTATTATTGGTTGTGCGCAGGCTGCAACTTAGTCACTGGGCCCTCAGAGACAGAACGAACACGAACCCCCCCCCCCCCCCCCCCAGCCTCCCCAGGCCCAGCCAGCAGCCATCCCTATAAAAGTTGTTTGTTGGTTGGCTGTTGCCTGTTGCCTTATTATTAGGATAGGAAGGACTGGATAAGGATTTCAATTAAATTCATAATATTATATCTCTCACTCACTGTCTTTTTAATGGCTGAATCCGAATCACTACTCAGTCGATCAGATGACGAGATAGATCATTCACTCGGACACACGGGAGTCGGACCGGACACACAAGGCTGTCAGATGTCATCGTGTCAGTGAAGACACTGTCACTGTGTCACACTCACTGACACAAGTACAAGGCCAAGCTCCAGCAGCCTGTCCTGGTATGCGCGGGCTGAACTTGCGCTCTTTCAGTGACGTCAGCGCACACAACGAGTTCAGGTCGGAACCGTCGGATGGTTGTTCGGTTCGCTTCGGGATGGAGGCGGATGTCAATCGGACTTCGTGTCTTCTCTTCCTTCGGAGTCCGGACAGTTATTGCTGATTACTTGCTGGTGCTGTGCTGGTAATGTTACAGGTCCGGTAAAAGGTCCGGTGCTCACGGTCACCCCACCCCCCCCCCCCCCCCGCAACAGATTAGCAGGGAGTTGGGCAGCCGGGATGCCGGCCTCCATTTAAAAAAAAAAAAAAATACAGTGTGTGACAATGCGGCAGTGCCGCTACCCTACAGGGTGCCGCTCTGCAGTGTGCTGCACCCTGCATCATTAGTGAGGCGCCCCTGGCTCTGGGACCTCAGAATGGTCTGGGGAACAGACCAATCTGATTGTAACCAATTCTGATTGAAAAAGAATCTTATTAGTTAGTATACCAATCAATTCTTTCTAAAATAATTTTAATGTATCCAATCAGAATTGCTTACAAATAAAGATTAAGTTTTAAACCCTAAACAGCTTGAAGCCTGTTTTTGCAGTGTATATGTTTTCAAGAACATGCTGAAAGGCCGCTGACGTGGAGCTCTGCTAATGGAGGGGGTATGTGGCCGCTCCTCTATTTTCTGTATAGGAGCGCTAAAGTCTGGGAACATGAATAATAATTGAATAATTATCAAATGTTCAAATATGTGTGTTCAAGTTTGGGTCTAGTCCATCTCTAGTCATGAACTTTCTACTGTGCTTCTTCAGAAATCCCCCCCCCACCCTTAACAATCTGGATTTAGAGCATTCCAATGGGCAAAAAGCACATACAGCGCTAGAAGTGCACTATAATGGAGGGGCTACATAGCACTGGCTGGCGCGTCATTTTGACATCCATATCACTGTCTTGGTCCTCCAGAATTGGTTTGTTAATTAACAAACGTTCAGCGTTAATTTACTGCCACGGTTGTACATTATCGATAATGCACTGTATCGCTAAACTGCAATACTGTGTGTTTTTAAATAGGGCCAGTAGACCTCTAAAAGGGCTAACACTAAATTTGTCCAAAAAACTTATAGGGGGGGGGGAGGTTAGTCCTCAAAAGGACTTTTGGGTACCAAATTGTGTGAATACAGGAGTGGTTAACAACAAGTGCTAATCCACCACACTAAAATTCACACACAGAAAGCTTCAAAAGCATGGAAAAAACTCTATAACTCCTACACTGTCAGGTCTCCACTAAACTCACTTAAAACACACTGACAAAGTGGCACCTGTCTAGCTGCCTTTTATACCCAGGGGGTTGGCACCGGTAAAAACAGCTGCCATTGGTGATTTGATACATGAAAATCTTCGAAAATGTTCAAAGGTGGGTTCGAAAAATCTGCGGATTGGCAGATCTCGGAGATCTGCCATGGAACCAGTTTGGTTCCACAATCTGGCCCATCTCTAGTTAGTATGCCAATCAGATTAGAATCTAATTGTAACCAATTCTGACGGAAAAGATTTGATTGGTTGGTATACCATTCAGATTCTTTCTGAAAATTCTGATGGTAACTAATCAGAATAGGATTCTTTTAGAAAGTTCCCCAGACCGTTTCCCAGGGCCCTTTACAGCAAGTTACTGCATCTTTTTGCCAAATTTTCGAAAATTCTTTAAAAATTAGAATTTTCTACAATATTAAAAATTTCTTGAATTTTCAAATTTCCCGACTTTTCGAAAATTTTCGATTGATTTGGAAAGCGGAATTCTGGAAAATCCGCGAGATCCGCAACCTGCGGATCTCGGAAATCCACCACGGATCCGCTTTCGGATCCGCGAACTGGCCATCTCTAGTCAACAGCAGGGAATAGCAAGGGTTATAAATTTAACAGATTTTTCTAAATAAAGAGAATATGTAGAATTGTAAGGATCTTACCTTCCGCGCTCCCTCGCCGTTCCGGGACTGGTGACGTCGCCGGCGCCGGACGTCGGCGTCGTGACGTCACCACGTCCGGACGCCGGGCGGCGCGAAGATTCAAATAGGCACTCGCAGACTGTGACGTCGCTTCGGCCGGACGTCGGCGTCGTGACGTCACCACGTCCGGACGCGGGCGGCGCGAAGATTCAAATAGGCACTCGCGAGTGCGAGTGCCTATTCGTATTCCTTGCTACCGACAGACCGTTTGTCTGCCTGTGTAGCATTTCCTGCTGCTTCGTCATCCTTTGCCTTGATTGTGCCTCAGCCATTGTTCCAGTTACCACTCCCTTCAGCCTGTGCCTCAGCCGTTGTTCCAGTTATCCATCCCTTCAGCCTTGCCCTCAGCCATTGTTCCAGTTACCATCCCTCAGCCTGTGCCTCAGCCATTGTTCCAGTTACCATCCCTTCACCTGTGCCTCAGCCATTGTTCCAGTATCATCCCTTCAGCCTGTGCCTCAGCCATTGTTCCAGTTACCATCCCTTCAGCCTGTGCCTCAGCCATTGTTCCAGTACCATCCCTTCAGCCTGTGCCTCAGCATTGTTCCAGTTACCATCCCTTCAGCCTGTGCCTCAGCCATTGTTCCAGTTACCATCCCTTCAGCCTGTGCCTCAGCCATTGTTCCAGTTACCATCCCTTCAGCCTGTGCCTCAGCCATTGTTCCAGTTACCATCCTTCAGCCTGTGCCTCAGCCATTGTTCCAGTATCATCCCTTCAGCCTGTGCCTCAGCCATTGTTCAGTTCCATCCCTTCAGCCTGTGCCTCAGCCATTGTTCCAGTACCATCCCTTCAGCCTGTGCCTCAGCCATTGTTCCAGTTACCATCCCTTCACGCCTGTGGATCAGCCATTGTTCCAGTTACCAGCTTTCAGCCATTGTTTCCAGCCTACTGACAGCCCTCCTCCTAAAAGGTACAGTGAACTTCGTCCCTCCGGGACTCTATTCCTTACATAGAATAGCTAAGTATACACAATATAAACTAACAATTTAAAAAATAATTATATTTTCCACTGAACCACCCCCCCCCAATCTATATTTTACCCCCTTTTGTTGAGGTATCACCAAGGAAGGATTGCCACTTCATACTGGGCATGATTCGTCTTGTATAATAATGAGCATGCCTTTTTAAGAGAATCAAAGACAGATTGTAAAATTTAAAATTTTCTAAAAGTTCAAATTTTCTAGAAAGTTCAAAATATCGAATTGTCAGGATGATTATCGAATGTGAAAACTGGAAAGTAGTGAACGTGTGAAGGAAGTTACTTTATTTCAAGTTCCATGTACAGTAAGTTGCCATTGCTATTTTAACCTTGTTTTATTCAAACTTTTCAAACTATTTGTCCCCATTGACTTAAGTGGGTCCAAATTTGTTTTTTTTAAAACTTTTTTAGAAGTTAGAAAATCCAACATTGGAACGGATGATTGGAAGTTCAGACATATTTATTGTATAGTGTCATTAGTGGTGACAGTAACAGCCTCTTCATCCCTGGCATACATTGCAAACCTGGCAATCATAATGTACATTGTTCTATGGACAGATAAATTGAGTATATTTAAGACCAGGGGCCATATTTATAAAGCCGTGGTATCGCTTTTTAGCGATACCGTGCCTTAAACTATCGGTATTGTAAATCATTAAAGTACAAGCCAAGCGCAGGTAGGCGGCGCAGCTCCAGCAGCCTGTCCTGGTCTGCGCGGGCTGAACTTGCGCTCTTTCAGTGCGTTACTCTAGCTAAGAGCAACACTTTATGCCCACACACCCGCGTTGATGGTCTTACCGTACCACACCCGCCTCGGAGTTAATTGTTCGGTTCGCTTCAGGGATGGAGCGGAGTCAATCGGACTTCGGTCTTCTCTTCCTTCGGAGTCCGGACAGTTTATTTGCTGATTACTTGCTGGTGCTGTGCTGGTAATGTTACAGTCCGGTAAAAGGTCCGGTGCTCACGGTCACCACCCCCCACCCCCCCCCCCCCCCCACACATCACACCCGCAACAGATTAGGCAGGGAGTTGGGCAGCCGGGATGCCGGCCTCCATTTAAAAAAAAAAAAAATACAGTGTGTGACAATGCGGCAGTGCCGCTACCTACAGGGTGCCGCTCTGCAGTGTGCTGCCCCCTGCATCATTAGGAGCGGCCCTGCTCTGGACCTCAGAATGGTCTGGGGAACAGACCAATCTGATTGTAACCAATTCTGATTGAAAAAGAATCTTATATTAGATACCAATCAGATTCTTTCTAAAATAATTTTAATGTATCCAATCAGAATTGCTTACAAATAAAGATTAAGTTTTAAAACCCTAAAGCTTGAAGCCTGTTTTTGCAGTGTATATGTTTTCAAGAACATGCTGAAAGGCCGCTGACGTGGAGCTCGCTAATGGAGGGGGTATGTGGCCGCTCCTCTATTTTCTGTATAGGAGCGCTAAAGTCTGGGACAATGAATAATATTGAATAATTATCAAATGTTCAAATATGTGTGTTCAAGTTTGGGTCTAGTCCATCTCTAGTCATGAACTTTCTACTGTGCTTCTTCAGAAATCCCCCCCCCACCCTTAACAATCTGGATTTAGAGCATTCCTATGGCAAAAACACTACAGCGCTAGAAGTGCACTATAATGGAGGGGCTACATAGCACTGGCTGGGCGCGTATTTTGACATCCATATCACTGTCGTTTGGTCCTCAGAATTGTTGTTTGTTAATTAACGAAACGTTCACAAGGCAGTGTCAGCATAGGGGATGGGCTGTATGGCTTCTCTGCACACGGTTGTAACATTAATGCGATAAGTGGGCACTGTATCGCTTCAATGCTGCAATACTGGGTGTGTTTGGTTTAAGTTAATATAGTGGCCAGTAGGCCTCGTATAGAAGGGCTAACACTAAAGTTTGTCCAAGAGAAAGCTTTAATATACCGTGGCGCCTCGGGGGAGGTTAGTCCTCAAAAGGACTTTTTTTGGGGTACCAAAATTATGTGGTGTGGAATATACAGGAGGTGGGTTAATAACAATTGAACATAGTGCTAATCCACCATTGGTTCCACAAGTGTGAATTGCCACCTACACTAAAATTTCACACACAGTAAAGGGCTTGCAAAAAAAGCCAGGAAAAGTTTTTGAACTCTATTATACTTATATGTATAATCCCTTACCTAATAAACACGATTAACAACTCATATACTTTTGCTATACATTTTTTTACTAAGCATTACCTATTCTCGTGTGTGGGTCGCTACCTGTCATGTCTCCACTCCTCGGCTTCACTAAACTCACTTTAACTCACACAGTTCTTTAACTGTGACAAAGTTTGGCACCTTTTGTTCGTAGTCTGGCCTTGGTTTTAATCTCCCAGTGGTAGGGCTTTTGATACCGGCAGGGGGGGGGGTTGGCACGGGAGGTAAAAACATAGATCTGCATTGGTGTGAGTTTGATGAACAGGTTTTGTTTATAAACAGAAAACTCTCTCGTGCGAACAAACTGCCTTCCCCAACAAGGTGGTGCTTCCGACCAACCCCACGACACCACAACAACCCAAATTAGAAAGAAGAATAAAAAAATCTGCGGATGTTGGCAGATCTTCGGGATATTTTGTTTGTTAATCTGCCAGTGGAACGCACTGAGTGTGTTGGTTCCACAGAGGGGGATCGTCCGGGGGCCGCGAGTGGGGTAGTGGGGGTGGTGGGGGGGTTGTGGGCCCTAAGTTATAGGGTCACAATCAGCTTATGATATCTTAAATTAATACAAAACAAATAAAAAAAAACCAAATTAGGTCGGAACCGTCGGATGGATTGTTCGGTTCGCTTCGGGATGGAGGCGGAGTCAGATCGGACTTCGGTCTTCTCTTCCTTCGGAGTCCGGACAGTTATTGCTGATTACTTGCTGGTGCTGTGCTGGTAATGTTACAGGTCCGGTAAAAGGTCCGGTGCTCACGGTCCCCCCCCCCCCCCCGCAACAGATTAGGCAGGGAGTTGGGCAGCCGGGATGCCGGCCTCCATTTAAAAAAAAAAAAAAATACAGTGTGTGACAATGCGGCAGTGCCGCTACCCTACAGGGTGCCGCTCTGCAGTGTGCTGCACCCTGCATCATTAGCGAGGCGGCCCTGGCTCTGGGACCTCAGAATGGTCTGGGGAACAGACCAATCTGATTGTAACCAATTCTGATTGAAAAAGAATCTTATTAGTTAGCATACCAATCAGATTCTTTCTAAAATAATTTTAATGTATCCAATCAGAATTGCTTACAAATAAAGATTAAGTTTTAAAACCCTAAAGCTTGAAGCCTGTTATTTGCAGTGTATATGTTTTCAAGAACATGCTGAAAGGCCGCTGACGTGGAGCTCTGCTAATGGAGGGGGTATGTGGCCGCTCCTCTATTTTCTGTATAGGAGCGCTAAAGTCTGGGAACATGAATAATAATTGAATAATTATCAAATGTTCAAATATGTGTGTTCAAGTTTGGGTCTAGTCCATCTCTAGTCATGAACTTTCTACTGTGCTTCTTCAGAAATCCCCCCCCACCCTTAACAATCTGGATTTAGAGCATTCCAATGGACAAAAAGCACATACAGCGCTAGAAGTGCACTATAATGGAGGGGCTACATAGCACTGGCTGGCGCGTCATTTTGACATCCATATCACTGTCTTGGTCCTCCAGAATTGGTTTGTTAATTAACGAACGTTCAGCGTTAATTTACTGCCACGGTTGTACATTATCGATAATGCACTGTATCGCTAAACTGCAATACTGTGTGTTTTTAAATAGGGCCAGTAGACCTCTAAAAGGGCTAACACTAAATTTGTCCAAAAAACTTATAGGGGGGGGAGGTTAGTCCTCAAAAGGACTTTTGGGTACCAAATTGTGTGAATACAGGAGTGGTTAACAACAAGTGCTAATCCACCACACTAAAATTCACACACAGAAAGCTTCAAAAGCATGGAAAAAACTCTATAACTCCTACACTGTCAGGTCTCCACTAAACTCACTTTAACACACTGACAAAGTGGCACCTGTCTAGCTGCCTTTTATACCCAGGGGGTTGGCACCGGTAAAAACAGCTGCCATTGGTGAATTTGATACATGAAAATCTTCGAAAATGTTCAAAGGTGGGTTCGAAAAATCTGCGGATTGGCAGATCTCGGAGATCTGCCATGGAACCAGGTTTGGTTCCACAATCTGGCCCATCTCTAGTTAGTATGCCAATCAGATTAGAATCTAATTGTAACCAATTCTGACGGGAAAAGAATTTGATTGGTTGGTATACCAGTCAGATTCTTTCTGAAAATTCTGATTGTAACTAATCAGAATAGGATTCTTTTAGAAAGTTCCCCAGACCGTTTCCCAGGGCCCTTTACAGCAAGTTACTGCATCATTTTTGCCAAATTTTCGAAAATTCTTTAAAAATTAGAATTTTCTAGAATATTCAAAATTTCTTGAATTTTCAAATTTCCCGACTTTTCGAAAATTTTCGAACGCATTTGGAAAGCGGAATTCTGGAAAATCTGCGAGATCCGCAATTTGCGGATCTCGGAAATCCACCGCGGATCCGCTTTCGGATCCGCGAACTGGCCATCTCTAGTCAACAGCAGGGAATAGCAAGGGTTATAAATTTAACAGATTTTTCTAAATAAAGAGAATATGTAGAATAGCTAAGTATACACAATATAAACTAACAATTTAAAAAATAATTATATTTTCCACTGAACCCCCCCCCAATCTATATTTTACCCCCTTTTGTTGAGGTATCACCAAGGAAGGATTGCCACTTCATACTGGGCATGATTCGTCTTGTATAATAATGAGCATGCCTTTTTAAGAGAATCAAAGACAGATTGTAAAAATTTAAGATTTTCTAAAAGTTCAAATTTTCTAGAAAGTTCGAAATATCGAATTGTCAGGATGATTATCGAATGTGAAAACTGGAAAGTAGTGAACGTGTGAAGGAAGTTACTTTATTTCAAGTTCCATGTACAGTAAGTTGCCATTGCTATTTTAACCTTGTTTTATTCAAACTTTTCAAACTATTTGTCCCCATTGACTTAAGTGGGTCCAATTTTGTTTTTTTAAAACTTTTTTAGAAGTTAGAAAATCCAACATTGGAACGGATGATTGGAAGTTCAGACATATTTATTGTATAGTGTCATTAGTGGTGACAGTAACAGCCTCTTCATCCCTGGCATACATTGCAACCTGGCAATCATAATGTACATTGTTCTATGGACAGATAAGTTGAGTATATTTAAGACCAGGGGCCATATTTATAAAGCCGTGGTATTGCTTTTTAGCGATACCGTGCCTTAAACTATCGGTATCGTAAATTTACGTTCGTTAAACCGATCGGAGATTAACGATCGGTTTAATGATCATAAATTTACAATCGTAAATTTACGACACCGATCGGAAATCTATGATAACGGAATCGTAGATTTACGATCCCCATAGAATACCATTGTGGTAGTTTACTACCGCATGGTATTCTACGATCAAGAGTTCGTTAATTAACGAACGTTCGGTCATAAATGTACAGAAACCTCACAGAAACTGACCAGACTTTGTCTAAACTGGTCTATAAATGGTGGCCTGATTCTGCATGGGCATTTCATAAACTTGCAAACATAGAAATGACCCATAAGTCTTCTCTTTATGAGATTTTCTTTGCAAATCCCCACTGAGGGACACTAAGACCACTGGAGACATGCATACATCAACAATGAGGTACAGGAAGGGTTGCACAGACAGTAGGTTTGCCAGCATATTTAGGTGTCTTCCACGAAAACACAAATTCTTACTGGAGTGACAGAAATGTGATGAGGAAAACTACAACTCCTCATACATTTTCAGCAATGTGTCAGTTTGATTAAAAGTGGCCTGATAGATAGGGATGTAGCATTGATGTTATTTGTATCAATAGATCTTATTAGTGAGTTCTATATAGATAAAGATTTGGCAAGGTTACTTAATAATGACCTGTGTAATGATTTATTTCCTGACATCCTGACAATGCCCACCCTATAATAAGGCCCTCACATAAGGCAATCTATTATAGTAGTTTCACCCTCTATCAAATTTGATTTTACATCTAAAAAGACATGAAATATGACATAGTTATAGAAATAAAGGGCATATTTCATTTCTCATTCCTCTATTCCACTAAGATTTAAAACATGACAAAAACATACAGCAAGCAGTCTGTTCCAAAGGACTGATTTAATTAAACTGGTAATTTAACTTCTGCAGTATCCCTGGGCACACTTTGGCACCGTTAAACATGCTATATTCCTCATTAAGGGTATTTGTTGCTCATTGGCATGGTTTCTTGGCGAAAAATCTGAACAGAATTAAAATGTTTGTTTTAGGAAGATTCCTTTCGCTTTCCTCACACTTTGAATGTGTAAACGTAGGTTGTATAGATAAGTCATGATAACAGGCACAGGAATTCACATTCTGTGGACCAAGCTGTGAGTTTGTTTTGAAATCTTACTTAGAAGTGCTAATGTACATAGTCTTGCTACTAGGCTGAGGTTTCAATCAGTCTGGCAAGTAATCAGTAATAAAGTCGTGCATGCTATTAATTAAACGTTAAGAACACAGTGGGAACTGCGATTTTGATTGAAAATAAAATGTCATTGCTGGTCGGAGAACACAAGCAGACAGAAAAACAGGTAGAAACAAGCAGAGTGGGACTTACCTCTTACCAGGATGAGTATCTTAAGTCCTTAGAATATTTTAATGTGACATTTGGGGGAGTCAATATCCCTTCAAAAATTATTTAGTTCACTTTTTTCAGGGGGAGTTCATTGTGGCTACATTTTAAAATAACATTGATCTCATTCTACATTCAATAGGGACCTGAACGATTATATTTAACAATCTGGTTGTGGATTATGTACACTTCTTTCCATCTTCCTCCAGTGGAACAAACTTCTTCTCAGGAATGCCCCTACCATGAAGCAAAATGAAACATTTGCTCAGGGCACACCCCTGCGGAAAACTTAAAAGGCGGCAGTTAAAAAAAATCCTCCTTCCTGCAATACTGCATCAGTGTTAAGTCAGCCCTCCAGTCCACCAGTCATTGTTAGTCAGCTCACCACAGCCACCTCCACATGGCACACCTATGTTCCCTGATGAAGCCAAGCCAACTTATCATGCCGCCACTCATCTGCAAATAGGCAGCATTTAAAAGTTGTTTCAGGTGTCAAAAACCCTAGGAACACCCCTGCTTCTTCTACAGCCAATAGCCTTACAGAAGTGAATAGGAATACAATAAGGAAGGTGGCCAAACTGCAGAGGAGACTAGGAAGAAGTGGAGCAGCGTTAGCTGGAAGCAGTACTGTACATGGTTCAAACATTCTTTACAAGGCACAAACAGGGTTATTCAATCAGAAGTTAGCCTTTAAATGTTAAATAAGATCGGTTGGGGTAAAATTAGCACAATTTTAAATGATAAGAACTTTTATTGTATCTCCCTAAAAGTATTTTCTTTATATCAGACAATTTCTTTTTTTTACTCCTAATGTTCATTAACGGATGCAAATCAATAGCACAGTATCATATTTATTATGGAGCGTTAATATCAACGTTTTTGTATTGCCGGACTTTGCAATGTTTTTTTTTTGTTATTATATTTTATCAAAATGTCAATTAGCAATGCGAAGATTTTCGCTGTGGCAATACATGGTAATATTGCTGAAAATCATTGTGTTAATTCTATGAAGCAGGTGAAATAGAGAAATGTCACTAGAACGTTTCCCAATACCAGACCGGGGCTGTAACTGATAATTAAGTAATGTAATAGGGGGGGTCTTTAGAAGTCAATACAATAGGGAGTTTAACTGTCATGTGGAAATGAGTCTAAAGAACCCTGGTCGATTTTTTTTTAAAAATAAGAAAGTTGTTTTTTTCAGTAAATGAACGAAAATATTCTAACACCTCCCATGACATTATTTGTATTGGGAAACCCACCATGGGATTAGTCATGTGCTGGCACCTTCCAGTGTGTAATAGAGACTATATCCAGGTTAGAAAGGAGACCACTAATGCATTATTGGCACCTCATACTTGCATTGTGGGAATGAATCAAAATGGCGATATGCGGAGGAAACTGTTTTAGCTGCTAATAATCACCTCTTTGTAAATTGCGTTAATGTGTATTTCGAAAACGGAGGCGATAATCGGAGATGAAAACCTAACATACCTTTATAAACATAGCCCGAAACCTTTTACATAATTTTAATACAGAGAAGTCATGGATATTGTATATTATAAATGGTGCTTGGCTACAGTACTCCTTGGAAACTTCTAATCTTCTTTTAAAGTAGAAGGGCAACTATGTCACCAACAAACCTTTGATATGTAAAATAGGTAGGAAATCTTATTCTATCCTCCCTAGGTGGCCACAGGTTCCAATGGTGAGCTGTCAAGGAATCAGCATGGAACCAGTGACCATTATTGCTCCTTTTTGGTAAATTAAGAGTGATTGTGTTTCTTTGTATATTGCTATATTACCAAACCATTTTTTATTATGAACTGCCAGTCTGAGTTAAGTATCTTCTTCCAACATTTGATTATACATTTTTATATTGATGATTCTTTTTCTGTTGGGAAAACTTAGATGTTGCAGCAGCTTGTCCACAATACGAGTAGAGGGATGATTTCTTTCGTCAATTTGAAAGGCATTAAAAGTGCAGATGGTGTTTAAAATTAATACGCTACACTATGAAGGACAAAGCCAGATATATCTTTCCAGTTCTGCCAAATTACGTTTCTGCAATCAACATGCATCTGGCTTGGCGACGCTAACAAATCCCCTTTTGAAAGGTAGTTTTAATCTTTTCTTTGTCGCCTGTTCAGCACAAGTGCAGTATATAATGTGAATAGATTCCAGGTTCTGAATTATAGCCAAATAGCAACCTGTCACATGATTTATCCTCTGCCAGTTCTTACCAATACAGACATGGGCGATAATAGTGCCGTGAAATTACAGCCACACATCGCAGCGGAAAAAATACCCCTATCGCCATATTTATAATGGTGAGTGGCATCGCGGCCGCGATGTGCGCCGGTAATTTAAACTATCTTCGCGGGGATACTGCACTTAGTGCATCGCGCTGAGTACAATACCGCCGCGAATCCCGGAGCAGAGGGCTGGGAGGGGATGCCAAGAAAAGATTGCCGTCGGTGGTCGCATTCCTCAGAGGAACACGGCGGGGTGTTACTACCCCGCCCTCGCCCCTCCTCATGGTGGGGGCGGGGTGGTACGCCCACCCCACCCTCGCCCCCCACGGTGGATGCGACCACCCGCCGCAACCCCTTCCCAGCAGCCCCTCCCAGCCCCCTGCCCCATACTCTCGTGGGGAGGGGGAGGGAAGGGCCCGCTGGGTGGTGGTGGAGGGACCCTCCAGCGGGGGCACTGAAGAGCTCGAGCTGGGACCCCCCTCCCTGGCCCTTATAAGGGCCCTTGTGGCACTTACAAGTGCCTTTGGCGGGAGTCCCGCAGCTCGAACCGGGACCCTCAGTGAGCGGCTCTTAAAAGAGCCCTTTGGCGGTGTCTTATTTCTTCCATCTGGCGACACCAGCTCCGCTGAGGCCGCCGTCCTCCGAGAGGTACCCCTGCGGCCGCCAGCCGGCTCAACAAGGCCGATGTTGCTGGCGTCTTGATCTGTCGCGACGTCTTCGGGCTGGCGATACCAACCCCACTGAGGTCGCCGATGCCAGGCAGGCTCACTGCAGCTGCCAGCAGAGCCGATGTTGCCAGCCATTTCTTTCTTCAGCCATCTACTGCAATGGCATCTGAGGTCCTCGGCTGAGTGCACCCTTTTATATAGGTTTCCCTGCGAGAGTAGGAGGGCCGGGAGGGGCTTCTTTTCGCAGCTGGGTTTCGTGCATTGGTAAATTGCGTTATTAGCAATTTTACCGAAAATGGTGGGCAAGTCGGCTGCGAAAAGTTACCGCTCGTTTATAAATATGCCCCTAGGTCTTACTTACATGATTTGAAATAAGTATTGCGTTCTGATTACGTTTTTGATTTGCATTGACAATAACATTGGTCCTACTATGTGTGCTGCGTTACTGAAACGCAATAGATAAAGCTGGGTATTTTAATGCCAGAAAGAGGTGCGTATCACATGCGTTCCAACAATTCAGATATGTATTGAAGCGCAGAGCACATACCAAATAACGCACTGCAGTTTATTGCAAAAATCTTGCATGCGATGCTATGCTTACAATTGGGACCTAGCCCTAAAACAATGTGCTTTCTCCTTTCTTGTACCTGCAGGCACAGAAAACAAATGGGTTATACTTCTCCATACAGTGCTGAATGAAACAGCAGTAATAAATCTTTTCCTAAAGCACTTGGCCTTTGTAAGGATGGGAGATTCACTAAAGATCTGAAAGGAGCACCAGTGGAGATCATTAAAAAACTGAGATAGAAGCTCACAAAGCAACCAGTAAACTCCTAGTATTCGTTAAAAATAGATGTACAGTATTTAATGTATGTATGTAGAATTGTATTTATAAAGCGCCACTTGGGTACGAAGCGCTGTACATTATAAAATAGTATTTAAACAAGGGGATAAGTGCAAGCCATTATACAGATAAATAAAATTAAATTAAATACAATTTCATACATCATTTAAGAAAGCATATATATATAAATTATGTATAAATTGATATAAGTGCAACAAGCCTCAACCCATTAGGAATGAGATCCCTGCCTTGAATAGCTTACAATCTAAGTGGGAGGGACAGCATACAGATACAAGTGGGGGTGATGGGTACAAAATTCTTTTAAAGGGCTAACAATCATTTGTTCTGCTGATGCTCAGAAAGGTAGGATAACAGTCTAGATTTGAATGCATTAATGGATGTCACCAGGCGAAGTGAGAGAGGGAGAGAGTTCCAAAGGTAGGGAGCAGCAAGAGAGAACGGTTTAAGGTGTAAAGCAGCAGTGTTTGTTGGGGGTTTGTGGAGAAGATTTCCTTGCGAGGAATGGAGGGGACGGCCTGGGACATAAGTGACAAAGAGAGAAGATAAGTAGGGAGGTGCAGTAGAGCAAAGGGATTTAAAGGGTAAAAGAAGGGTGTTGAATATGATTCTTTGTTTGATGGGAAGCCACCCTATGGACTGAAGTATTGGGGGTTGTGGGTTCTCTTTTGGAGGAAAGCGAGATGATCCGTGCTGCCGAGTTTAAGATAGTTAATGCACCACAATAAAATGCATTGTACATTATTTAACAATGTTACAACTAATAGTCAGGTTTATTTTATAAGAGGTGCCTGAGCTGTTAATTTGCCTCAGCCAATCAGATAATACCTTTTGCAGTTGCAAAATATTCAAGAATACTGTGCATATGATCAATGTCTAGCTTATTTTATGAAAAGAAATGGTCTATTGCAAAGAAATGTTTCATTTTTGTAAAGTGCTAATGCAATTATAAAGTGCATTATTTATTTTATTTATTGCACTTTATAATTGCATTAGCACTTTATAAAAATGATGTACAGCAGGATTTGAGATATAATCTGAAAATAAGTCGAGTTATGAGGTGTAATGGGCAGGAGTCTAATCAAGCACAGATGGGTGGATTGATGTAGTAATGTGTATAAATTTGCACAGTTTTGTACAATTGTTATCCTGATGAAGGTTCTCTGTGAAGTACTGAAACGTTGAACACTACTACTTTTTTGAAATCCAGAGTGAATCCATCATTAACACACCTTCATTTACAGTGATAAAAACCTTACTCCTAGGCAGTTACTCTCTACAAGCTTTGATTGTGCGGGCCTTAACCCCAGACCCCTTTAGCTTCTGCCACATGTGGCCATATAGACTATGCACCCCAATGGCAATATATATATGTTACATAGTCATTGAAGTTAAATTAAGACATACGTCCATCTAGTCCAACATTTATACCCTCCCTTTTTAACCCTGCCTTACAGTTGATCGAGAGGAAGGCCAAAAAACAAAACAGCTGAAAGGGGGGGGAGGGGGTTTCCTTAATGACTCTAAATGGCAAAGATTCTGTAGAAAGGTTCTACAGTATAAGTATTGATACCAGTAAATCAATATTTTTCAGTTTTAGCAATTTATCCAGGCCACTGGCTATTACCATATCTGCTGGAAGACAGTTCCACAGTTTCACCGTTCTCACTGTAACAAAAGCTTTCCTAACCTAAAGATGAAACTTTTTTGTAAAGAATGTCCATGAGTCCTCTCTTATGACCTATTATTGAACAATGCACCAGAGAGTTTATTGTATGGCCCCTTAATATATTTGTATAAAGTGATCTGTGCATCTATGCTTTTTCAAATAGTATGCAATGAATTATTAGTCCACAAGATGGCACCACATATCTCAATTGGTACCATGTAGGAGCTGACTAGTGATTTATCATAATGTGGGGGTGGGGGGTTATTCCAATGAACTAAACACTAAACAAACCAAACAAAAACACAGAAACCTTTTGAGCATCAGAATTAACTTTTTTACTTAAATGAAACTTTTTCCCAGCAACTTTATTCTATTTAACAGAATCAAATATTAGCAATATCAGGGCTGTCATATCTTCTTTTCCCTGGTTAGAACTGTTTTTTTTTTTTTTTGTCAGGGCCTGATTGCGAGTGTAGCTGTACAGGAAAGGGGAGGTTGGTGTGTGGCCTTTAGTGTGTCTAGCGCTTTGTTTATAGAGGAGGGTAGAACTGTAAAGCGTTTACTCATCTGTTTCTCAGTCCTGTGCTGTATCAGGGTTACCAGATGTCCCCTTGAATACTGTGACTAGGCCCTGACTGGGGGACCTGGGATTTAGCTCTGCAGTCAGCGCAGTCCTGGCTAAATCTTGACATCTGGCAACCTTAAAGTAACATACATTTGTTAATTAGGCATTGGGTGACAAATAACCACCATCATCAATCTAGCATGTGTACAGGCTCATGGTTTATTGACCTGTCCTGATGAAGATGTTAAGGAGCGATGCCTTTCTTCTCATGTGCTGCAGGAGGTGTTGTTGTTGCTCCCTATTTCCAACTGCATTTTCTCAGCCACTGCTGAACAACCAGTCTGATCAGACATTGTAAGATAATTGTTTTTGGAGCTGTTGTTCTAAAAAGACAATTTTTGTTTGTCTAGCTTAAAGTTGTTCCTGTGGCGTTAGAAAGTTGTCTGCACAATTGCCTGACCTGATCTTTTTTGCAATAGAAGTTCAATTGCAAATAAATGGGTCACAGCGGAACATGGGGGAATGTCCGAAGGTAAAACCGCCAGTTCTTCCTACTCTTATTAGGCATTTGATATATGTGACAATGAAACATCGCATCTATCAAACGTCTTATAAGTGTATGGCTAACATAAAGTGTATGCCCAGACTTTGTGATGGGCCTGTGTGCACAAAAAAATCAGTAAGATAAGGAACATTTGTCACTTCAGATTCCCAAAATAAGCTAGAGGTGTAAGAAATTCAAATGTTAGCTGGTGCATGTAATCTAAAAGTAAATCTGCAATTTATTCTATTCTCCTAAAGTGCCATATGGGTTGAAAATGAACATGATAATTTGACAAACAGATTAACTTGCGAAATGAGTAAACAACTTGTTTACCTTTGGGACAAAAATGAGACTTTAATCAACATACAGTGTTTGTTGAATTTTGAGTGTTTTACTGTTGCGTCAAATATTTTAACACATCTTAATGAAATCTAAATATAGTACAATTTAGAACTAAGGACTATTTTGACTACATTTTTGACATAACTCCACCTGGACCATTCATATTGTGACTAACATTATGCTCCTAATCTCAATAGCAAATAATGTTACAGACTGGGAACAGCTTTAGGTCGCGATCTGATCCCATATTTACAATAGCAATCATTATTGTACAATCGCCTATACATTTCCGTTATGGTACTCTAGTACTGCTTAGTATTGTACGGCCACATGGTCTTAAATGTACTTTTATGCTTATCCGCAGAGTCCTAGGTTTCCAATATCGCGGTTTAGTAGATACAGTATGTCCCTGTCGTACTGGAATCTGCTGTGTAGTGTGACTATTATTTTAATACAACTTCACTGTAAAGATTCATTTTTAAACATGAAAACTACCTGGGGCAGGGAGCAATGTTCCCTCTAACCTCAAATTGGCTGTGTACGCAGAAATCTATGTTCTGTGCGCATACAAAATGAAATTTTGTGCGCTCCATACTGCAGCACTTATATTTCAGAATATTTTTGTGTGCGCACTACTTTAATCTGTGTGCGCAGGCCTGCAGAGTTGTGTGCGCACAGCTTAGAGGGAACACTGGCAGGGAAGTAGGATTGAGTAGGTATAGCACGCATATTTTCATCTGCCAGGTTTGTGCCCTGGTCATTCCTGTATTAAAGATAGTGCTGAAGACAGTAGGAAGCCTGGCAGAAGCAGTTTTCTTTATGCTGGTGCTTCTCACAGCAACTAAATTTGGAGGTAGGAATTATCAATCCTACCTTGCTGTCCGAGGTGCTTTCCATTTCAGCTGTTTTTTTAAGAACTTTATATGCACTACAATTCCCCTTTAATATTTGAGTTTGACACATGCCATGGTCGGTATTAATCCCTAAGTATATTGGTAATAGTTACAATTATCCCTGCTAAAATGATGTCATTTTACTTTAGTAAATTAATGACCACATTATTTTAACCACATTAAACATATTGTGGCTTTATAAAGGGAATATGCTGCACCTTACTCTTACTCTTATATATACACAAGAAAGACCATGCATACAAATGCAAAATACACTGTCTTAAGGTGGGCACACACATTGCCAATATTTGGTAAATCCTATCAGTGGCTAACAAGATTTACCTAGTATCAGCAGTGTGTAGGGGCTGAAACCGTCTCACCTCACTGCCAGCAAACGACCGTAGTCGGCATTATGTGTGCTGACAGATACCAATGTGATCTGCCAGCACAATGTGATAAAAATTGCATGTGTATAGCCACCTTAAAAGGGTATGTCCACCCTAAATTAAAACTTTTGATATATTGTACCTCTCCTTTGCCCATTCCCAGCTGTTGAGTTCGATCTCTAATTAAAGCTTCAGAATCATACTTACAGGCCTTCGCTCCCACAGCTTCTCCGGCTCTTTGCTAACTGGAAGCAGCAGAGAGGGGCCGGACCGGTAAATGCATCTGTGACAGCGCATGCCACTGTCCTCTCAAAAGACAAAGAGGAGGCAGAAACCTTTTGAACAGGAAGACACCGCCTACTCTTCAGTTTTCTGGACTTTGGACAAGCTCGGCTAGGAGAAGGTAAGGGATGTAAGGTAGGGTAAGAGTTTTTTTTAACTACACAGTGGGGCCTGCACTGGAACAAATTTTAGTTTGGAGGTGGATATGCCCTTTAAGATCTAGTCTATAAGGTCTTAGTACTACAAGTTTTCTGGGTCAACCTGGTGGTTAATTAATATTTGGGGTTTTGCTCATCAAAGGGGAGGGAGGTCTCTAAAAAACACTAAACTGAGATTTGCAATCTAGTAACAGTTCACATAGTCTTTTAAACACATATGAATATAGCCTGCTGTTTAAATTGAGACTATGTGAGTTGTTATTCAGAGCACGTAATTTGATTTTGTGTTTGCTGTAGTTGATCAGGCCTGCAACTGGCTGGGGGCATGCTATGTCTGGGCCATCATTTTCTACCAGTGAGAGCATAAATAAATCATGTCACCTTTGAATATTCAGTGAGAAGATATATGTAAAGAGTCCAGGGCATGTGCAGTGGGATTGTTTAGAGTTAGTGACAGATAACTGTGTTTTTAAGCATATTGGCAGTCAAGCAACGTGTAGCAGCCACTTATTAGGCACCACAGACAGGTGAGAGGCACCGATTCTGGGTACCTCTAAGGTAATCACTCTCCTGCTACAATCAGGTAACCAGCAATAGATTTCATTGTGAATTTAACATACTTAAATATATGTATTAATATTATTGGCCTGTCCAATAACAAACATAAATACTAAACCAGATAGAGAATGTCAACATCTCTCATTAATTCATTCAGATATAAGTAACCTTATATAACCTATATAAGTATAACCTTATGTTTATTTAATAGCAATTGAAAAGCCTTTATCCACACAGATCTGAGCCATAGGTTAATACTTGTAAATATACAAGATTTGTACCATTCTATCATCACTAATACTCATGAGCAGGTAGCGATGCTCTTGTTTGTTTTTCTCTTTGCATTCTACTTATCATTCTGTTCCATCTCTGATCGTGATGCTTTGCAAGCCCTCGGAGCAATTGAAATTTCAGCGAGATGCCATGATTTATACCCGGCAGATTTTAGACGGATCTGCTCTGAATTTATTTTGCGTTGATGCTGCACCCTGCAATGAAATAGCCTCTGTTTCTGCTATGCTAGGTTTTCCTGTTAGTATTCCAATGTCATTGAAAATATGCCTAGCCCTGGCTGGTTAAATAAAGATAAAATTACAAAAAGTGATTAGCAAAGAGACTGTAAACATGTTTGGGGAAAGTTTTTATATTAAGGAAAAGCTGCCTTTATTTTTAGCCCAGGCAGATGTGCAGAGTCTATTTATTTACAAACAAAATTCCTGGTAAGGTGGGTCCTCACTGTGGGAAGTAGCCAGAGCAAGCCAGGGGTTAAGGTGTGCACACACTAGCGCTTACCTGCAGAAGTTCCCACAATGTTTCAGACAACCCGATAACTTTACTACTATTACAGGTGTAATGATGATTGTTAAGCATAATCCAGCTGGGAAGCTTTAAGGGAGCATCGAATCAGAATTTGGTAAAGGCACCTGAATAGTGAATGTGTTTTTTAGGTAGGTAACTTGTTATTTGCTAAAACAGTAAAGATAAAGTAAGTTTTCGAAATACTCTAATTTAGCCTTAATTAATGGTAAAGGGATTTGTTACCGATGAGTGAATTTCAAAAGGGAAACATTAAAAATGTGGGTCCCTTGCACCTTTAGGTAATACAGTATAATATTTCCCATAGAGGATCTTTCACATGTGATTACAAGTTCCGCTCCCAGTGAATGATTTGACAATATTAATTTACGAAACCATTCCGATTACAGAATTTTCATTTTGAAGGGCAGCTGTGGTCTCACCTGACTTCTGCCGGCCCTTTTCCCCCGGGGGAGAAGCATGATCAGTTAAGACTTATTGCTGGGGAAATCAGGAAGAAAAAAATTGACAGTTGA
The DNA here is from genome assembly GCA_019447015.1 of Hymenochirus boettgeri. Taxonomy (NCBI): domain Eukaryota; kingdom Metazoa; phylum Chordata; class Amphibia; order Anura; family Pipidae; genus Hymenochirus; species Hymenochirus boettgeri. Next base: position 64,622,811 of record CM033473.1, read on the forward strand.
GAAGGGAAGCCTATTAATGCAGGCAGGCTGGTCACATGACTACAAGCTGATCACATGGCTAAAAACAGAAAGAGTTCAACCAGGAAGTTACATTGCTGAACACAAATTTTATCTAGAGATGTGATTTAGGTTTTATTTTGAAGGTGTGATGGAAGAATTTTTATATAAATATTAGTAGTTTGGAAGAATTTAAGACCACATTTACCCTTTAAATTGCAAACTCACTAATGGAATAACCTTAATTTGCCCATGAATGGGGTTTATTTAATGTTGTGAATCTCACACGACTTAAACTTGAGGGGTTTAAACAATAAATTGATGGAAAGAATGAACGATTCTTAATTCGAGATTTTGAAAATCACATTTTATTTTCAGGGATGATATGATTATATTTACCATTAGTGATCAGTCATCGGCTCCTAACGCATCTGCTCGGCGTTTGTCTCCTTCTGGCGCATGCTCGGTTCCTCTCGGGCGTTTCTGGTGCATGTCTTCTCCTCTGTCCTTTTAAGTAGCAGTAAGGAGCAGAGAGCTAATCCCTGCATCAGCCTCTTGCCATTCCTTCTTCCCATTGGCCCTCTGTATTATTTAAGCCCGACTCAGTCACTCCTTCTCTGCCTATTATAGTGTTGGTTCATCCATGCTGGTGGTTCCTTTTCTGGCATCCTTGTCCATAGGTGAAGAAAGCGGTTATAGATTGGGGTATAGGTGCTGAAGGTATATTCAGGGACTCTGGGCATCAAAGCTTCATTACCTCAGTTTCAATTGCATTCAGCTTTGTTGCTGACATAATAAACACTGATTACCTCTCTCTTGATTGCATTCACCTGTGTTGCAGTCTTACTCAATGCTATCAAGAGAGAGGAAATCAATGTTGATTATGCCAACAAGTCTAAGTTCAAGTCTATGGGCAAAAAAGGCTGGAAATTCAACAATAACATGGAATGATTCCACAGATTCCTTGGCTAGAAGACAAGTGTCTTCGTGTCTCTAGCTGAAAAACTGTTGGTGGAGATATACTCCAATTATGGGTCAAATGAAAGAGAAGAAGAAATAAAAAGAACCTTTTCAAGCAAAATTAATAATATAAAATAAAATTAAAGTCCTTTTACACCAAAGTGGCTTACCAACCTTATATTTTAAAGTAGAGGGTGCATTATTGCTTGTAAGTCATGTGAAGTCATGTGAAACTAATGACATAGCTGAGCAGTAATTATAATTGGTTAGTTTATCTGCACCAATTATAAGCATATCATGTACAGGATATCTATGGCCCATGTGCACAGTATTTTAAAGGAATTATGTACGAATTACTGTGTTATATAAAGATATAAGTCACCAACGGATTTCTTGGCCATTTTAAAGGGAATGAATAGCATTAGTCAGGACAGAGTTATAGGAGTTAAGAAGCAGGTCAGGGTCAGAGTCGCACATAAGGGTAGAGAGACTAGAGGAGAGAGAAGAAGATCTATGGCCTGGGTATTACGGACATACACACAAGAAGGACGTCAAGAGAAACAAGAGAATATTGAGCAAGAAAAGTAACAAGATGGTGATCTGAAAGCAGGTAGGGGTTACTTTCAAAAGATGAGACTGAGAGTTTTTTAGTGAAGACAAGATCCAAGAAGTGGCCATCCTTATGCGTACCGATAGTTGTCCACTGATAAAGATCAAAAAAGGATGTTAAGTGAAAGAAACGAAAGGGCCAGGATAGAGCAGAATTGTCAATGTGACAGTTGAAGTCTTCTAGACCTAGAACAGGACCATCAGTATTTGAGGTTGAATAAAGACATACATCCATGTAGCCCAACCCACATTTCCTACCTAACAGTTGATCCAGAAGATGGGGGGGAAAGACACCAGTACAAAGGGGAAAAAAATCTTCCTGACACCAATTGGCAAACAGAAATATTACTGGATAAGTCCAACTTTACGTATCAATACCAGTAACATTCAACTCATCCAGCTACTTTTTAAAGCGTTGTCATCACCTTGTCCAATGGAAGACCGTTACACAGTTTTACTCAAAGTGAAAACCCCCTTGAAGACTTAAATTATTTTCTTCCAGTGTCCACTGACATGTTTTATTGGTGAACAATGCCCCAGATAGTTTATTGTATGGTCAATTAATGTATTTATACACAGTAATCATATTCCCTTGCAAGCACCTTTTCTTTAGTGTGCATAATTGTAACTTTTCCAATCTGTCTTTGTATTTAAGCTCTCCAAGTCCCTTTATTAATTTAGTTGACCTTCTCTGAACCCTTTCCTTTCCCAAGATGTCCTTTTTGTACACGTCACCAATAAGTTAAATAAAATAGGGAGAGAATAAGGCATTACAGCTTCCCTTCAGTATATGCAAATATGGAACGGAGACTTCTGTGGAATTACAGGATTCCACACGCTAAATGCAAAACTAGAGCGCAAGCTACAGACCAGTTTGTAACTGTATTTACTTCTTTGAAAGGCATTAGTGATTACTGAAAAACGGAATGATCTGTAAGTACAATTATGTATTTTTTTCAGGCCCAAACCCTTATAATCACCTCCATACTATATATTTTGTGCCAGCCTTGCTTCATCTATTCATTGTGTATATACTATACATACACACCAGAACTTTAGATCTGATAAATTAAAATCTATTCATTTATCAGATCTCTTAATCTAAAAAGTTTAACAAGGCTAGATAGCTGATGTCACCCAACCCTGTCCATAATGGCTTCTCTCTTTCCAACTTCCATAAATGTTAGATTTTAGGTCCCATTAGTTCCCCTACTTCTATTTAGTTCTCCTTTTCAGCTTCCCAATTGAGCTTCCCTTTTTGCTAGGGACCAGTTACCTAGGGGTACCCAGGTGGCCTGGCCAATAAGGAACAATCAGAGATCCAAGATGTCCAATTTTGGTTAAAAATGGGTCAGGTATCATTGGTTGGGTGTGAAAATATGGCCAATTATATTGGGTGATATACTAAAACAATGGCTGCAGCAGTCAATTGGGCAAAGTTATAGACTTGTGTGCCAGCCTTACAAGCTTTTATTTTCCAAAGGGTTTTTCTAATAAAATAAGCAAGGAGGTCAACTTTTCTCTTGGATTGTTTTATGTAATTGGTGAAAACAATGAAAATATATTTTTTCATATAATTTAGTACATTAGGGTGATCATAGTCAATTTACCACATTTCCCTTGTTTTTATATGGCGTGGATGGAATTTATGTTGCTTTTCATTAAGTCAAAGTGGCAGCTACATTATTCTATTTGGAAATGTATTATTATTCTAATCACTTTATGTAGAGCCTTGTTCATAATGGTATTGCATTTTCACCCTGGTTTAACACAAGCAGCTTCTATTATTAAACAAATAGTCTCTGACAGTTTTCAAACTTTATGCTTGGTTAACGTAAGTGCGGTGCTGGGCAATGCAGCAGTCCACAGTCTGTCTTTAATCTGATCAAAGCAGAATGATTTGAGAAGTTTAATGTTTTCAGTGCCAGCAGCATTTTCAGTGTCATTACCTTCAGAGTAGAGATGCCCAAACCCACCAGCTTTTGTCCACAAGTTCAATTTGGAATTTGTCCTTTAGAAAACCTACATGAAATAATTTCAAGCTTTACATTTACTATTTAAAACTATATGTACTGCATAGTATATATAGTAGTATAAATACTGATATACTGAGTATCAAGCTTGAATGGAATTGATTGTAATATTGTAATATTAAGTAGCGCAGCAATTTTACTGTATCTGCCAACATTTCCCAGCTGGGTCATGTTTGCGATCGTAATGATTATAATATCGATAGCATAATGATCAGGCCAGGCAGATGGAATGTCTCAGGAACACTCAGAGTTTGTAATGTATGGCCAGCTTTACCCAAACATAACAAGCAAATGTAAGTGAGGGATGTCATGATATGGATCCTGCTGCAAACAAATCTACTGTATTTATTAATTAGTGTATTTATTAATTTATTGAAATATACGGTTTGTAATAGTAGGATTCCATTAGTTTTATTATATTTGTACATCATTTTGTACTTCCTCTCCCATTTGGCTAAGGTACCATAAACCCAGTAGGGAGCCAAGGATTGTTATTCCTTGGTCCTCACTTCTACAGTATACAGTAGACTTGAGTCTCCTAAGCTCAGCAAGAGGTGAAACAGACCTGGGAACATGACCTGTGGGATAAAGGCACAATGTGTTTTTATATCATATTCACAATTTAGACTGTGTAATAGAATATGACAGACTGATATAAAATATAGTTCCAGGTGGGTGAGACCATTCCAAACATCATTTATATAGGTCTTAGTGGAGTCTGAAAATATACATAATGCCATTCTGGTTAACTGTATGGTCCATATCTGTCATGTTTGGTGTCTATCAACTGGTAAATTCATGACAATACCTTATTTAATGATTTCCAGTTGGTAGCACCTTGGACCGCAGAGTCGTGAATTTACCAAGATTAATGGCACTGCGGGTGTCTTATGAAACTTCAAAGGGGATTATCAAAGTTTCCTTTTTGGTACCAGGAACTCTTCTTTCCATATATGGACTTATTCTTTTATGGACTTGGACTTTGACAACATTAAGTATTTTCATCTTTTATCCATTTATTTTATTGTTGCTTATTTTTATGTTTGCTTATTAATTATTTTTGTAAATAGCATTGCCATTTTTGTTTTTCTTTTATTAAACAATATTTTATAAAATCGTTAAGCTGATTCTCCTAATGATCTAACTGAAATAAGTAAGAATCTTGTCCTCCGAGACGGTTCGCATTATAGTCATTGTATTTAGTGTTTGTTTCATTTTCTAGTACTATTCCTGCCTAAGTGTAGCAGTGAGTAATACAGATATTTAGTATTATTTCAGATTTATAGCCATTAGGGCTGGTATCGGTTCCCGTTAGTGAGTGGGCGGTGGCAGTAGTTATATACCTGGTAAGTGACGGTAGCCCTCAATCTGGTTTTGGTCTGAGGTTGAGAGTTGAAGTTCCGTCACAAGGGATTATGGTCAGGGGCTTCCAGGAGGGTGCTGGCCACACCAAGGTGCTGTTTTTTCCTGGGTGGGTAGCATTGGGTTTTGTAAGTAACCCTAGTATGTGGCGCATGGTGTTATTTAACCATTGGCTGGTTATATGTTACAATACACAGAGCCTGAAACACTAACCTACTGTAAGATTATGGAATTCAGAGCAGAAAGAGCAGCATTGTGTGATATCTGTGGTACAAGACATTCTGAATTGAGAAAGCCAGTCGGATGACTAGCGAAACGTCTTCAAGAACTAAACTTCAAGTCCAGTTGATCTAATTGAATACAACAGATAAATGCCCCAGATAGTTTACTGTATGGCCCGTTAATGTATTTATACACAGTAATCATATCCCCACGCAAGTGCCTTCTCTCCAGCGTACATAATTGTAACTTTTCCAGTCTCTCTTCATATTCAAGCTCCCCCAATCCCCTTATTAATTTAGTTGACCTTCTCTGAACCCTTTCCATTTCAAAGATGTCCTTTTTGTATACAGGATTCCAAAATTGCACTGCATATTCCAAATGATGCCTTACTAATGCTTTGAAAAGAGGGAGAATTACATTTTCCTCCCTTGAATCCATACCTCTCTTTATACAAGACAATACCATGCTGGCTCTGATTGTTGCCGCCTGGCACTGCTTGCTTCCATTAAGTTTATTAGTGTAGGTTAGTCTAGTTATGTTAGTTAGGCCCCTGCTGAAAGAGTCTACCTTAATGTGTGGCAGGCTTACAAACCTTTTGGCTAAAAAGGTTTATACTACAGAAAGTATGGCATTTATAATGTATTGTAACAGTTGAACTAACATGTATAGCCCAGGGTATAAAATAAGTTATTTTGATCTACAAAAACCTGAAAGGTGCAATATGGGAGTGGGAACTCTGTTTGAGAAAGGGATGTAATATCTGTTTGTAGAAATTGACATTATTGCTAATTGACTAATTGACTGAGAAACTGTTTAAATACATGATAGGAAGCTCATAATCTTAAAATTGTAGCCAGTTCCATCAACAAAACCATGCCCACCAACAAAGCCACACCCACTTTAATGCGACAGCGGCGAGTTTAGCGCGCCCACTGGAAATGGTTAGAGGCGCCATTCAAAAGTTTGGCTCAGGCAGAAAAAACCCTAGAAGTTCCCCAGCAAATTCAGTGTTGCCTTCTTCTCACAACACAGTTGCCAATAAACTGAAATGTGGCCTTGTTCTTTGGCCTTTCTTGAGCTGTGTCATGTCTCACCAACTGTAATCTTTAAATGCCATCTGAATATTGAAATAAACTGTGCACTTTTTCCTTTTTTTTCCCCATTTTTTTTTCATGTCACAGTGAATCTCTGCCAGAGATCGCATTCTAAGCATAAGATTTGTACAAACAGAACATTGGATAAATGGTTGAAGTGGCTGTACACATGACCTGTCAATGCATATATCGCTAATCCTACCCAAACCCTTTATCCCCCACCAAAATAACTCAGACTCACAGAAAATTTCCGAATGGTATAATGTAAATAGGCCACAGCTTTATTAGTGACATAAATTTTTAATATAACATATATATTTAAATTAACTTAATTTCATAAATACAATCTAAGATACAGAAAGTATTCCGGTAATTGTGAATACACAATTCAATTAGAATAACATTGTAACAAAAATGTCCTCTGGCGATGGCACTCAACTTGACCACTCATATTTCTCACCTAACAAAACCCAGTCGCCAGCTGGCCAGGGATACAGCTCTGTGAGGTCTGTAGGGGTATTAAACATCACCGCCTCCCAGGGACCCATTGCCCTTAGAGATGAACCAAGACATTGACAAGTTATTTCACTTCTTTACCCCTTTACTTATTGAATTGCCACCACCAGAGACATGCCAACATAATATAGCGGGTGGGCGGGTTGTCACAACCTCCCTCTCCCTATTTTCTTCCTACTGAACTCTCGCTCTCACTTCAAGTACGTCACTTCCTTTCCCCTAGCTATGTAGCCACCCATCTAACCCAACTATCGCTCTCCTGCCTTACGGTCATGTGCCGCTCTGGGACCATTCTGTCTTTATTGTAATTCTAACAATAGTTTTCATTTGTCCCAGGTAAAAATTTAGTCATGAAAAATAGTTTTAAAGCATTTAAAGAAAACAATACCCATGGGCATTTTCCAATAATAATATAGCATTTATTCCATTAAAAAAAACTATTTTCAGACAATAGAAGTCCCAAAAATGCACCTCAGACTAAATAAGTTGCATAAGCAAGTGCAGAAAAAAAAGCAAAAAAAACCCAAGGTGGGCGTAAATTCCACACAGCAAAATTAGGCTATTTTATAAATAGCATTTTGCACATATAGTATACATACCTCAGTGCAGTAAAATATACACAGCCTAATATAACTTTTCTGAGTCTAATTATTAGTGTTCCAAAGCAACTACAGCAAATGTTTATTGTGCAAGGCCTGTCTGGGTAGAGGCCATAGAAATCTCTATGTTTATCTCTATATTTATAGCCACAAAGACCTTGAGGCAATATTTCTACTAAGGTAAACAAACCAACAGCAAAAGTGTTAAATTATCCCATTAAGACTAAAATATCACTGTGTGCCATTATTTATGTATGTATAGTTTATTTATAAAGCGCCACTTGGGGATGCAGCGCTGTACTTTTAGATGTTATACCTCTACAGGGCCACTTTTGAGTCACTCTCTTAACCCTACCTATTTTCATTGCTAGGTTACTCAGCAAACATTAAAACAGGTCGACCGATAGTTCAGTGTAGTGACCAACCACCCGACCGTTCATCCAAATTGGATGAATAGACACATCTGACCACATGCTCGGTCGTGGCAAACTGTCAGCCAACAGTTTACCCTGACAGAGCATGATGAACTTTGGCGGTCAGGAGGAAGAATCTAATTGTGTATACCATGCTTAAAGGGCATCTATACAGAAAAATAAGTTATTTTTAAATTGTCCATAACTGAAAATTATAATTCTTCCCAACCACCACTGTATAATTTCTTTGTTGACCTGCCCCCTATTTCTTTAGATATCCAATCTAAAACTTCTTATATTTCAGCTGTCAATCAACTGCTTTGCTCTCAAAAACTGTTCTTCTGTGAGTAGTTTTACTGTAGCTGGAATGGTGACAGAGTTTTGACATTTGGAATGCTGTATGCTGTGTGCAGGCTTGACAGTTGGTTTGTGGGGAAAAAAAGTCAGGTCGGATGGAAGTGGGAGTGGTTAAAAGAGGGAGGGGGGGATACTGCTAAAGTAAGAGTAAGTGCTACTTGTATTCAATTATAGATTAAGATGAGGCAAAGTCATTTTTTCGGTATAGAGTCCCTTTAAGCCGTGTCATCATTACCATCAGGCCAATTTCACCCAAATGCATTCCATTTACTGAATGATAAAGAAATTATTTTTAAAGGATAATTTTTTTTGTACAGTGCGGCAGTTCAACTAGAATTTCGTTGACAGATTCAACACTGTGCCGGTATAATCATTTTTTTAAAACAGTACAAACATTTTACAGCGATATATAAGCTAAGCAATGTTCTTTAATCAAAGTTTGAATCAGACCATGATTTGCAATTTTTCTCCATTTATTATAATTAAAACTGTTGTGATAATCCCCAAATTGACATACTTCATTAAGGGCATTTGTATTTTTATAGAGGCACATTATCATTTTTGATTAAATTAAAATTCCCGAGGACTACCGCAGTACACTTTTATTAGATTATTTTAACACAGAGCAGTCATTTTAAAAAAAGCTCCCATCCAGAACAGATTTATTCAGTAGTACCAGAGCGAGAAAGCTAATCAAGCGAAGAGTGCCTCTCTGTTAGGTGTGTGCAGACTGCTTGGCCTTTAACTGGGGGGGAAACGTAAATAGAATATTTGCAGATGGTTCCACATCACAGAGTGTGAGGCTTTGTGAGAAATATAACTAACTAGACAGAAAAGGGAGCAGATGAGTCTTCATTCCCTAGTTTATAATACTGCTGTACAAGCTGTTCCATAAAAGGATATTGTTCGCATTACTAATTGACTATAAAACAAGCAGAAAAAATGAAAAAAACCAAAAAAAACTTTTTTGTATTGTGTTGCCATCTATGAAATGAAAGGCCAAAACTTACTACATAAGATCTTCAGCAGAGTTTGGTGAAAATGTCAAAATTTATTTCTAGCAGGGTTCCAGATGTCCCCATTTGGACAGGATTGTACAGGAACAAAATCTTGAGTCCCCCAGTTAGGGCTGAAATTCCGTCCTAGGAACATTCCTGGCAGCCCTGCTGAAGGGGCGTAACTACCAGGGGAGCAGGGGGGGCAGGGAGCCAAGGGGCAACATCTTATATCTTTCCTATGACAGATATAGCCTCCTCCCATAAAACCACTGTGGATGAAGCACGGATAGGGGCTAGGGTTTCCAGAATTTGAAATACAAAATAGAGGACAAACCTAAGTTGTGCAAGCACACGCCAACATTTTAGAAGCCACACCTACTTTTTGAGGTCACACCCACTTTTAGGTAAACCCTTGGTACTCTGTAAACATAGTATTAGGCCTTGTTCACACTAGGATGGATGAAAACGGACCAAAAACACGCAGTCCATTTTTTGGTACATTTTCAGCCATTTTCTTTTACTGTTTTTGGGATTTGGACACTAACAATTAATTTATAATTATCAGGGTAAAGAGCAATCCTGAAGGAGCATCACACACACATTCCTATTTATAAAAACCCAGGGTGAGGATCTAAACCTCTATCTCCCCACCCCTGGGTTAAGCATCTACCTCCTGCACTTATCTGTGAAATTTCTTGTATCTTAAAATCCGTCCAAATTCCAGTCCTGACAGACATGCCCTGGAATGCCCAGCTACGCCACTAATCCTTCCCACAGCTGTGACCATGCCCCTTATCCCGCCCAAGCTCTGCCCCGTCCACCCACCATTATGTCACAATGATGTTGTGGCCCTGCCCCCTGCTATCATTGCTCCCCCCCTGATGTCACTGCCAAGCCTCCTGACATCACGGCCCCCTTCCCCTCCCACTCAAGGTGAAGAAATATCTGGCAACCCTGGGTAAGGACCTAGCGGTTTAGGTTTTCACCATAGGTTCTTTCCAATATGTGTGTTCTTGATACTTAAGCATGCAAAGATGCACTGTGTATACAATATGAACTCTGTCAGGACCTGTCAAAAGAACAGCGGAGGAGCGCAAGATCAGGTAAGTTTGTTCCTGTCTCCTGCAGGTTTAATTGAAGAACAGGGGGTAAGACACAACTTCTTAAAGGATAAGTGCACTGTAAAATCAAGTTATGTTTATTTGGAAGCTGCAGCTTTAAAAATACCATTGCCATATTTTTTTTTACCTATGCCCCTCCAGAGCCTAGCTTTGTGCCTTGGAAGCTGCTGACATCTTGTTACTGGTTTGCTGAATGTTAAGCTCCGCCTCTCTGAGATTTCCTCTGCTTTCTCCTGCTTGAGCCTCAAACAGTAATGCTTGTGAGTTCCGTGCACACGCACGTGCACGGAACTCACAGGCATTACTGTAAAAAATATGGCAACTGTATTTTTAAAGCTGCAGCTTCCAAATGAACATAACTTGATTTTACAGTGCATTTATCCTTTAACCTCCCGCCCCAGTAGAGATACCCTTTAACCCCTGTAGTTTTTGTCTCAACATTTCTTTATTGTTGGCAGAATTCAGCAGTTCACAAATTAATCAGCCAGACAAAGGTAAAATTACCCAGAGCCAAAAATTTCTTCTGGGCAAATCTCCCATAGCAGACAGGGACACTTCTTGGTCAAACTTTTAAATGCCACCCTTCGCATGCGGCCGGGTTAAAGTGTGTGTGGGTTTGTCCATGGCCATGGCTTCGCTGGTGGGCGTGGGTAAAATTTTATGATTTTGAACTACATATCACATAGGTATTTAAACAGTTCCTCAGACAGTCAATTACAAATAATGTAAATGACTAGAAACAGGTATTACATCCCTTTCTCAAACAGCTTGTGTTCCCACTGCCATATTGCTCCTTTCAGGTTTTTGCTGATCAAAATAACTTATTTTATTTCCTGTGCTATATATGTTGGTTCAGTTTTTACAATACATTAGAAATGCTATACTTTCTGTTGTATAAAAAAGATTTGTAAGCCTGCCACCAGGTCAAGCCCTAACTAGCTAACTAGCATAACTAGACTTACCTAGCCTAACAAACTAAATCTAACCTAACCATAAAAAAATGTTGAAGTGGAGTTGAAGCAACTTCAAGGTTCCGTGTATTGCAGTCATATGTGCGGCGCTCACACTTCTCATGCATGTTTGCCAGTTATGAGAATTGTTTTTCACCACTCCATGTCTGCCGCATTTCTTCTTCAGTGACGAGGTGCAGCCTGAGACAAATGTCTCATTCTGCCTAATGGTAGATGTGGCCCTGATTAAGAAACTACTAGGGGACAATTCTGACCTTAAATACTGTAAAATAAAATAAAAAATAAAGCATTTAAATGTTTCCCTTATGTACATGTGAAAATCTTCTAAACCATGAGCTTATAATGGTTGTCAGTTAGTGGGCATATCATTAACTATGTAAAATAAGGGTTCCAAATGATGAATGGAATAGGATGCATCATATCTGCAACTCACATAAACACTAGCAGTACCTGCTAGTATTACTAATATGCTGGAGTTAACTTCCGCTGTTTCCATTGAATGTATCAAAATTCTGCAAAGTACCGCCCTATCCGCAAATATTCAAAAAATACAATTCTGCCTTGAAACCAGGTTTGATTTGAAACTACATGCTAGTGTTTATAAAGAGGCTGGTTCCCCAAACATCACTCCTGCTGCAATAGTTACTCACCTGTCAAATGTTCATAAAAATATATACTCAATCTGTATCCTCCTCCTCTTAAAGCTGTAGAAGCTTGTTACAAGCTCACACACCCGCAGTGGCAGCAGCAGTCAGTGATTGGCCATGACATCATCCATCATGACCGTGATTGTCTGCTGCTCCATCAAGAAGATGGAGGACAGTATATACATACATATACATCCAGCACACATAAAAGCCATATTCCGGACATCCCACCCTGCCTCTTTGTCCTTCCGGGCAGGGTGGGTGAGGGTGTGTGGTGAGTGGGCGTGGCTATGCTGTGTGACATCATTGATGTCACACAATGGGCGGGGCATACACGCTAGGGGATGGGGAAGCAGGGTTAGGGGTGTGGTATGGGCGTGTCGTGGGCGGTCCGGGGGCATGACACACATAAAAGGAGCATAACGTGGAGGAGATTCAGGACTCCTCTCCTATGCGGGAGATCAGGGTGGACTCGCGGGAGCGCTGGGGGACCACCACGATTTGCAGGAGACTCCCGGAAGATCTGGGTGTAGTGGGATACCTACATATTCTGTTAGCTGGCATTAAAATCCAGCACTAAAAGTGGCGCAAACGCGATATTGAATCATGTGCGCCGGATGCACGGGTGTCTTTTGTGAAACCTGCCCATCCACCAACATTATGGAGTTAAAGTTGCACTAACTAACTAACTCCATATTATTGTCCAGCGGCTGAGACTCTGGGTAGATGAGCTAGATTATGTTTTTATATGCTGCTGTTAGAATATGATGATCTGGCACTGTGGCCATCTACCATGTGAAGTATTAAAATTTTAACTGCTTAATTTAATAAGAGGTGTAAAATTTTACCTGTAAATTTGCATCAACCAATCAGATGTTAACTTGTACTGGTCTAAGGCAGTTAGAAAACAGTTACATAACATCTGGTTAGCTGCAGCAAATTTGCAGAACACAGGCAAAATTTTGCAATAAATAAGCCCCTTGGGCTTAAAAAGGTTTATCAGAATTAGCACTAAATATTATCTTTTAACATCAGTAACAGGGGCTGGAGTGTGGTGAATGGCAATATCTTATCTGCTAGTATTTGTGACGATATTATAATTTGATTGATGTTGATGAAAGTCTTGATTGAGAACATGGATGCAGGTAATAAATGTCTGTGTGAAACTAAATATAGAGAGAATATGTTAGGGAAGTGTGCAGCCTTTCTAGTGCCATGCCTTCTAAAGGCCGAATAACAAGTGAACTCAACAATTGTGGCCCCATACCCCAGTTAACCTTAAACCATAAATAAATACCAACAAACATAATTGGGGTTCAGAAAGGCCACAACTTTATTGAGAATAGTATAACTTAAAGGCCATGTCCACCCCAAAAACTAAAATTTAACCCACTGTGTAGCGATACACAGTGAGGCCAGTGTCTAGTCAAAGTCCAGAAAAGTGAAGCATAG
>CM033473.1:65241161-65640782 GCA_019447015.1 Hymenochirus boettgeri
ATGGATGGTTGATCAAAATTAGTTTTTTGACTATAGTTACCCTTTAAGAATGGCTTCCATGGGAATGGAAAGTTAGGCCAGTAGGTGGGTGTACCTGTGCCTGTGTTGGGGGGTGGTGTATTAGCGTTTGTGTTTATGACCTGAAACAAACTGTTTTGAAATATCCACATTTGAGGATTGTAACAATTATAATCTATGGGAAAAAATGTCGCAAAATACACCGATAACGCTGTAACGCTTCCGCAGATTCCTTAGCTTAGTAATAGCACACCTATTTCCTATATGCCCCATAGTATAGAATTATAGTTTAGTAGAGTATAGTTTAGTATAGAATTATAGTTTAATATAGAGTATAGTTTAGTATAGAATTATAATGTAGAATATAGTATAGTTTAGTATAGAATAATAAATTAGTATAGAATTTTTGTTTAGTATAGAACTATAATTTAGTATAGAATTATAGTTTAGCATAGAGTATAGTTTAGTATAGAATTATAGTTTAGTATAGAATTATACTTTATTATAGAGCATAGTTTAGTATAGAATTATACTTTATTATAGAGTATAGTTTAATATAGAATTATACTTTATTATAGAGTATAATTTAATATAGAATTTTACTTTAGTATATAGCATAGTATAAAATGATATTTTAATATAGAATTATAGTTTAGTATAGAATTATAGTTTAATATAGAGTATAGTTTAGTATAGAATTATAGTTTAGTATAGAATTATAGTTTAATATAGAGTATAGTTTAGTATAGAATTATAGTTTAGTATAGCTTATAGTTTAGTTAAAGTGATAGTTTAGTATAAGGTATAGTTTAGTTTAAAATTATAATTTAGTATAGAATTTTTGTTTAGTATAGAATTATATTATAGAATTATAGTTTACTATAGAATTATTATTTAGTATAGAGTATAATTTATAATAAAATTATGGTTTAGTATAGAATTATAGTTTAGTATAGAATTATAATTAGTATAAAATTGTAGTTTAGTATAGAGTATAGTTTAGTATAAAATAATAATTTAGTATACAATTATAGTATAGAATTATAGTTTAGCATACAATTATAGTTTAGTATAGAATTGTAGCTTAGTATAGAGTATAGTTAAGTATACAATTATAGTTTAGTATACAATTATAGTTAAGTATAGTTAAGCAACATCATATACTGCACGGCGTATATGATTTCCGTACCTATTCTATAAGCGAACATATATGCCGATTCACGTAATCTGCTCTATTCGACAGCCTGCCCCCCATCGTAGATCTATGCCTCTCTTTTTTTTAGACTATCTGTATATTGGGGGGGGCAGACCAACAACTTAAATGTATTAACGTATGGCTGACTATCCAAGTCTAATCAGATTCAGTAGCCTAATTACCTCTGTTTTCGTTCTCAGGACCTGTTATATGTTTTTGCCTCCGACTGTACTCTGATTCTCTTCTACGCGATCTTTCCATTAAACGTGGACCCATTACCACTTTCGATTAAGATTTACTCTTGTTAATGTTTAAAGACCACCACCTTCCACTCCTCACCCTCTCCAACACCGTCTCCTACTTCCTATCCCCCTCCCACTCAGCGGCATCGTACCCCAGGCCGGAGGACCCCCCCACCTATACACATCACGCTCACCACGTCCCTCACCTCGTGGCCCCCCTACTCCCCTACACTTCCACTGCACCACTTCACCCACGCAACATCCGGCTTCGCTCCCGCACCCTCGCTCCATTACTCCCGCTCCTTACTGCTTCAGTGACACGATCCCGAGCGGCAGCAATAGGAAGATCCTATGATTCTGCAAGGAGCCATTATGTCTTCCAACCTCCGGCTGACCTCGCGACTGTCTCACCTGACAGATCAGGAAGAGAGGTGGGTGGAACACGTGTGGATCGCGAAAGCCACGATTGCCCCGGGCGTGGTGGGTGTAAGTAGTGCAGGAGTTAGGGAAAGTACCCAGGGTTAGGACTTAGCGATTTTAGGTCCTCACCCTGGGTACTATGCTGCAGTGGATCGGGGAAAAGGTGAGTATAATTGTCCTTTAACGTATTGGCAAAGGAACATGACTGGTTCAAGATAGGTGTCAAGGAGGCCATTTATGTGAAAATAAAGAAACCAAGCCTAAATAGAGGTGGGGGGGTTTGACACCAACTGTCTGCCATGTACAATGCTGTTTTGACAACTTCCCTGGGCGTTCCTATAACACCTCTTATCCACTATCCAATCACGCCCTTAACACTTGGCTGTGATATGCTAATTGGGATTTTCCAGGGTACATAATTGCCACAGATTCTTGTACAAGTCATTCTGAATTGAGAAAGCCAGTCGGATGACTAGCGAAACGTCTTCAAGAACTAAACTTCAAGTCTATCTAATTGAATACAACAGATATACCATGACATGGATGAATGAGAACCTTCACAAGCATTTTACTTCTATGAAGTCTTGGCCAAAAGATTTTGCATTGACGCAAATGTTTTTTCCAACTTTACTGTTATAACATTTATAGATTTTTAAATGCCTTTTTATGGTATGCTGAAGAACAGATATAAACATTTGATGGGCTATTTACCGAAAGCCACTATCGCAAAGATACATCTTAAAGTTCCGTTAATGTGTTAATGGGGATTCAATAACACTAATCGTGACTTTTAGACGTAATTGACAATACTTGTGGTACTTATCTTAAGTTTGCACTTCTAGACCAAACGTTTAGATCATAAATGCGTGCTCTTAACGTGAGTTTTCGGAATATTTTTTACATCACAGAAAGGATGGTCTGAAAGAAGCAGTAAAGGGAAAATCGCCTTGTGATTCTAATATAACACTGTTTTCCATACATGTAAATGTGTTATGCTTTATGATACGTTCAGATGACCTGTTTGCACCATCATATAGATATTTATGCCTTTAATTTAATGTAAATATATAGTACAAAACCATGGTGAGAAAATAAGCTGCAATGCATCAAAACACACAAAACTATAGTACTAAAAATGATGTTAAGTTTTTAACATGACTGTCTTACGCAAATCCTTATGTAATATTTAGCACAAATGCTTTGAATATAAGCAACGGGCGTTAAGTTTACACCATCTGTACGGTAACGGCTCTCGGTACATAGCCCTGTTGGTGTTTTAAATGATTTTATTGGCAAATATGTCAACTTTATGCAAAGAGTTAATAGTTACCATGTTGTTCCTTCTTTTACTCTGCCATGCTGGGTGGGCAATTTTAAACAACAAGATGTGGGTTTAGACTTCTCTACCCAGAAACCAAAGAATTAAAGCCATCTATTATTTTTAATGTGGTTAATTTTTAAAGGACAATTATACTTACCATTTCCCCGATCCATTCCTGCAAAGTACCCAGGGTGGGGACCTAAAACGCTAAATCCTCACCTCTGGGTACTTTACAAAAGCCCTGCACTACTTGTAATCTCCCTCATCGCTCCAGTCCGATCCTCCCCACTGGCACTGTCAGTGACAGTCCGGGAGGCAGCCAATGGGAAGGCACGCCTCCTTGCAGAGCGCGTCTTCCCATTGGCTGCCTCGCGACCTGTCACTCAAAGTGCCAGTGGGGAGGATTGGACCAGAGCGACAAGGGAGATTACAAGTAAGTAGTACAGGACTTTTGTAAAGTACCCAGAGGTGAGGACTTAGCGTTTTAGGTCCTCATCCTGGGTACTTTGCAGGAGTGGGGGGAAAGGAACGAGGGGGAGGTGAGTATAATTGTCCTTTAAAGGTGAAGAAGCACAAAGATCGTAAAATGTTTTACAGAAGCAGTCACTTTAACCTGCTACATTTACATGTGTCTACACGGATAGTAAAAACTGTTTTGTTGGTGGAGGAATAATGGTCTGGGGCTATTTTGCAAGGAAATCCTAACGTTTTAATTTTAAATGACATTTAAAAAATCTTAATGGAAGCAGTTTGGATGAACCCATAAGGAAATAGCTCCCAGTGTTTAATGGGGAAAAAAACATGACTTGCCAACACAGTATTCTGAGCTAACCCCCACTCAAAACATTTGGAATGAGATGAAAGCGAGTGAGGACCCATTGACCAACATCTGTGCCTGGACTTGTTGCCTGAATGGAAGTAAAGGAAGACATCCGTATTACAGAAGATCTTTAAATTTGAGTGGAGGTGATTTTAGTGGCAAATATATGGCCAAGGTTTTACAAGGACATATGGGTATAATATTTGTGTGTTCTCGTATCCAAACATGTTTTGTATGTTTAACTTTAGTGACTTGTATGTTTAACTTTAGCCTTGTACTAACAGAAGGTCCTTGTCACCCAGGAGTGGTCCACAGACAGCAGACTGCTGTGACAGAATTCGTACCTCTGTATAAGCTCCTGTTGGTTGTATGGTCCAGCAGGATGGATCACAAAGGTGTTCGCCACATAGTTTAGATTGTTGGCTAAAGCGTTCAGTCTTTAAATGTTCGTCAGACGCTTCATCTAACACAGTAGCTAACATCTTTACATCTGTATTTATGCTGTTGCCTTGAATAAACTATATATTTCACTGATATTTCATTGTAATAATAATGATTTATCCTGAAGGGAAATAATAGATGTTTGCTTTTTTGTTGGCTTCTCTGAAAAAACCTTGACTAAGTTACCCACCATTTGCATATGTGACTTTGGTGCTAAATATCTCACGTATAGTGACAGTAAGTAAATATACAAATATATCTATATCTACCCTACAAAGAACAGTTTATATTAGTTTTAATATGTTTATAAAATGCAGCAATGTATTATTAAAATAAACTTGCAAAGTTACTTTCCTACGTTCCTGGACTAGCTAGTCGGAGTACTGGTGGACATCCTTTCAGCTTAGAAGGTTAGAAAAGTTTTCTTTACAGTGAGAACGGTGAAACTGTGGAACCATCTTGCAGATGTGGTATTGGCAAGTTCAATGAATAACTCTAAAAGCAGGCTGGATACATTTCCAAAAATGCAAATATATTGAAAATGACTGATGTTATTACACATGATTCTGGTTGATCCAGGGATCCTTCTGATAGGTAGGGTTCAGGGGTTGACAAAAAAGGTTGGACTTGATGGATGTTTTCTTTATTCAACCTCTAATACTATATTTCTCTTATGGAGATTCATCAAGAGTCGCACTTGCTCTGGCCAAATCTCCCGTAGCAGATCTACCAGTGTCTGCATGACTCAGGGTGAATCTCACCTGCACAAAAGTATTTAATGCCAAGTATTAGCTGGCGTTAAATACTTCCCTATGCACAGCTGCGTGGCCACTGTTAATTGGCTTGCAATGGTTGCATGAGTGACTCTTCTGGTACTCGCATAGCCACCGCACACCAAGGCTTAAACAAATGATTACCGGGTCACTTATCAGTTTTTGTGATGTGTGATACCCAGCGCCAACTTGTAAATTACCCTATATATGTCTAGAAATGCTGGCTTAATAATTCTAACCCACTTACAGCCCACTAGAAGAGATCAGGGGCCATATTTACAAAGCATGGTATCGCAATTAGAAATTGTGTTATCGATAATGTACGATCACAGCCATGGCTTAACAATAATGATCAAAAATGAATGATCGATAAACCGATTAGAAATTAACGCTCATTAAACCGAAATGAACTAAAAGCGATACCGCACCTTTAAACTATGCCCCATGTTTCCAAAGCTTTACATATTAACATATAGTTTATCCATTTTTGCATACCAGAAATAAAACAATAGAAAAACACATGGTTAGCACTTGGTCCTTATTTAGATATGATCGCTTATCTTTGTATCTTGTTGCCCTAAAAAGTTCTTTGACACAACACAGCTTTAATTCATAATGCTAATAAATTTTCCATTGAGAAAAGTAGCTGCACATTAATTTTATCTTTTACACATTCAACACAAGTGCCATTTTGTC
The DNA here is from genome assembly GCA_019447015.1 of Hymenochirus boettgeri. Lineage (NCBI taxonomy): Eukaryota > Metazoa > Chordata > Amphibia > Anura > Pipidae > Hymenochirus > Hymenochirus boettgeri. Next base: position 65,247,088 of record CM033473.1, read on the forward strand.
TTAAGACTTGAAGATATAGTATTTGTGGTAATGGAATGTCTTTGCTTGGTAGCATGTGGGCCTATTAAAATGAAAGACATTTTAGTCTTTAGATTGATGGGTAATTGATTAATTGTAACAGTAACATAAACAGAGGAATGTTGTAGAATGTAGTAGAAGGAGGCAAGTGACCCTTGTCAATAAAAATACCCACTGCACATCTCTCTTTCTGTATAGTCCTTCAGGTGCAATTACAAACACTTTTAACCATTCAAAAAGTAATGTCAAATATAATCCACAGTACAAACACACCCACTACGATGAAATGCAAATATAACTTATTACTTATAACTAATATAACATTGACATATGATAGCACAAGACTCCGTTTCCGGGATAATCTTTCTTCAGGGGGGCCAATCTTGTGTGTACCATATGTGGATCCTATAAACAAGTAATCCTTGCTCTGGATGGGTTAATATAAGTCATATTGTAAAAACCAATTAACATTAAATACCTTAATGTTTGTTTACAAGTTGTTGTGTAACATTCTTTGTTGCAAGTAACTAAAATCATGCTGTACTAGGCGTACTGTGTATACAAGAAATCTTACTCTCTTTGGAGAGTGATTAATGTTTGGGATTTTGTGTAGCTGGTCCCATAGTCTCAGCCCAGATCAGATAACTTCTCTGGCTGTGATTCACCAGCAGTTGGAAGTAGGAAACCACAAGAAGCCAGGAGTTTCAAATGCTGCTTTTTGCTCCAAGGTCATGTTAACATTATATTACTTTTCAAAGCAATGTTTTAATTTCACCTTTGCTTATTTAAAGAAATACAAATGTGTGAAATGATTTAGCACATTATAAGTATATAGAGATACTAAGTAGTATAGAGTACTGTATACTAGATGCTAAAGAAAATATTTTATTGATATATTTTATTTGTTGTTGGTTGCATTTCAACATTTACACCAGCTACAAGTCCGTGCCTCCTGTTTAGGTATTGTTGGCATTAAATAATTGAGCAGAGTCAGAAGTCTGTTTTTGTGTGTGCAAGTGCAAGGCATCATTCAGGCGGTGATTGTAGTGAAGAATTGTGTATATTTTAAGTAAAAGTCTGCGTATACACAAGCATTGTTTGCACTATATTGTGCAAATTTTATGAAGACCTGGAAGTAGTCATCAAACAGTACAATGAATTTCCATGTAAAATGTATTTCTGAATTTGCATACAGATGAAGCTCCCTATGGACCCTCACTGACTTAAAGGATATGTCCACCCCCAAAACTAACAGGGTTATTCAATAAAAGTTCTTATCGTTTAAAATGGTGCTAATTTTGCCCCAACCAATCAGATGTTAGCTTTCAAATGTTAAATAAGTTCTGATTGGTTGGGGCAAAATTAGCCCAGTTTTAAACGATAAGAACTTTTATTGAATCTCCCTGTAAATTTTACTATGCAGCTGGAAACGGCTATAAACCTCGACCTTGCAAGGTTTATAGCTGTGACAGGTCCCCAAAAAAAGTACTTACCAGCCTTTGTTTCCCCAACGCCTTCTGCTTAACTTCCGTGCCTTTTCCGTGCAAGGAAGTCAGGCAGGAGGGGCTCGATTGGCATCCGCTCCTGTGATTGGCTATGGCCACTTTTACAACTGTTTCATTGCTTGTGGTGGTTGAGTGCAGTTGTTTTTTTAAAAAAGCCCTTAGGTTAGTGTGACTTTGAGATGGTTATTAGTGATAGTGTCTCTTGGTAATTTTTCTGTTAGAAGTTTAGTTACAGGTTCCCTGTCAGTCAATGAAGAACTTGAGTCTTTTACTAAGCAACTAAATCTATCATGTCCCAGCTGGCTAATATTTGATAATAAATTTTATTGCATGTTGAAAATTGAGTCTGTCATCCCTCCCGTTATCTGATACCCTGTGCAGCTGCAAAGATCTAACATCCCAATAGCCCAGTCCAGATTGTTTTCACAAGGGGTTAGTAACCTGTCCCTTATACATAAGGGCCTATTCATAAAGGTGTTTTAGAGGATTGATGTAGTCACGGTCCTACTTTTGTCCTGCATTACTGTTACAAAGTTCACAGCAATTGCTCATATTAAAGGGTATCTCCATCCAGAATTTTTTTCCTGTAGTGTAGCCCACCCCCAACCACCATGTTTGTTTTGTTAAAAAAGCAGCAGAAATGTACTTACATTGCTTTGCTCCCCCAGTACTCTGCCGGGGGAGCAGGGGCTGGACCGGCACGAAGCAGCCAATCAAAGACACGGTTGCTGGCAATGCAGAGCGCCGGGGGGGAAACTTTGTATATGTCAAAGGAATACCCCCAAAACCCCAGTTGTGTTTTATTCTTACCTTCATCCGATGCTCCCATGGTGAGATATTAGTACTTACAGAACAAGGATCCCTCGCTGCAAGTCCCTCCTCCTCTGTTCCTTTTGCGAGCTGGTTACAAGCTCAGGATCACAGTGTGCTCTAAATCACTCAATTAGTAATAAATGTCAGCCATTGACCGTGATGTCATTGTTGCGACCATGACTGACAGTCATTACCCAGAAGGGGAGAGAGCGAGGGATTCTTGTTCTGTAAGTTCTAACAACTCACAGTGGGAATGTCTGATGAAGAGAGGAATAAAACGCAACTGTGGTTTTGGGGGGTAATCCTTTGAAATATACAGAGTTTTACAAATATACAGTTTTTTGAGGCTGGAGTACCATATATACTTGAGTATAAGCCCATCGGAGCATAAAATAGACAGCCCAATAGCTAGTTCCACAGACAGTCCTGTAGAAAGCCTTATACACAGCCCCATAGAAAGTCCAATACACAGCTCAGACCCATAGAAAGTCAAATATACACAGCCCATAGAAGTCCCCTACACAGCCCCATAGAAAGTCCCATACACAGCCCCATATAAAGTTCAATACACAGCCCCATAGAAAGTCCCATACACAGCTCCATAGAAAGTCCCATACACAGACCCATAGAAAGTCCAATACACAGCCCCATATAAAGTCTCATACACAGCCCCTTAGAAAGTCCAATACACAGCTCCATAGAAAGTCCAATACACAGCCCCATAGAAAATTCCATACACAGGCCCATACAAAAGTCTCCCTACACAGCCCCATAGAAATCCATACACAGGCCCATACAAAGTCCCATACACAGCCCCATATAAAGTCCCATACACAGTCCCATAGAAAGTCCCATACACAGTCCCATAGAAAGTCCAATACACAGCTCAGACCAATAGAAAGTCCAATACACAGCCCCAAAGAAAGTTCTATACACAATACACAACCCCATAGAAAGTCCCATACACAGCCCCATAGAAAGTTCCATACACAGCCCCATAGAAATTCCAATACACAGCTCAGACCCACAGAAAGTCCAATACACAGCCCCATAGAAAGTCCAATACACAGCCCCTAGAATTGTCCCATACACAGCCCCATAGAAAGTCCCATACACAGTCCCATAGAAAGTCCAATACACAGCTCAGACCCATAAAGTCCAATACACAGCCCCATAGAAAGTCCTATACACAATACACAACCCCATAGAAAGTCCCATACACAGACCCATAGAAAGCTCCATACACAGCCCCACAGAAAGTCCAATACACAGCTCAGACCCATAGAAAGTCCAATACACAGCCCCATAGAAAGTCCCATACACAGCCCCATAGAAAGTCCCATACACAGTCCCATAGAATGTCCCATACACAGCCCCTTAGAAAGTCCCATTCACAGCCCCACAGAAAGTCCCATACACAGCCCCATAGAAAGTCCCATACACAGCCCCATAGAAAGTCCCATACACAGCCCCTTAGAAAGTCCCATTCACAGCCCCATAGAAAGTCCCATACACATCCCCATAGAAAGTCCTATACACATCCCCATAGAAAGACCAATACACAGCCCCATAGAAAGTCCAATACACAGCCCCATAGAAAGTCCAATACACAGCCCCATAGAAAGTCCCATACACAGCCCCCTAGAAATTCCCATACACAGCCCCATAAAAAGTCCCATACACAGCCCCATAGAAAGTCCCATATATAGTCCCATCGAAAGTCCCCATTCTTTTCTCTGCAGCCTGTTTGATGCGTGAATGAAGAGGCAGAGGCCGAGGAAAGGAAGTTTAGTAAATACGTTTCTGGGCACTTCTTGTTGGGTTGTGGGGGGTCCCCTAAACTACTGAAAAAAGATGATTTTGGGGTGGAGATACCCTTTAAAGAGCATCTCCACCCTTAAAACAATACTGTTTACTTGCCAGTTACCTGCATCGGGTCATGTACCTACAGGTTACAAAGTTTGCAGGTCGGTTTAAGGTAAACCACAGTAAGTTGAACATGTTTAGGGTAGAAATCTGCGTGTGCGGGACAGGTCAGTTAGAAGGTGCGGGTCTATTTAATTTTGGGTTGGGTTTCAGATCTGATTACTTGTGGGTCGGGTGCGGGTCAAGTGCAGGTAGCAGTCTTGTGGATGCCAGTCTGAAAAATTAGACCCACACAGGACTCTACCATCTCCCAAACTCAACTGATAAATTCAGAACTTTATTGAATGCATTTCTAACCAAGTATTTAAAGAGCATGTCCACTCCCCAAATTAAGATTTAACCTTAAACTAATTACCCCCAAAAACCTAGACCTCACTAGGTTAAAAATGGTCTCTGTGGCTCCTAAATATACTTACCAGGACTTGTTCCCTAGCCTCTCTGCTGGTGCTGCTTTTTACCTTTTCTGTGCACCAGCTGCAACAGAAGGGACCGGACCAGTAGTGGCATCAGTTGGCCAAGATGCATTGTCTCAGCCAATCACTGGTGCTGCTACTGGTCCGGCCCTTTCTACTGCTGCTGGAGCAACAGCAAGCTCTTTATGCATTTTTTGGAATACAAAATAGCTCTGGTGCATTAGCATATTTAACACAATGTTTGCCAGTTCCATATTAACCATATAGATATGTAAAGCCACTTGCTGGCAGCAATTTCTATAAACTTATATAATATCGCTAAACTCTGAAACATTCTAGTCAATATTATAAAGTAAAATAAGTTTGTAATATCTATATTTCTCACTTGTGCAGTGTCCTGAGTCACCGTTTATCTCACACCTTAGCCCACTCTTTACTCGATTTACAATGGAAATTAAGAACATTCTAAAGGAGGAGGCAATGTTTTTCTTTTACAGTATATGCACTTTTTAAATGAAAATATTCATGCAGGGCTGGAATGTTAAGGCATTCATTACACGTACATTATTTCCACGTGGGTGGTCTGAATCAGCATTCATTTCGCTTGTAATCCTATTAAATATAGTTTTGCCTGAATTGCCAAGCACAGTGTTTGAAACGTCAATGAACTTTTATGTTTTGAAGCAAATAGGCAGATCCTTGAAAAGTTGCAAGTGACCTAAGCACATACCAGCCTTGTTAAAAGATTAACAAATGAAAGGAAATCTTAAAAAAATGCAAAGAGAATGAAAAATGAGACCACAACTAATTCTTACATACATAACCAGTTACATTAAACACCTTCCTATATTTCCTCTGTATGAAAATGCCTTCAATATGGCAGCCAATGTAAATGTGCTTAGTTGGCTGAACCACTATGTAAAGAGGATACATTGGTGCATACTATGAATACATAATTGGTACAAATAATGGTAGTTTATACAATACACAGTCATGCAACACTATGCTCATGCACATTAGATAACTGATAAACTTTGAACGGAGGAGGATTGTCCACAAGACAACCCTGGGCACCTGCCTAGGGCCCAGGAAACTTCTGGGAGAAGCAGTAACAAAATTAAAGTACAGTAAATTTACATTAGCATAGATGTGAACCAGAGAAATATTACTAACATTATTTGGCTTCTTTTTGGGGGTTCTGCACCTTGAATGGTCTACAAATTAGTCAGACTATTGGAGTGCAAATTGCCAGGGTTCTAATGATAACTGGGTTAAATGAAGCACTTTTGTTGGCTAATTCATACAATGTACCAATGAGTATATAAAATTAGAAAGCAGTTGAAGTTAAAAAGTAATTTTAGTCAATAAGTAAATTAGATTAAAGATGGTTCCTTACTAAATTGAGCAGGTACAGGGATAAACTATAAGGGGATTTCCTTTGAAGTTTAAACACACAAAGAAAACTTAACACTTGTGTTAATCTGCATTTGTCCTTAAATGTATTTAAATATAAACTGTGTAATAAAGTAACCAACATCTAATTTTATAATCATGTTTTCTCAAAGCAAACACCGACTTTGCTCTGAAATAACCCAATATAAGCTAAATCCTTGAAATAAGCACTTAGGGTGAGGCCACACTACACCGCCTAGCGTTTGCATGAGTGTTTCTGGTGTGCGTGCACTGCGATAGTGAAAAGTAGCGAAATCTGAAATTGGATCGCGATCGGACTGTGCGTTGAAACAGCGTGGTCTAGCACTTATTACTTTACTTCCTAACCTCAGTGCTGCTGAACACCTGATTATCATCGACATCTATCCACACACTTGCTCTTTATGCTTTAGCACACTCAATATATATATATATATCTATCTATATTTTGCTATAAAATTGAATATTGTTTCTTGTTTTTACACAGGTATTTCCTTACTTTCTGAGGGCAATGCAAGAGGAATCTAAATTCTTTAAAGGAAGCCTGACTTTTCAAAATAGGATTTGTAACTTACATAACAAACGCTGGCCATATATTATGTGAGGAACATCAGGGGGTAAAGTCTGATTCAGGACTTGATATTGGATCAGTTCTAACACTCCCAACTTTGAACTGACATAATATTGCATGTAATTGTGTGGACAAATATAACGCAAAATTGTTCAGCTCAGATACAAATCCAGCAAATTAGGATCAATATCCATGCAGCCAGGAATGCATTTCTAACTGACTGGGAATGTGCTGGCCCTGTGAATGTCAAGTCAAAGAAACTCTTCTTTCTTTGACATCAGAATGTCAGGTACAGTAGACATGCAAACAAGAGGAGAGAAGATTGACACAGACAGAGATCTATTAATAACTCTCATTGATCTTCCCCGTTATTTCTGTATAAAGGTGAGTTTGACATGGTGTTCTGACAACTGCAAAAGACACAACATCTATTTGAAACTTTCAGCAGTAATTTAACACCTAAAAGATAAAGAAAAAGGAAGGGGAACATTGTGTGACGTTTATAGCCTTGCTGCTAAGTACAGTTCATCTTATTTTGTTCTAATGAATGGTTTAGCCAGGATCAGATATAGTGTTTATGCTGCCCTAAGATGCTTTGTGAAATATTATGTAGTAATTAACTGCTCCTCTATTTCATTCCAGAAGATAAGAGATTTTGGGAAAGGATTTAGAGTTTAGTTGCCAGAAGATACAAATATTGTGTTTTATATTAGTTATCAAGGGTAGATGGACAGACCAGGAGATGTCTCGCTAGGCTAGGCTGTTAGTCTCTGCAATTTTCTTTTATTAATAAGATAGGTATGTGTATGCATACTGTGGGTATATATTGATAAACACAAGTGACCAAATGTCACTAGTTCTTTTGTATGTTATGCTGTAATTGCCACATTCAATAACTTTTCTTACTTCTGATTCCAAGCTTTATTTTGCTAAAGGTCAGAGAGGCCAGAGAAGGTCAATTTATAGGTCCTGGATTTGGAGTTGGATTTATACTTTTTGCAGTTCCTTTTTTATTCTTAAGGGGCTTCTACAGTTGAAATAATAAAAACGAGGTTTCCAGATTAAATCTGTATGGTAACAGTACAGTTTCTCAAACTGAACATCTATCCATGATCAAACATCATTATAAATAAATATTTGAGAAAAACTCAGGCTTCCAGGCAGGAATTCTGCAAAAAAGAGTGGCTTTATTCTTTTAGACACCACACGACTTGTTTGGGTTCAAGACCCTTTTTCAAGTGTGCATCTACAATTGAGTGAAACACTTAATAGACATCACACTGTGTGGAAGGCAAAATGATACAGGTTAAAGTTTGCCAGTCCAGAAACTCAATCCAACCAAGCTTTATGCTGCACCAGACTGATTGGTTGTCCTAATGCAGTGTAATTCACATGCAACCTTGGTAATGTTTGTAGAAGACATTAAAAGTCCAACTATAACGTAATAATAATAAAATTGCTGTTTCATGTTTCAGAAAAAAAATTAGTATTATGATGTGGGAGGGATTTCTCAGGTTTAGCTATAAATGAGTGGAAATGACCTCAAGGTTTAATCATTTACAGTTTAGGTCATGAAAGTAGAAGAGTAATTAACCTTAAAATATTGTCATCACCTTCCATTATAATAAGTTAAAAAATATAATAACTTCTCATTTTAAATTATAACGATTTTAATATTGTCTTATAATCTTATTGTCTTATAGTCAATAAGTAATGAATGTGACCAAATAATTCTGTCAAACATGTCCTTAATGAAAAACACAGTTTAAACAACTGTTAAAGGGAATCTCCAATGTTAAAACAACAGGAGCTGTGTCTTACCTCCCGTTCTTCAATAAAATGTTCAGGAGCCGTGAACGAAGTTACAGAATTTACCTGGTCTCTCGCTCCTCTGCCACATCCTCCGCCAGTTCCCGACGGACTCTGTATTCTATGTGCATGCGCATCACACTTGTGCATGAGCATAGTGTACTATCAGGGAGATACAATAAAAGTTCTTATTGTTTAAATGGTGCTAATTTTGCACCAACCAATCAGAACTTATTTAACATTTGAAAGCTAACATCTGATTGGTTGGGGCAAAATTAGCACCATTTTAAATGATAAGAACTTTTATTGAATAACCCTGTAAGTTCGTCAGGACCTGTCAAAGGATGCGGCGGAGGAGTGAGAGACCAGGTAAGTTCTGTAACTTCGTTCCCGGCTCCTGCACATTTTATTGAAGAACGGGAGGTAAGACACAGCTCCTTTACCTCCTGTTCTTCAATAAAACTGAATAGCAAAAAGTTGTTTTACCAGTGGAGATACCCTTTAAACACAAAAAAAGAAGTCAACTAGCTAGACTTTATATTGCATATTGTATATTTCATGGCAAGGCTTATGAAGGTTCTGAATCATCCAGGTCAGCGTACATCTATGGCATCCAGTTATTTATAAAAGAGCGAAAAGTAGCTAAATGTTTTCGCATTCGCTTTTCGCATTTGCTTTTCGCATGGGTTTTCGCCAAAAAGACAGTTAACGCTATTTATAAAGGTAGCGTTAACGAATGGCGAAACAGTTTCCGCGAGCTATCGCGAACGCGCATTAGAAGGGCGATCGCGCATTAGAGTGTAATATGCCTTGGAAAAGCGACATTAGAAAGGCGAACGCGCATTAGAATGTAATATGCCTTGGAAAAGCGACATTAGAAAGGCGATCGCGCATTAGAATGTAATATGCCTTGGAAAAGCGAACGCGCATTAGAAAGGCGAACGCGCATTAGAAAGGCGAATGCACATTAGAAAGGCGAACGCACATTATAATGGAATATGCCTTGGAAAAGCGAACGCGCATTAGAAAGGCGAACGCACATTAGAAAGGCGAACGCACATTAGAAAGGCGAACGCACATTATAATGGAATATGCCTTGGAAAAGCGAACGTGCATTAGAAAGGCGAACGCACATTAGAAAGGCGAATGTGCAGTGCAAAAGAAAATTGTATTCCAATTGAGAAATTCTAAGAAGATTGACTAAATAAGACATGGCTGACTTCTTGGTAAATGTGAGGTGGCCATTTTGAACTTGACATCATTTTCTAGTGGGCTTTTCTGGTTTCGAATGGGTTTCACAATGCAGTCTTCTTAGATGCGTTAAGTTTTCGCTGCGATACTTTTCGCTCTTTATCGCGCCCGTTCACCTTTTTCAGCCGCGAATTGTGTTTTTTTCGCTTTTTTATAAATAAGGCGAAACGAAGCCCAAAATGGCGCTATTTTCGCTGCGATGTGCTGCGCTAATTATTTGGCGAAAAAGACAATCCTTTCTAAATATGCCCCTTAGTTCTTAAAGACGTTTTGCATGTCATCCGGCTTGCTTGCTCAATTCAAAATGACTGTTGACACCTCTTTTAAATCAGTCTTGTTCTTTTTCCGAGACTCCTGACTAGAGGAATTGGCTATTTTGTGCTGTTGCTGTTAGTTACTTCCACATACAAATCACACCCTTGTGACCTGCATGCTCTGAGCACTGAAGAGCACTGAAATAAAACTTGTTTGCAGTGGATTGCTGTGTGGAGTCTCCTTCCAAGTTTGTCTGTTTGACCTGCATGTTCCTGTAAGTCCCGGTTTATCTATTAAACCTGTAGTTACCTATAGTGTGGGTTTTCACTTAGATGTTTTTGGATATTGCCTGGGACATCAGATGATCCTTGTTACCCTGTGCGTTACCACTGGGCGTTCGGTTTCTCTTTTGTTGGCACACCGATTTTACTACTATATTTACATTGTGTCCTTATTTGGATACTACCTCGTTGTGATACCAGGACATTTTAGGCGATACGGCCTATATCGGGGAACCCCAATTTTTATTGGTGTTTGGTTTACTTTGTGATACTAATAAAGAATGTGTTTTTCATATATCTTGCATCTTGAATTAATTCTATATGGCCACAAGTGTTTTGAGTGCTGTTTATGGAACGTGTAGGGTCTGTCCTGTATTTTAGCTCTTTAATGCTTCTGTAGGCTTTTGCGGGGTTTCCCTGACCAACTTATTTTCTTATTATACTTGAAGAGATATCCTTATCTCGGAACAGTCACAGTTCAGCCATACTTTCTCCGCTTGTTTATTATTGTCTTTGCCATGCTCCATGGAGTGGTTGATGACTTCCAAAGGTGAGATCACTTTCATGTGTTGAAATTGGTTTGCAGGTCATGTCATCTTCAGTATGAGACCAAGAGAAATACTACTACAGGAACAGCTTTAGTTCTCCTTTAAAAAAACATTTTCTATGAAGTTTGATGCATCAATCCTGGGTACTGGTTTGTTACCTTATTTTACCCAAAGTTAAAATATTTTAGTTTAATTTGTAAGTTGCATTTCTTATGGAATTTAGGTAATGTGAATCAAACCTACATTATATAACAAGAAGCTGTTAAAAATGTATTTACAGTAGCTACAGATTATGTGGTACCTCTTTTCTTCCCTACCATGTTTGACAGTGAATGTCAGTGTAGCATGGGAACGGTCTTTTACAGTCGTCTTGCACTTTGTACTTTAGAAGTGAAAAACAATCTGGGATCCACTTTTTTTTTTCTGGCAATTCTGTTCTAATGCACCTGCAACTCTATTTATCCAGCTGGCAAAGCATTACACATAATGATCCACATTATGTCATGGTTTAGAAAGTCATTCACAGCAATAAACGCTTGAACACAAACAGATTTTCTGCCCTGCCTGTCTAAACCTAGGAGTTTAATAGTGGATGTTACATGTCGTAGCTAGGTTTTAATAATGCACTGTCAGTCACTGCTCTACATAGATTTACAGTACAGCCTATTTCTAAAAATACTACTATAGAACTGAATCCGTATCCAGCAGTTTGTACGTTTTACATTCAGGGGTTTTGTTTTAGAAAATAGTTTCCTATAGTGGATTTTATAGCAATAATAAAATGGGGACAAAAAGATTGACAATGAAGCACTACAAAACACAAATATTTATTTTTACATATAAAACAATAATATGTATCTTTATAATCATTAATGCTTCTTTTCTCATAACTTGCTTGGTCTTGTGTGGCTGGTAATGTTAACACATGGGAGATTTAATAAAAATGCTGTGGCAAATCTCGCACGTAAATACTTATGTGTGGGTGAGATTAATGGCAGGTATAGCTGACCCGTGCAGCCTCTGGTAAATCGTCTCTTCTGGGACTTGCGCAGCCGCCGCAAAGCGGGACTTAACGACGCACTAACCGATCATAAATCGGTTAGCGCGACGTTAAGGAGAGAAAGGAGCGCTGCGCGGCTGCAGAGCTCTTTGGTGAATTCCCCTACTTGTTGTTTAAAATGGTGCTAATTTTGCCCCAACCAATCAGATCTTATTTAACATTTGAAAGCTAACATTTGATTGGTTGGGGCAAAATTAGCTCCATTTTTAATGATAAGAACTTTTATTGAATTTAGGGCAGGCAGCAAATAAAATTTGCTTAGCTGGACACTTTACCAGCAGCAGAGAAGAGTTTTACTTACTACAATACCAGTGTTTAGCTAAAGATAGCTGCATTCATATACACATACATTTTCAACTAACCCAGTTGAGGTGACTATACCTTGCTACTAACCTGCTCTTTGTACTTATTAGTATAGTTAGTATAGGGAGCAAATGATGATCTAATGGAAATTTTTCATTTGGAAAGGGGCATCCTTAGTATTTAAAGGGCATGTCCACCCCCAAATGTAACTTTTGATATGCGGTAGGGCATGCTCCCCCAGCCCCAACCGCATTAATATAATTGCTAGAAAGTCCCCTGATTCTTACTTACCTGTCCTCTCTCATGGAATTGCAAGCAGGGGGCGGGACAGGCAGCCGTGTCCATGATTGGCGGAGAGGCAGCCAATCACAGTCGTGGCTGCCAGGAGTTCTGAACAGCGGAGGAGAGAGGGCAGGTAAGTAAAGATTGGGGGACTTTCTAACAATAATAATAATGCGGTTAGGGCTGGGGGAGCATGCCCTACCACATACCCAAAGGGTTTAATGTTAGGGGGAGGGAGGGGGGGGGCTGCACTGAGCATGCCTCAAGCGAGGTTGAGGAAGTCTCAGGCACAGCATCACACACTGCTCCTACACAGCAGTTTCAGGGGAACTATTTTGAGCAGGAATGTAAGGTAAGGATTGTTTTAAACTACTTGATGTGGCCAGTAAGGGGTTAAATTTTAGTTTTGGGGGTGGACATGCCCTTTAACTGGATTTGCACATTATCAGCATGTTTGGCTAGCTTTGTTGATTAGTAGTGATGAATCCTGGTTTTGAATCCTGGTTTTTAATTGGAACTGCCGGTTTTGAAAATCTGCGGGCCCAACTGATTTTTTGACATTTCAAAGCTCTGAACTTTTATTCGAAAATTAGAAACTTCCTATGAAAAGTTAGATTCGAATCAGGTTTTTGGGGCTTCTGGGGAACTACTGTCAGAACAAAACTCGCCAGTTTCTTTTACATTTCTATAGAGGAAATAGGGAATCCTTAAAGGGCATGTCCACCCCCAAAACTATGTTTTGCTGTAGTGTAGGGAGCCCTATCCTGTGTACTTTTGCCATATACTTTCATTATTTTTTTGGAACAGTATTCAAGTTATTTTATTTTTTGTTTCTTATGGGTGTAGCCATTGATTTCACTCCTCCTATAGTGGGCAGTGTGCTTGTAGTCTATGGAGATATGTCCACCAATCAGAAGGGTTTTGCATAATGGTTAAAATAGCCCTTCTCCCATTTATAATTAAACATGCAGAATCTGAGCAACTGATTTGCAAGTCCCACCTGAGTTCAGGGATTTTACATTAACCCATTCCCTTCTTCTATAGACATTAGAACTACATGATCTGATATTGTGTGTGCAAGTAGCATGTTGATGTCAGTTTATATATAATATATATAACACAGAAATATGAAGGCACTCACAGGTCTGAAACTATTAAATGGCACCCAGGCATTTCCTTGCTTGGAATGGAGTGCTGATCGCTGCTGTTTGCTCTATAGTAAGAACAAACAGTTGTTACAAGCAGGGCTGCATTTATTGCACACTGGTGGCTTTTACACTGCAATTATTCACACTCAGCTTTGCTGCATGTGTTTCTGATATTCCTTGTTGCCATGTTACTCTCTATACTGGTTTGCAATCATTTCCCTCTGTTCTATTACTGGAGATTGTTCTGGTGAAATTGTGGAACCAGATATTCCAATACATCAATAGCTCTGTTACTCAGATCTCCGTTCAACATTTAGTTGGGATAACAAACCAAACTTTTACTGGAATTATTTTATCTTAGATATAGAAAGCCAAACACTGAGAACTAAATAGAGAGCAACATGACCTAAGGCTGCCCAGCCATTCAAGCTACCCGCCAGAATCACTCAATACGCTTATATCCCAGTACATGACTCAAAACAAAGCTATAACATCTCAGATGAAATGCAAAACTGAAATAGCTCTCCTTACTGAACATCACTATTTGTAGTGACTTTAAACCCACCCCCAATATCTGATTGGTCCAAGATCCAATCAGATTTAAGATTGTATTAGACCAATCAGATTTTGGGGTGTGTGTATGAGACACTATAAAACAGCATGAAATCTTCAGAGAAGCTCAGTTTCTAATCAGCAGTCAAACTAGCAGGTCTTGCTTTGTATTTAGGTTAGAGACTTGCAAGTAGATGGCTGGTTTAGACTGCCCAAATGAATTTTTTTTTTTAGTGCCTGGGTTTCATACCTATGGTGTTGTATAGAGTCTATAAATGCACATAAATGTTGTTATAACAGATAAATGAAAATAAGTGTTTGGATTATAGAGTCTGAAATTACTTTCCTTTAGCAAAATAGTGACTAACCCAAGTGCCTATGTAGTTGCATTACTAGTTTCACCATTCCCTGACAGCACTCTCAAACAGCAAAGGGCAGATAGGGAATGTATAGGATAAGGATCGTATATTGAAAACATGCAGTGTATAATACAACCAGGTTGTAATGAATGCAGCCCTGCAACTTACATTATTATAGCATCCCCCAAAAATGAGATGATCTGATAACTAAATATATCCACTTACAATATAAGCTTATTATCAAATAAAAAATATGCTAACAAATGCAATGTGTTTCTCTATGCCCCAGTGCACCACATAGCCAGGACAAAACCAACTTGTACGCCTCACTATAGAGAAAATGAATGGTGGCAACTAAAGAGTACTATGTTATTTATCATAGTAACTCTTTAGTTGCCACCATTTCCGTAGCAGGAAAAGAATTTCAAATGCGGCAAACAAAAATCAAAGTTTATTGCAAACACTTTCTGCACAACTTTACAGGTATAAAAGGACATCTATATGGAAAAAATGTTATCTTTAGATATCCAATCCGAACTATCCTCTGCTGTGTGCAGATTTGCTATAACTAGAATGTTCATGCAAATCAAGTGAGTTGCATGATGGGAAATTCCCTTTCCAATGCTGCCTCTTAGTGATTACTGAGCATGTTGCCCTCATAGAAACCTTGATGAGGAACAGTTACAGGCAGAAACAAATTACACTAGAAATGGCTCCTACTCTTAATTTCTAGGACTTTCAACAGACTTGCAAGGAGGAACCAAAGAGTGAGCAGTAAGGTAAGGGTTTTTAAACACTGCACAGTGGGGCCAGTAGACGGTTAAATTTTAGTTTTGGGGGTGGACATGCCCTTTAAAAAATGTTACCATGTATATGCAGGGCCGTTTTTAGGCATAAGCCACCTAGACAAAGTGCTAGGGCGCCTATATTAAACCAGGGCGCCCAGTGTTCTCCCTAGCATCTCCCTGTCAGCTTTTACTTTCAGTTTCAGAACTGCTCTCCTTGTTCTGCTGTAATTTGTAACATTGTATCTAGTACAGAGCCTGAACTCCACACACTCTATTTAGCAACAAATGTTACAAATGAACTGAAGGTGAAGGAAGGAGGGGGGAGGACGAGCTCAGCTAATAGTACAGAGGAGAGCAGATTTAAAATGCCAGCTAAAAGCTGATTTATAACAGTGACCGCTGTGACTAATAGCCATGAGATCACTGTCCCTGCCTCTTTCTTCCTTCCACCCAACTCTCCAATTAGAGCTTAGAGTAGGTGAGGAGTGAACAATTAAATGGAGGAGACATGGAAAGCAGGTACATACTGTATATCATGTCAATGCTGGCAGCTGAAAGGGTTTAAGGTAATACTCTGCTGGCAATAAAAGTGTTAATAGCAATACTCTGGGGAAATTGTTGGCACTGAAGGGTTAATGGCAATACTCTGGGAAAGTGCTGGCACTGAAATTACAAGTAAGAAAGGCTGCTGGCACTGAAGGGTTAATGATAATACTCTGCTGGCACTGAAAGTGTTAATAGCAATACTTTGGGAAAGTGCTGGCTCTAAGGATTTAATGGCAATACTTTGAGAATGTGCTGGCACTGAAATTACTTGTAGGAAAGTGCTGGAACTGAAGGGTTAAATGTAATACTCTGCTGGCACTGAAGGGTTAATAGCAATACTCTGGGGGAAGTGCTGGCACTAAAAATGGTAATGCCAATACTCTTGGAGGGATAGACCACACTACATTTTTAAGTGTGACAGGATTGCGTTCTGATCACGCTAGGGCACCAAAATGGCTAGAAACGACCCTGTGTATATGTTACTTTTTTGTGAGTGGGTATTGTGATATTTACAATCTTGCATAAGGGCTAGGCCACACTGCTGCTATTTTTCTACGTTAGCGCTTGCGTTTTTGAAAAATAATTAAAAACACGGCAAAGCACCGAAAACGTGTGTTTTTGGGTGCGTTGCGATTGTGATTTGCTTTCCGCATTTTTAATCGCAATCGCATACGTTTTCCTATACCTAATGAAGAAAACGCATTCGCAAACGCAACAAAATCGCACATGAAATCGCATGCGATTCCATATGCGATTACGTTTGTGCTGCAGTGGGGCCGTGCCCTCAAAGGTGACAAAAAATGTGAAGATAGTCTAATACTGCATAACATAATATAAAGATTTCATGCGATTACAGGGCCGATGCACGATGTGTATGCACGTCTGTTTCACAATCCGCTGGCAGATCATCAACGAGCCTTGAACAGCCATTTCAGCTGTCAAAGTGCCCATAAATAGCACAATTGTCGGCTAAAAAATGGAGGTGCATAAACATTGTGCGCCACGGGCCGGCCCCTGTGACCACAACAGGAATATATAGACAGCACATAGAACATATTTCTAATAACAATGCGGAATTGCATCTAGACTGATCAAACTCCAATTAATACTACTGATATAAGAACAATGATGGCAAGGGACCTGAAGTTACTCACTATATTGTCTTGTCCCTGGAGATATTGTAGTATCATTTAGAAAATATAGAATTAATTTTTACTGGGGGAAAAAGACTCAAAACAACAGTATATAGTTTATCTATAGGTAACCAAACCCGGGACATGTACAGTATATGTCAGTTAATGAACTGTCAGGGGTGTGAAGCACTGTGGAAATTACCAAACGTTGTCGGCAGGGAGATGGCTAACTTTATTTGAACTCAGTCAGGGACATTGAAAGCAACAAGTACTTAGGGCTAGGTCCCGCTATGTGCGTTTCTATCCATTCTTCAATACGCAACCTATTTGCGATCTGCAACGTAATTTCATTTTTCATTCAATTCGTAAGAATCAGTTCCCACTATGTGTGTTGGGTTCCGAACCTATGCAGGCCGTATTTCATTTGCATTGTAATAATAGTTAATGGGAACGCAAGAAAAATGCGGACAAATTATTTTTATAGCGTTTTTGACAAACCAATGCATTCTCAGCCACGTGAACAACCAATGCATCCTAAGTCACATGAACCACCAATGCTTCACTAGCCACGTGACTTACCAACGCATCCCCACCTACGTAACCAACTAATGTTTGAACCACCATCTTATTCCCATTATTCCCAGTATGAGTATTCTGAACATTATCCTACTTTGCATCATAAACAATCTCAACAGCAACCTTCATGCTATAATTAACTATAGTTAAAGGGGAACTGTGGGCTCCAAACAAGTTGAGTTTAAATGAGAGGCCAGTTTCCTACCTTTAAAACGAGCCATCAACCACCTATCTACGTGCTCCACAGCCCAAGATATAAAGAAATGACTGACCAGAAAGTTAATGGGTGGGAGGCTGACATGTGACATTCCTAAGGCTTCTCCTGCACAGTGCCACCGGCTAGCACAGCCTCAGACTCCCTCAGTGTGTGAGGGAGACAGGAAGTCCCTCTTCCTCTCTGCTGTGTAAAGGACCTGCAGCTGCAGAGAAGGTAAGGGAATCTACAGCCCTTCTCTCTCACTATGTGAAAACAGCCTTTTTAGACAGTTCTCACTCTGCCTGAAAAGGCTGTTTCCACAGAGTTTTCAGGGGGTAGGGGGGTGTAAGAGTGGCCCACAGCACCTGTGAGTGGGTGGGGCTTAGGCACCCGCGAGTGGGTGGGACTTAGGCATCTGTGAATGGGCACGGCCACGGCGTCTGTGAGTGGGCGGGGTCATGGCACCCACGAGTGGGCGGGGCCACATGGGGCTGTAAGGGAATGGGCCAAGGGAGGAGACACAGGGCAGATTGACTGACAGGTTTCAGAGCAGGAAGTGCAGGGGACCTGGTGATGCTGCTGCCATGTCACACACAAAAATGTAAATATCTTCAAAATTATGTAAAATAAACAATAAAAATAAATTGCAAAAATACCCATTAGAGCAATTCCTATCAATTTACCTAAAGTCATTTTTGGACCACAGTTCCCCTTTAATTAAAGTGCACCCTATGTGCTTTCCAATTAAAATTACACCCACTTACGTAGTAATCTATATATTTGTATTATAACAATATCAGCAATATCAGAGTATTTATACTGCACATATAAGTATAGTTTTGTTTTTATTATTAATAAAGTGTATGTTCTACTTTTAACATTTGGATTTTATTTATACAAACATACAACACAAAACAAACAATTGTGAGTGTGCTTGAGGGACTATGAACACGGGGGAAAAAAAATTCTCACCCATTTCTTTCCAATTTAATAAAGTTTGTTATAAAACGTACTCAAAGTACTCAAATACTGTTCTTGCCAAGGTAAAGACCCTGCAGGACTCACAAAGTAATCACAAAGTGTGTCCCTTATACTTTGTGGTCCTCTAGCAATGGCAGTCTGTAGAGGTGGCAAGGTGTCTACAGCTTGCTGCCCATGGTCAAATGCACCCTCCTCGTCTCTAACATAGTTGTGAAGGACACATGCTGCTTTAACGACATTGATGGCATTAAGGCTGGCTACACACTAGAAGATATTTTCGGCCGACCGACCGATTAACAGCACTTTTGATTGGTCGGCTCGAAAATATCTCATGGTGTGTGGCAGCCGACCTCGATCGTCTGTATTGGACAATCGGACGTGTCAGAAAATCTTTTGCAAATTCGGCCGCGGACTAATTTGCCACGGCCGACGGACATTTGTCCTAGCCGTGCGATTGCTCGCAGCAAGCGCTCGGTCGGGACAAATAGTCCCTCCATGTGTACCCAGCCTGACTGGACTCATCTGTATCGAGGTATGGTGGACTCTCCACTTTTTGGCCAGGATGTCAATAGAGCACTTTACCATTCTCCGTGCTTGGCTGAACCTCTCCTCACATCATTCAAAGAACTTTTATCAGATGTTTAGAGAGTCCAAAGCACTCATCAGCAACAAACACATGAGGGTAGGTAGGGTGCTCTGTACCGGCAATGGTTTGGGAGAGGGTAGATCCAGCTGCCCAAGGCGTAATTACTTTCCAAGTTGGCTGTGCTGAAACACACTATAGTCATTGCAGCTGCCATACGAACCCACATCTATGTAGGTGAATCGATAGCATCCACCACAGCAAGCAGCACAATAGAGAAGTACTTTTTGTAATTGTACCTGCTGCCGCTGTAGGGAGGCATAAACATTCTTTTTCTTTTAACAGAGGTTGCACCCAGAATCTCCGGATCACTTTTTGCCTCTGCATTATCAATACTATCAGTATCAAAGCCAACATCCCCAGACATTGGTCGACAAAGTCCTCCTCATCATTTTACCAACAGTAGTTTACCACGCTGCAAAACACGTCCTCTCTCTCCAAACACTCCAACAAAATGCACAAAAAGCGGCATAAGTGGCATCACAAAATATTTGAATTAAAAAAATTCTTATAAAAAAAATGCATTCAGACACAGAAACGCAGACAACCGTGGACACGCTCCTAAAAACGCATAAAAAAACATAAACGCACACAGAAATTGGACAAACGCAATGTCCGCTTCGTTGCAAATGTCACTTACAAACCTTTTGTAGTGGTACCTGAATATGTCTGTTACTAAATAACAATAAATTGTGTAAAGCTTTAGAAATTCGATGTTTAGTCAATACAAAAGCACTTTGACTAAGGTTTACTGGACAAGGAAATGGCAGTTACAATCTAATTTGTCAAGTTTAAAAAGAGATAAAGCTAACAAGCTCTCTGTTTTGTAAAACAGGATATTAAATAATTTCCTGTTTCAATATACTACTGTTAATTTTTCTCCTTCTGTAATGCTACACGTGGTGTTTCCTTTTGAACATGTCAATGAGGGTCTTAAATAAGAGTTCTATCTTTTGTCATTTATTATATAACACCTACATAAGTAGTTTTATTAAGAACAATCTACAGTAGTTCTTTCATGAAAATACTGTTTGGGAACACTCCCAACCTCTCTTTTGGGCCACTGTCCTTTTCGTTCCTCTAAAGCTTAGAAGATTGGTTATAAAGGGAATTTAAAGGATGTGTACACTAGAGATGTAATGTGGGTTTGAATAGAACCCAGTTTCAAATCGAATCTGAGGGTTTCGAAGTCCAGACAAAACTTTCGTAACTCCCGAATTTCACGGAACCCGGATGTTTCGAATTTTCAATTTTTATTGAAAATCGAAAGTAGATGATTTTCGATAATCGTAAATTGAAAGTAGACGGTTTTCGAAAATCGAAAGTAGACGATTTTCAAAAATCTATGATTTTTGGTCTGTCCCCTATTCCTTTAGATATCCAGTCTGAAACATCCTACATTTCAGCTGTCAATCAAGTGCCTTAGTATCATAAATTCTTCTGTTATGTATAGTTTTGCTGTAGCTGAAATGCTGGTAGTTGGTACATGAACTGCATGGTGGGAAATTCACTCTCCCACTGCTGCCTCATAGTGATTACTGAGCATGCTTGCCCTCAAGGAGAGTCAGTTAGTCTGACGGGGCTGGGGGACTGAGCTTCAGTAAAACAAATACTGAATTAAAGTTATTCAGCAATACACAAGTGCTGCTTATATGTATTAAAGGACAACTATACTGTAAAAAATAACTTTTTAAAAATGAAAAGCACCTGGGGCAAAGAGATAGGATTGATTATTCCCACCTCCCAATATTGTTTTGTTGAGGAACTACAGTGCATAAAGTTTTCATCTGCCAGGTTATGGCCCAGGACCATTCTATATTAAAAGCAGTTTTCTTTGTCCTGCTGCTCCTCATAGAAATAATATTGGGAGGTAAAAACACCAATCCTACCTCCCTGCCTCAGGTACTTTTTATTTTAATGTTTTTTTTTTAAAACTCTATACGCACTATAG
The DNA here is from genome assembly GCA_019447015.1 of Hymenochirus boettgeri. Lineage (NCBI taxonomy): Eukaryota > Metazoa > Chordata > Amphibia > Anura > Pipidae > Hymenochirus > Hymenochirus boettgeri. Next base: position 65,268,427 of record CM033473.1, read on the forward strand.
TTTCCCTTTAATTTATTGATTGATATGAGGCAAAGTGTACAATTCCTTTAATTTCGACATTTGTTATCATTTTTATTCTAGCAATTAGGGTCACATGGGGTTGAGGCACCAATTAAGGTTTAATTCTAAAAAGGGTTGCCCCTATTTGTTGTCCCGCAGTCAGGGGGTTAAAGGGAGGACAAGGAAGAGCCACTCTCCCCTAAAACCCCCATTACTGAGAAGCCACTTCTTTTTCCCACTCCCTTAGTACAATAGAACAAACTACTTTACCCTACTCCGCCCATATAGTAAGAGTACACAGTACATTTGGCTGTCACTCCAAACCACCATTTCTGAAACAACCACTTTTCCAACCCCATATACGATCTGGAAAAGTCAACTATCCCCCCAAATCCCTTATACAGTAAGAAGCCACTCACCACTTTCACAGTATATTGAGAAGCCGCTCAATACAGCAGGTACTGCCCCCTATCACATTAAACTGCAGTTACTGGCCCCCAATACTTTATATAGTGATTACTGGCCCCATTTACTTTATACAGCTATTAATGGCCCGATATACTTTATACAGCTATTACTGGCCCCCAATACGTTATACAGCTATTACTGGGCCCCCAATACTTTATAAAGCTATTACTGGCCCTCTATACTTTATACAGCAATTAATGGCAACTATACATTAAACAGCAGTTACTGGCCCCCTATACTATTAGCACATTTAAGGATAAGTTCACCAAAAAGTCATATAAAAACACATCCTTTCGTTCATTAATTGAAAAATAGGAGTTAAAGGAGCCATGCAGCAAAAGCCTTTACACGTTCCACCGCTGATTCCTCTGACAGGACTGCTTCTGACTGCTTCCTGGGTTATACTAGGCTATAGTGTGCAAACCACCTTGGGGCACCTTGGATGCTAGGCCTAGTTCAGGAGTGCCCTTTGTACCCCCCAGAGAGTGCCCTGCTGGCAACCCTGGTTATATTGCCCATTGTGTGGTGTCCATCAACAAAATCAGGCCCATAAAGTTGTTCTCAACCAGCCTCTTCTTTTATTTTTACCGAATTTAAAGACAATTCCCCTTGGCAGATCTTGGTTCACAGACTATTGAAGTTAGTTATGAACTGTTGCACAGTGCCATATACATTATAGATAAAAACCACATTGGAAATGTACTGCAGCCTAAATTACCTGTGTGTATCAGTGCAGCAGTCTAGCAGCTTTGTAAAACAATATCTGCTTCCTTTACTGCCAGATGAGAGAGACTTTTAGGATAATGTCCAGATTTAAAGCATAAAGCGGGAGGGGAGGAAATGGTGCAGCCAAAAGAAATACCCTCATTTATATATAAATATATACAGACATGGAACAATGTGTTAGTAACACTGAATGAACAACGAGGAACCCGCACTTAAAACTTACAAAGAGTTTTGATTGAACAGAATATTTCAAAACTTTACGGCTACGTTCACACTAGAAACAATGCAAAACAGACCACAAAGGACAGTCCACATTTTCTGTCCGTTTTGGTCCGTTTTTAGCGCTCCGTTTTTCCTATATTTTTAATCAAAATGCGTCCGTCTCCGGACAGAAATGCATGCAGCAGTACGTTTTTTATAACGTACCGGGTCAATCTGATCCGTTAAAAAAACGGCCGCAATGCGTTTTCTGTCCGGAAACTGGACAGAAACTGATCTAGTGTGAACTAACCCTACACATTTTTGTTGCACAATCATAAGAGTCGATCACTGCACACAAGGGATTCTTGTAGCTTTCAATGAGAATCGTGCTTCAGCTGTGTCAGGTTTCAAGGGGCCTTCACCAGACTGCATGTTACAAAGCGTCCCATAGATGATCGATAGGATTCAAAGCAGGGTTCAAAGGAGGACACTTCTCCATAGCCCAGTGTTTTGTTCTCAGACAATCTTGGTTGCTTTTCCCTGTATGTTTTGGGTTATTATTCTGGTCCATGTTCAGTTTGGGATACACTACAAACTATTTTGTCTTCATTTAGTGCTCAATAAGTTTTTATTAATGTTTTTACATATAACAATGTTACAATAAAATTCATAAATAAATTAGATTAGAATCGGTATACAGCTGTGGAAACAATAAGGGAGTAGTATATGTAGAAAACATATGTAACATATCAGACACAATTTAAAAAATGCATTGAAATAGAATAAGTGCTAGACAACCAATTAAACAATGTTATTTGGAACAGGTAGAGAGAATGTAGAACATTCTCCCGTTTATCATGTTTTTTATACGAGTTATCACCATTCCAGAGTTTAATCATAGCTTGCCCCAATTATCTCCAAAATGAATTTTTGTGGCTTGATACATTGAGTTATTTGTTATCCTGCTATCCTGATGCGATATAAAAGATTTTGGACCAGTACTGCTGTGTAATTGGACAGCTCCACCATATACAGTATGATGACACACTTTGTGCGAATGATCGACTATCACTTAAGGGCTTTTAATCTTCCATTTTTTCTATTTTTAAATAGAGTAATTATGTTGGAATATCTTTGTAGAATAGGCGATACTTTATCTCTTTAACATTAACTTCTCTATACTCAATGGGCCTCATTTACCCAGACTCGCTGGGCAAATATATGGAGGATCGCTACTTTAACTCCATATTAGCGTCGGATGCGCGGGTAACGCAAAAATCACCCGCGCATCCGACGCTCTCGATTTAATATCGCGTCTGCGCTAGTTTTAGCGCAGGATTTTAACACCAGCAAACAGCTGGCTTTAAAATCCCGCAGTGGGTAAATCCCTTACCAGGATTTACCACATTCACAAATGCGATATTCAATCGCCAACAGGAAATTTACCCAGAGCGATAGTGGCTCTGGGTAAATGAGCCTGAATGGCTTATCAAAGGCCTGTGTTTTAAGGAGGCATAATGTACTTTTTCAGTGGACTGTAGGGATACCAACGTATGTGTAGGTTTATATATTTATATCTCTTTGAATTTATACCCATATACACAGCTTTCTATTTGGAGATGATTGGGTTCTGCTCTTCAGAATTATTTCATAAGAAGTAAACGTAGCTTTGATCTCATTTCCTTAAGATTTGTAGGGTCTATTTGAACTTTGCCTTTGTTGTTTCCACACTTTTGATTGGAGAGGTTTCACTTTCTGCTGGGAATGAAAACTGTACCAAGATAATAGGTGTTTCTCCATTTCCATGCTTTTTAATTAGCAGGAATAATTTAAGCTTATGGTAACTTTTTGATTCCAAGGGTTGCAGAATAGAGCATTGTAGCTGCTGTGTAATTGTCACATATTGCAGTATCAGTGCAAAGTCAAATACCACAAACATCATCCTTAGTTTCCTTTATTCCATTTGACTAGATATAGTGAACCTACTGCAATGACCTATACAAAGATACTACTCAACACCTTGACATCTGTGCTTGGCACAGGAAACCACTGGCATAGCAAACCACTGGGGATGAAGATGTAATATGGTGTAGTACAGTATCTTGTTTTACATTTTGCATTAAACTCTGTCTGACATCACTATACAGTGTTAAAGGAGAATTATACTCATGCAGTAACTGGCTTCTCTCTGGTTCCTCCCACAGTCATTGCCACTGGAAATATTCCCATCTATAACATTGGAGTGGTAGGAGCGTGACAACTGTCAGTTACTGCTGGAAAGCAGTCAGTTACCGCATGAGTATAATTCTCCTTTAAATAATATTCCAATTTATATTTAAAGGAGAACTAAACCCAATTTTTTATACACCAGAATCTGAAAACAACTGCCCTAAACACACCAATAAAATGCCACTTTAGTAAACTCTGTTAAAGTAAATCAAAACCTGTTAAGAACTGGATGAAGTATCTGTGTGTATGTGCAGTGTCAGACCACACCTCCTGACCTCAGTCACATGCTTCCTTGCTTTATCTTTCCTGTAAAAGGATTGGCTAGAGATTATTAATGGGTGTGACCAACTGTAACAAGTTTGTGCCATAGCTAAGGACTGAGCATGTGCAGAACATCATGGTCGTTGACCAAACTGTGTGATACTAGAATGCTGAGAAGTAAAGCACAAACCATATGTTATTTAGGTAAATTTCCCAGCGTCCGTATCAAAATGAGAGGTAAGACACAGATTACTGGTTTTATATCAAGGTGTCCTGACTTCTGGTTCAGTTTTGTTCTGTGGCTTTAGTTGCCCTTTAAAGTAGTTTGGAAACATTTTAAGGGCAAATAAACCCAATTTTACCATACCCCTATCAATTTAAAGGGTATGTCCAACCCCCCCCCCCCCAAAAAAAAACTTTTGATATTTTGGTGACAACCCCTCAAAACCTCAACCTCTGGAGGTTTTTCCATTTTAAAGATGCTGCTAACATGTACTTACCAGCCTTCTGTCCCATGGCATGCATCTGCTTGCATCCCTGCCTTTTCCATGCCCGGAAATAAGTAAAAAGGTCCGGACCGGCAGTGTCTCCTGTGATAGGCTGAGACACAGCGTAAGTATTTGTTAGCAGCATCTTTAAAAATTAAAACCTTGTGAGGTTGAGGTTTTGGGGGGTTGATACTAAAAAATCAAAAGTTTTTTTTCGGGGGTGGACACCCTTCAAGTAGGTTGAGGACCTGTACGACATCTTTCAATTGGCCACATCCCAGCCTTAGGGAGGGGGCAGGGTGGAACATATTGTATGTTTAACTATTTAAGTGTTTCTAGTGGTCTATTGACACCCAGGGTTAAGGAATTTCCAGGTCCTCACCCTTTGTACTTAAAGGGATCTATTTATCAGGGGACTATATATTCTTATCTCCCCCTCCTTTCCTATTCTCACCTTTAAAAGTATGAAGGGTATGTATTAACAGCTGATCTGTGATAAACCTAGGGTAATCAGCAATTTATTGTTCACTCTGGGTACAGAGGAGTGTGGGTAAATATAGCTTTGCTTTAAATAGAAAGAATTAGAAGGGCTCAGGTCACTTCTCTCCACACACAATTATGCTTTGTTCACTATGTTATTTTTTTCTTCTCGCTATCTTGCATCTCTCTTGCTCACAGAACCATGGAACAAACAGTAATTGACTGGTGATCCTTAAAATGTTAATTTAACATCAAGAGCTTGGTTTCAAGTGGATCATCCTTGTCAGTGGAATGGACTCCTAAAGAGAAACCTCAGAGTGTTTCAATTACTCTGTAACCAGAGGCCATTGACAAAACCCATAGTTTTTATTATACAGTATACTGCTACAATATCAACTACATGCATTATTGCTGGGCAACGTCTATAGCAGCTTTAACGTATCTACTTGATGCACAGAAAACTTTATTTTTGAGTCATGTTTGAAGTTCTCAGCAGTGTTTATATTGCAAATGGGTCAATTGTTTTTACATCACGTCATGTTATGATATCCTGTGTGTCTAGTTCCTCTGTATTATATCCTCTGTACTGGTACACGCAGTACCAGTAAAGGACTGATCCCTTCATGACCCTTTATCAGTAATGTGTGTACCTATTTCAGGGTAAATTTAGTATCAGATGCAGATTTTTTTTTTAAGTTATGCAGCTGCATCATAAAGGACCACTAAACCCTAAAAGCATTTTTTTCTTTCACCAAATCTATAATTCTTTAAGCAATGGGTGAAATGTAATCTCCATGTTACTGCGGTAGCCCTTAATGGAATGCTATACATTTAAAGAGCATTTAACAGCATTCCATGAGCTAAATGCAAAACCAGAGAGCAAGTTACAGACCAGTTTCAGCTTCATTGAGCAATCATCAATGTAACATACTCTGGTTTGCAGTGTAAAGCACATATCGAGAGACATAGCCTTAAACTCTCTCTATTTTATTTGATACCTTAGTGACATGTAGCCACAACTATGTGCTGCTGTGTGTTGCCACGCACTGTGCACGCGATACGCATTTTTGCGCAATCGCATGCACTCCGATTGTACAACATTGCGTGCCCATTTCTGGAGAGTTTGTTTGTGTTATATTGTGGCCTCAGCCTTAGGGGCTTTTTTAGGTTTTTTTAAACATAGCATTTAGGGTTGGGGGTTGCCTTACCTTATAGGAGTTTCTTCTTTTGGGGGTGGAGAAACTCTTTAAGGTTTTGTGGTGGATGTGACAGCGCAGGTGATGATATCAGAATTTAAGACAGTCATTGTGGGACTTCTTTAAAGCCACCAATTACCAGACCTTTATCACATGCAATGATTAGGACATAACCAGAATGTGCAATGGTTCCTCTCAGTACATCTTCCCACCTGTGCCTGAGTGACGGCTCATCATTTTTATAGTGTTTGGGTTTGGGGGGATAGTTGTCCTTTAAAGAGAACTAAGCACACATTTGTATTTGTATCCGGTATGTCAGTGTGCGCTACTAAGGTCTCTTGCTGGATGTACATGTGAATGAGCCTAAGCGAAGGGTTTGGGGCAGGCGGCCCCCGAACCACAGCGGGAAACGGTGAGTAGTATTACTCTGGATTGCCATATTGAATTTGTTGTGTATTTTTTTCCCCAAGAGAGGTTTGTTACACCTGGGGCTCCTGTATATCTACAGTAAGTGAGTCATAGGGCCCTATGTATAAAAGATCGTTATCGTTATTGAAAAAATAACGATCGCTATCATAAAATAACGACCAGTATTTTCCGATAACGACCGGTATTTTCCGATAACGACCTGTGTTTTACGATATCGGAAATTAATGGTCGTTATCGGAAAATACCGGTCGTTATCGCAAAATAATGGTCGTTATTTTACGATAGCAATCGTTATTTTTACGATAACGATAACGATTTTTTATAAATAGGGCCCATAGTCTCTAATCGAAGTATTAAGCTGGGTACACACAGTACAGATTTCTGAAAGATGACAGACAGGATCTGCAAGATCCGGTCTGCCATCTTTCAAAGATCTGCATACACACAGTCCCGAGCGTTCTCCCTATGAACATCATAGGGAGAAAGCTCGGAACTGTGTGTTTCCATCGGCTGCGCTAGACTCCTCTATAGGGAGTCTAGCGCGGCCGATGGAAATTTTCGGTCTTTCCCGAACGAGCGTTTGACCGACCCGATTGTTTGTCGGCCGCGCGCTCGTTCCGGAAACGAAGGTACACACATAACGATAAAGCCCCGATACCGTCGGATCCGGATCTTTATCGTTACTGTGTGACCCAGCATACGTGACAGTCTTTTATAGGAATATATAAGTGGTAAATTGGTGCTTTTACACATTTGTATTGCCCCATAATCTTAAAACCATCCCCTCAAAGAACTATCAGTAGCATTTAAATTGAGTAAATTGCATTTTTCTATAGATTAGGTAACAGTTGGTGCAATCATGTTTCTTGGTTTCTAGTACACCTTGAGCTCTTTAAATATCCTTGCATTCGTGTGGTCCATCTGTTCTCATGCTCTCCCCAACATACTTGACTTTAGCACGATTGACTAGAGATTTTAGTATGTAGTAACCTGTAGTAACAAGCCTATGTCAATGACTTAAACTTGTCTGTGAGATAGGAATTCTGGCAAATAAGGCACAAGGCTCACATTCTTAACAGCCACTGCAGGTGAGACACAGATTAGTGTTTTCCAGTTAAATAGGTTAAATGTTTTTTGGAGACTAATTGAAAATGTAATTACTAGAATACAAATTGACTCAATCCTATTGTAGAAGAATATTCATACTGTAACTTTCCAGTAACTTCCAGGGGTTGTCATTATCAAATTACTATGAAAGGGCTAGAAAAACTCATTGCCAAAAGGTAATACACCAATACAGTTTACCCAAAGTCTTCAAAATCTCTACTAAACTGCATTACTAGGCAAGGTTACAGTGATTTCCACACAGACTGCCCAGTCTGCATAAGTGACACTGTGAAACTGGCATCACCCAGCTCTTTTGGGAAATGTCTGCACCTCCTTAGTGACTGGGCCCGGCTGGCGGTAGGACCATGAAGTATTCTCTCTTTTGACTGGAGTGAGTACATTTCGCTCATATTTACAATGAATGTCCTTTTATAAGGTGCATTGATATAGGACCATGCAGGAATTTATCGGGAATTTAATCTGCTTGCTCACTATGTCTGCAAACACCTGGAGCTATAGGTCTTACCTGATACCTATTGGGTACAGGAAGAGATTTAAAGAAGGTTACCCACAGAGCACAATATGAAAGCTGTATATTTTCCATGTCACAGGGCTGCTGATTGTCAAAGCTAACCTATGCCCGATGCACAGGTTGCTAGGTTTTAGCGCAAGTCTTTTTGTCTGCCTTTAGTACACTTTTAACTTATTTTAAAATATATATATAAAAACTGTATATAAAATCCTAATAATGCTACCATGTTTGTATTCAGTATTTGCAAACAACCAGTATTTCTTTGTGGTAAAAACAGCTAAAACTAATAGTAGCAGCCACTGGTGCATAGAACTGTCTTTGGGAACCCTAGAGAATGATCAGTGTCTTCTATTTACTAGGAGCAGGGAAGCTTGAGCCATGAGATTTATTTTTATTTCTTTGTTTTTAGATACAGTAGATCATTGAACCACAAAGAAGGTTCAATCAAAGCAGTTTATAAACCATAGGAGAAAAGTAAAACGAAACGGTAATGCAAGACAATTCTCAGTAATTGGGCCCCGAGTCAGGAACTTGAGGTCTATTAATGATTTCCATAAATTATTTTTGTTAAGCGTGGCCAAGCAAAACTCTAGCTAGCAACACAATAGAGACAGGTCTATTTCCTATTAGAGTTAATTGTAGGGATATCATTACATTTAATGAACCTTTAAATTTGAACTTTTCTCACACAAGCGTGCCTGAGTAAATGGAATCTACCTCCTCTCCATGGTAAATTAATTTAGTTACGGTGATGCACTTTCTTTTATTTTACACTTTATTCAGTACTTTCTCCTAATATTTATTAATACCCTGAACTAAATAAACACTACAAACTAAGGCTAGGAACAAACAATGCGAGGTTTCAACCTGACTGACCATTATTTTGGTTCATCGAGTTTAAAGGGGAAATGTGATCTCCGAACAAGTTAAACTTAAATGAAAGGCCAGTTTCCTACCTTTAAAACGTGCCATAAACCACCTCTCTACGTGCTCCACAGCCCAAGATATACAGAAATGACTGACCAGAAAGTTAAAGGGTGGGAGGCTGACTTGTGACATTCCTGAGGCTTCTCCTGCACAGTGCCACCAGTGAGCACAGCCTCAGACTCCCTCAGTGTGTGAGGGAGACAGGAAGTCCCCCCTCCTCTCTGCTGTGTGAAGTCCTGACAGAGAAGGTAAGGGAATCTACAGCCCTTCTCTTTCATTCTGTGAAAACTCTGCCTGAAAAGACAGTTTCCACAGAGTTTTCTGTAGGGGGGGTGTCTGAGTAACTCACGCCACCCACAAATGGGCGGGGCTTAGGCACCCGCGAGTGGGCAGGGCCACGGCACCCAAAAGTGAGCGGGACCACATGGGGCTGTAAGTTAATGGACCATGGGGGGCCTGCAACTGGAGGGACCATGGGGTCCATAAGTGGGAGGGACCAGGGGGGCTGAAAAGGGGAGGAGGAGACACAGGATAGATTGACTGACAGTTTCAGAGCAGGAAGCAGGAAGTGCAGGGGACCTGGTGATGCTGCTGCCATATCACACACAAAAATGTAAATATCTTCAAAACTATGCAAAATAAACAATGGAAATACAAATTGCAAAAATTCTCAGGGGAGCAATTCCTATCAATTTACCTCAATTTACCTAAAGTAATTTTTGGACCACGGTTCCCCTTTAACATATCAGCAGTACGTTTTATAAGACATATTGATAAATTTTGGTCGTTTGTGTTCTTCTGTGGACCACACGATCGATTGTGACAAAAAATCGTCAGTAGAGTTTTTTGCCACAACCAATGATATTTTAATCCGGTCAAGAGGCCGATAGTGTTGGCTTGTCAATTGGGTCAAAATATCGTCCTGTGTGTAACCAGCCTAAGTTGTACAGTAGCATGTAGAACGCAACCAACCATATCTATTACAGTATACAGTAATAACACATTTTATTGAGTGGCTTGGCTAGCTGAGCAGACAATGCCTTATTAATCTACTTTAAGGTATTTGTGTAGTTATTTTATGACACACAAAGGACACATCATTAGACAGAGAGTACAGGATTAAACATTCACAGGGATTCAGTTGACATAGTTAGATAATTTGTTACAGGTTAGATGGATGACCCCATCCCTTCGATGATAATTCTGCAATTAATTGATTATTTCACTGTAAGAATAAACATTTTGCTCTTGATGAACCAATAATATCCAGTCATACAACTTGCGATTTTTATAATTAAACAAAAATGTGTATTCATTTTTCTGTAGCCTTTTTAAATTAGCTTGATAAAGTACAGCATCAATTATTGAAAAATGAAAGGGTTTGTATTTTTCTGGATAAAAAGGGATGGACAAATCTTTTCTGAGTAGTCAATGAGAAAATTCTAGGAGCCATTTTTGAGGAGACATTTCCATAGATACCAGCTGAAAACTCTTAAAAGGGTTGCTTTAGATGCTTTGTCTACTTCATTTCTGGTATTTCTCAAGCTTTGAGCTTGTTGTTGTGTTGTGCTGAGCAGTGGAGTATCGAATAGGTAAATTGGGTGCAAGATTATCGGGCTGCATTGAAAGTGGGTAAGGTAAAGTGCCCCTCTCACACTCCCTGTGGTCAGAGGGATTCCCAAGTTCTTATCTCAGTACTTTGATTGAGATGGTGATGGCATACATTTTTGTGATAAACTCTCTTTAACCTTGGCACAGGGGCTTTTTGAGAGTTCTTGGGGGATGTGGTAGCATCCTCTTCTGTACTATGGAGAGGGGAGATGTGGTAGCATCCTCTTCTGTACTATGGAGAGGGGAGATGTGGTAGCATCCTCTTCTGTACTATGGAGAGGGGAGATGTGGTAGCATCCTCTTCTGTACTATGGAGAGCGTCGCGCACTGTCGGAACCTCTCAGAGAACACAGCGGAGGAGCAAGAGATCAGGTAAGTTCTCTAATTTTGTTCCCGGCTCCTGCATGTTTTATTGAAGAACGGGAGGTAAGACACAGCTCCTTTACCTCCCGTTCTTCAATTAAACTGAATATTAAAAAAATAGAATACAAAACCAGTGGAGATACCCTTTAATGTTATATGTTAATGTTGTGCAGCGCTGCGCAACGCACACCAGTGCAAGGAAACACGCACGCAATGCAGCGCACTAATACACGTTGTAGCGTGGCCTCGGCTTGAAAAGACGTGTAATTAAGGCCTAGGAACTCATGAACACCTAGAAAGGCCTGGGGACAGACCCATATAAATGTTTATAGTTAGGTGGTGCAGTGACTTTGTTGTGTGTAATTAAAACCTACCTTTTGACTTGATTAAGTTCACCTGTGTTAGATTTTTCCATATTCCCTGGCCTTGTAAGTGGTGCTCTGTGTGCGTAGTTTTTCTTGTTGAACTTTGATTGTTACACGGCAGTATAAAAACTTTTTTGTGAAGTCAGGTTCAGATGTAAACACTATCATATTGGGATTTGTTTTCTTTCAACCACTTAGCAAATTTTTACTTGCCAAAGTACATGGGTTTGAGTAATTCTAATGAAGTGTTTGTGGTTTTATATTGCATTTTAGCCTAGAACATTGTAGATGTGCTAACTGACAAATCCAAGACCGATATCTTTTCAAAAGTGCACAGGCACCTGCCAGAATGAACAATCTGTTTTATTAATTTGGTAAAATGATTTCATAGGTAGGAAACGTACAACATGTATTCAACCTTGTCTTGGATTCAGTGTATGTCCTTTGTATCCTATTTTGCTTTATTTTGTTGTCCCTGTAAGGTTCCCAGATAGAAGATACAATAGATCAGTGATAGGCAACCATTAGATCTACAAATGTTTTCCCAGCATTCCACTACAAAGCACTCTATAGCCAGGGAATGCTGGGAGTTGTAGCTTTCAAACATCTGGAGATCTACGAGTTGCCTACTGTATTTTACTATGGAAGAATAACTCCAGTTATAAATAACCAGTTTTCCCAGGACAGTCCTGTTTTAGGGGGATTGTCCTGCAGACAGCCAACCCTTGTCCTAGAACCTTGTGCAGTCTGAAGGCAGGGCTGGGGTGGTCTGCAGTAGGCACATCTATCCATGTCCTGGTCCCCCAGGGGCCATTTGTAGTGAAGTTTGTGGGAGTGCAATGCAATTACGGATTTAATGTAAAACTACTCTATTAATCACTGCTCCTGGCTAACCTGCTTCCTGTTCTTTCCAGTAGTACTTAGTCATGGCCGTGACTGATGGTGTCAAGGGTAATAACTAAATGCTGTTTCATAAGCCACCTCCTCTGCAGCTTACAGCTTTAACATTAGACAGCAAATGTTCGGGAGGCAGCAGGGCTGGTAATAGGAACACTGGGAGCAGGATCATCAGGCCACAGTAAAGGTTGGTGGTTAAGATAAGAGTTTGTATGTATGCCCATTAATAGTCAATATCCAAAATCCTTTTGCCCTGTATCCTATATATAAGATGAAAGAGCCAGCAAAATAATGTTAATGTAGGGGGAGGTATAGGCTTAAAGCCACCAGGCTTATTAAATTGGGGAAACATTTTTAACACAATGTGTAACACTAACCTTTTAACAGTTATAATAATAGCCATTTAAACCTCTGACATTCTGAATCATATCTAAAGTATGTATTACTGATACATTGTATGTTACATCACAATAGATTTGAAATATAAACTTAATGGTTGATGCTCATCTTTCAGAATGACAGTTTCTCTGTAGCCCTGTCAGCAGTATCTGACAATATATAAACATTGTGATTTGTCTTCCCACGCACATTTCAGTCTATTGAATAATCCTGCTATTTCATTCTCTTTATATATCATTTGACATGCATTAGTTTTTGATGGAAAATATTTTCCAAATTCCATTAGATTATTTCCTCTCGATGAAAGGAAGAATTTCTGAAATATGTAAATACCCAAGTTTAGTTTTGACTGTTTAGTCTTACTATTATATTAAAAATACACCAAGACATCTATAAGAAAGAGGGTGATCTGCTCTTGTAGTTGGGTATAAGGTTTTCTAAAAAGCTGAGTCACAAGGTAAGAGAGTCTACTTACTACATTATATCACTTGTATTCAGTACAGTTGTTTTCTGATTGGCTTAGAAGAAATGGCTTAGAGTTGGCTTAGAAGAAGTGTTAACATGGTTGGATTTCAGTAATTACTGTAAAAAATCTTTTTAGATTAAAGAATTTGCAGTTAATCTGTTATATATGTTATATGTTATATTTAGTATTATTAATATAGAATTTTCTTTTCTGTAACCATGTTATTGTAACTTAAATTTTTAAGTTTCTGGCCACAAAATAGTTTATGCATTATTATTATTATTTTTTTGTAATGCTGCCATCTAAAGTATTTTTATGAAAGGGCATGTCCACCACTATTTTTTAAAATCAGTACTTACCTTCCGTACCCTCCAAATCCACAATTACCTCTCTGCGGTCTGCCGATCACCAAATTTACTTATACCTGCAAGCCTCTGCTGCGTTAATGCAATCTTCTTCTGATCCTGGATTTCTTCCTGGTTGCAGACATCTGTCACAGCTATGATGTCATAGCCAATGACCAGGGTCGTTTCTAGCCATTTTGGTGCCCTAGCGTGATCAGAACGCAAACCCGTTGCGCTTAAAAGTGCAGTAGTGTGGCCTATCCCTCCAAGAGTATTGGAATTACCATTTTTAGTGCCAGCACTTCCCCAGTGTATTGCTATTAACTCTCCAGTGCCAGCAGAGTGTTACATTTAACCCTTCAGTGCCAGCACTTTCCTACAAGTAATTGACATGATATACAGTATGTACCTGCTTTCCATGTCTCCTCCATTGAATTTTTCACTCCTCACCTACTCTAAGATCTAATTGGAGAGTTGGGTGGTAGGAAGAAAGAGGCAGGGATAGGGATCTCATGGCTGCTAGTCACTGGGGTCACTGTTATAAAGTCTGCAGCAGCTTATTATACCTGGCATTTTTGATCTGCTCTCCTCAGTACTATTAGCTGAGCTCATCCTCCCTCCTCCTTCCTTCACCTTCAGTTCATTTGTAACATTTGTTGCTAAATAGAGTGTGTGGAGTTCAGGCTCTGTACTATATACAATGTTACAAATTACAGCAAAACAAGGAGAGCAGTTCTGAAACTGAAAGTAAAAGCTGACAGGGAGAAGCTAGGGAGAACACTGGGCGCCCTGGTTTAATATAGGCGCCCTAGCACTTTGCCTAGGTGGCTTATGCCTAAAAACAGCCCTGCCAATGACTTATTTTTACTAGAAGAGAAATGGGACTGTGAATAGAACAAGGAAGAATGCAGTGTTCTTATCATTAAAATGGTGCTAATTTTGCCCCAACCAATCAGATGTTAGCTTTCAAATGTTAAATAAGATCTGATAGGTTGGGGCAAAATTAGCACCATTTTTAACAATAAAAACTTTTATTGAATCTCCCTGTAAGAGTTTCAATACTAATTGAAACAATACTTACATCAAGGAACTGAAGCAGTTACCCACATTAATAAATGCACCATATTCTCCTTCATTATGAACAGGCAATTAATATCATTAGAAAATTTTAGACAATTCAAAATTTGGGAATGGAAATAAAACCAGCAGTTGACAGCCATTTAAAATTGGCTTTCTTGGACCACCAGAAGTACATTGACCTGCAGCCGTGCTGTAAAAAGTCCATTCACCTAATCTGGTAGCTGAAATGGAGCTTAAAGTGAAACGTCCCTGTGTGGCATGTACACAGTGTTAGTTATGAATATGATACTTTTAGGGCTAAGCCACACTAGCGCATTAAAAAGCACACGCTGGTGTTGGCCAATTTGTCTGGCCATACTAGGGGCCTGATTTACCCACCTGTGCTGTGCTAAAAATAGGGGTTAAACTCATGCTAACCAATATTGAATAGGTTAGTGCAAATTTAACTCCAGCACTGGCTGCACAAGTTTCACAAAAGACAGCCGTGCAACCGGCGCAATGTATTTAATAAAGGATTTGCACCTCTTTTACCTCCACAATTTAAATGGCACTGGGGGTAAAATCCTTTTTGGGATTTACCACCAGGTGCAAATCCAGTATTAAATACCAGAAGCCATATTTGCCCGGAGCAATTTGCAACTCTGGGTAAATGAGGGCCCAGGTGTGCTGCGTTGTGCTGCAATCACCATGTTTTGCTCAATCATGTGCTCTCCAAATTTCTGGCTCACCATTGTGCCAGAAATGTGTGCAAATGCCTGCGCGTATCCAGTGCAAAACACCGCTTTGTAGAAGGTAGCTTATTCTTTGTGTCACAATGGGGGCTGTAACATTCTGGGGGGGGGGGCTGCCTCTCTACAGGTCAATGCTTATAGGGGCTGCCACAAGGGGGTGGGAAAGTTGCTGAGCACAGGCAGCGCTGCCCCCCCCAAAAATCCCTGCTGACATTATTACTTACCCATCTCTATAGTAAGAAACATTAATGAACAGTTATAAAAGGAAGGTCCCCCATTATATAATATAATTATGCTTGTTGTATTACACCTGTGCCTGCAGTTGGGGCCTGGAGGAAATTCTTCTTTATTTTGGGGGGGTGCCTGATCAATGTTACCTCTAAGGTGTGCACTCATCATGCATGTGCTCACACAGGTTAAAATAGCGTGGACACAAAATCTGCTGCATGAGTAGCACAGACAATTTTATTGTGAATGCACACAGATAATGTATGTCTGCACACACAGCAGATAAAACATTAGAGGGTCCGGCTGCCTCTTACACTTTTAAATTCCACTTATTTAAAGATAGTGAAAAGTATCTGGGACATTATTAGCTGGGAATGTTTGATAGAAAAATAATTGAATTTGTAATTCACAACCATAATGGCTATAAAAGAACGGCTTAAAATTTTGACCTGGGCATTTTAAACTTTATTCTTTTTCATTTTTTTTTTCACCACTCAGATTAATACACAATAGTTATAATAAAACATACCATTGGTTTCAGATGTAGCCCATGTGACTGCTTAAAATAATTGATTTTGTGAGTAAAATTGAGAGATCACAGAACACCACCTGCTTTTTAGAAGAAGCTTGTACTGTTCCTTTCCTTGGTTTATAGGAACCTACCATCTCATTGTGTTTGCAAGGCTATTGTTTTATACACATGCATGGAAATGTTCATAGTAAAGCACCAGATTTCCTTCCTTTTATCTGTTGTTGAAGAAAAACTTACAGCCTTCATAGGATTTTGGAGGCTGTAAAAAAGATGAAGGGAATGAAGCTTTTGGTTCTGTTTTCTTTGAAATTATTGCGGTTTGTACGTTTTTTTCTAGTATAATCGGTGCATTATGATTTTATGTATGTATAATTTCATTTACAATGTGGCACTTGGGGACGCAGCGCTGTTGTGGATGTGGTTTATTGGGTCCAGGAATTTTATTGATATTATCTTGTCTAATTGTTTCTAAACCATATTCTCTGTCAAAGTGAATTTGCTTCTTTAAAGGGCTGGTCTACAATTGTGTGCTTTCACGATCAATCGGCTAAATGACCATGGTATCTCACGAACGACATTGGACAATATTCGCCAAACCAATTGAATATCGAACAATATGTATAGTACATTTACATACAATTAACGTTGTACATTTGTCTATTAAAGTATAAGGCTGAGGCCCTACTACAAGGCACTAAATCGCGCATGCAATCGCATGTGCGGTTTCTGTGTGTTGTGCGTTGTTAATATTAAAAAAACGCATGTTTGCATAAAAAATGGTGCATGCAAAGCACAAACGCATGCAGAAAGGCGTGCGCATTTCCATGTTAACCAAAATAGCATGCGCAATGCCGTGCGCAAAATGCTTGCGCTAAAAACGAGTTGGTGTGGCCTAGCCCTTAGTTGATTTAAGGTCGTAGTTAAGATTGCATTAACCTTTTTTGGCTTAAGAAGTCAGGATAAATCCCAAGGTTGGGACCAAAAGAAAATGTTCAATGTCAGGGGCTAATGGAACAAGCATTAGGTCCAGGTCAGGCAAATTCCCATAATCTATAGAAATAACAGATTTCTAAATACATCTTCAGTTGAACTCATACAACTGCACTGAAGTGATCTGGACAGTCAAATATGAAGAAGCTCTGAAAATCCACTGTTTGTTAAGAACCAGTAACGTCAGTCAGTTGTGTTATTATTTCACCTACAGCTTATAAAACCCAATCAATTGGCAACCCTTTTTGTTTCAGACAAACCTCCAGTTCTCTTGCTATTTTCTACCCCCTTCTTTACTGGAAGAGCTGCAGATGAGTTCCAAGGCCCTGAGAATTTGGCCAGTCACTGTGACAAAAATGACAAGAATGTATGTAGAGGAAGTAGTGGTCAGTGAGTCAGCATGAGTAATCTGGTTCATGTAAATCGTTTTTTGTTACATTCAAAATCAATGGTTAATAAAGAGAAATGGTTTCTGAATGGGATTGTAGAATATTGCATTTCATGCTTATGACTGGATAGGAAGCCGGAGGTTTCAGTTCCTAGCTCACCTTGCTATAAAGTATTACAGGGAACTAGAAGAACGCTTGCTATCCAGAGGGTATGTATACTGGAATGAGACAGACTTGGCTTTCTGTGATCTTTTGTTGAATCGGGTTCAGCAAAGATTAGTTTGCATTTGAGCACTTTGTGTACTTCCTTGGGGAACAGATACTATTATTATGTAATATTTACTGATCGTGTTACATGAAGTTCAGAATCAGGACACAAAATGCAGCTAAGCTCGTCAAGTTAGAGTGCTGGGGTGAAATATAGACAAACTGGAATGTGTTTATAAACAGACATAAGCGAAAATGGCATGCATTAGAAGATCTTTGTTTTAATTGCATTGCTTCTTGTTATTTAAAATATTGCAACAATTAAGAGTGGAGATGCCCTTTAATACTAAGGACTTGTGAAAGCCCTTTGTCCTACCTTTAAATCAACCAATCAGCAATGCTTGTACAGTATTTGTAGCAGAAATGAAGATCTGAGGGTCTTAAGAAACAGGCAGATCTACAGGACACTGAGTCACTCCAGGTGCAATGTTGCCCCTTAATGACGTCAGGGCATACACAGTCGCTTTTGTACCGTCATAAAGAATCGTGCATAGCTCCATAATCAGTAGAGGCATGGGGAAATGCTTAGTTTGTAAGCATCTTGGATTAGTTCTGGTTTCTTCAGACTTTGGACCGTTGCTGCTGCATGTAAAAGAAATATGATTTTCGTTTCCTGGTACCTATTATAAAACAGCTGTGAATAATCCTAGAAATGAAAATGATATTGTTAGTAATATAAGCTGTGTTGTGGGACTCACCTGTGTATTATAAAGTAATAATGAACCTCTATTGTAGATTATAACAATGCTGAAAATCCCCTCCCATAATGTTATTAAAAGCATTAGACCTGTAGACTTGAGAATATATATGGTTGTGGAACTCCCATGTGACTACTAATATTCAATTTTATGGTCTCTGTATAAGTTACCTTAATACAAAGAAAAACATATTTATACCTTTCAAACAAGCCTAAGATGATGTCTCTAGCTGCTGTGAATTCAAAATTATTGGCACTCAAATTTTTACTTTCTAATTTGCTGTGTCTCTCTCCCATGCTGTGACAGGTACGTCATAAGCCCCACCCCCAAAAATAAATATTTTAGGAAGCTAGATACTGGCCTGCAATCATTATCTGGGCTTTTCTGCGCCTATGGACACCTTAAGAAGAGACAATGTTTCCTTTTCAGGCTTGTGGCTAGCTTAAAAAGTGAGAATTTTGTGGATGGGCATTACAATGCAGCTGGTGATGTGGTATATTCCCTCTGTCCTATTAGAAGAATACAAGTGGGCATGCTCAAGCCAGTGTTAAAGGGGCGGAGCAAAGGCGCTGGTGATGTCAAAGCTGAGAGTATAAGAAGCACCACCACTTACACTTCTGCATGTTTAAATAGATTACAGTTAGAAGCATAATTCTAGTTTTTTTAAAGGTAGAAATGTGCTCTTTTTAATAGAGGGTGCAGTTCCTCTTTAACTATGACAAGAGAAAGTAGTTATACTACACCAGGGTCTGTGCCTTTAAATGCACAATCCAAAACCTTTTCAATAACAAAACTTATGGTGGCGATGCACGTAGAGGTAATATCTGCCAATATTGCAAATCGGCTAATCGCATCTTCTGTGTTGTCCAGTGAAAAATTACCTTGTGGGAAATGTTACTGGCCGCCAATCGGACCATAATATCACTATTAATATGGCCACCATTAGTTTGCAGCTCAAGCTACATTGCCTCCTGTCCACACATCACACATGATAAACACTGTCAGCAGGCTCAGCCACCTGTCACCTCAGCTAGAACTGCACTCCCCTTATATGCCATATGTACTTCCTGTAAACTGCCAGTACCTACAAGTACTCACACATGCAAATATTTACATATGTAAGTAATCACCACTTCTTTTCTCCAATTGTACATAGGGAGATTACTAAACTGCTAGTTTAGTTCTTCTTCTTCTTATTATTGTAATGGGTTCTTATTAGTTAAGGAGCTTTACTTACCTAAAGTTTTCATGGCTGCTCCGGTCCCTCTTCTGGTTTGTTATTGTCTTTAGTTTTCCATTAAAAATCACTTGGTTCCTCTAGCTTGGACATTGTTTGTATGAAACTCCTGGATTCCCTGTTGCATTATCATAATATAAAAATTTGAGTGTATGAATGGTCTGAGGTTTTTTTTCCAGTCTTAGTTGAAACAATAGTCAGCTAAAAACAAAGAGATGGCATTGAAATTACGTTGATACATATAAATGAATAGGGGCTGATTGTTTTAAATCCTAGGAACTGCTTGGGATCACACTGAGTGCCAGTTCTGCAGGAATTAAGCACAGAGAAAAGATGGGGCCATTTGTCTTCAAGAAAGTGAGGCAGATGCCAGTCAGCCAAGACAGCTACATATACAACGCCAGTAAAGTACCAAAATACCAAAGTAAAGTACCAAATAAAACACTTGAGGCACATAGGTTTGCAATGTATATTGTCACACTAGCAGAATATTAGTTTGCATGTTTGGTGAAGAACCAACAAGCTCTCACCTGCCAACTGGCTACAACCAACAAAGCACATACTGGATGTTTTATTTTATAGGAAAAAGCAAGGGTCTGTGGATAAAACCTTCAGGAATATGTCTCCAGTGATAATTATAGTTATAAATCTTATTTAAACCCCTCCCCCTTACAAGTACCCGGGGTGAGATCCTGAATCTTCTGTGCTGGGCCATACATTGGTGCAGTTGCAGTTTGGTCTCCCCCACATGCAAATCAGAGCACTGATGTGGGGAAGACCAAATAGCAACTGCACCAACGTATGGCCCAGCACAGAAGAGCCAATTCCTCTGGCTGTGTACCTTAAGAAAAAAGGG
This sequence comes from Hymenochirus boettgeri, assembly GCA_019447015.1. Taxonomy (NCBI): domain Eukaryota; kingdom Metazoa; phylum Chordata; class Amphibia; order Anura; family Pipidae; genus Hymenochirus; species Hymenochirus boettgeri. The sequence goes on from CM033473.1 coordinate 65,288,924, forward strand.
CATACCTTTGAAGATTGTAATGTCAACATCCTTTCAAGGAAGGTGTCAAGGAGACCATTTATGTGAAAATAAAGAAACCAAGCCTGAATAGAGGTGGAGGGGTTCGACACCAACTGTCTGCCATGTGCAAAGGCAGACAGTTGGTGTACAATGTTACAATGGTACACCTTACCCTAGGCATTCCTATAACACCCCTTAGCCACAATGTAATCACCCCTTGCATTCATATGTCCTTAACACCTGTCTATGATATGCTAATTGGGACTTTCCAGTTCACTTTGGAGTGCAAGTCTACTTTGTTTCTCTTCGGTACTTTGTTCCCTTTGAAGTAGGGGAATTGGACTTTTTGCACCCACTTGGGGTTAGTGTGCATATGGACCTTTGTTACCTATTTGGACTTTCCAGGGTACACAAATGCCAACAGATTCTTGTACAAGTCATTCTGAATTAGGAAAGCCAGTCTGATAACTAGCAAAATGTCTTCAAGAACTAATACAACAGATATACCATAACCTGGATGAATGAGAACCTCCACAAGCATTTCTGGTGCATTGTTCACCAATAGGACTTGAGGACATTGGAAGAAAAAAAAAAACTTTCATCAGGTTAGGAAAGGTTTCATTAGAGTGGGAACCGGGAAACTGTGGAAATGTCTTCCAGCAGATGTGGTAATGGCAAGTTCATTAAACAGCTTGAAGAGGGGATCCAGATCATTTTTTTTAAAATTCCAAACTTTGTTGATCCAGAAATCCTTTGAGATTACAATTTGGAGTCAGGAAGGGTTTTTTGCCTGTAGGTGTATGTATGTCTTTATTCCTTCTCAAATACATTGTTATTATGTTACTGTGTAATCTAGAAAAGTGCCCCCCATCCCACTTTTGTAATATTTATCTTTCACCCTGGCAATCTCCTGAGAAGGAATCTTACATTGAAGTCTATGCGGCCTTGACTGACAGCTGCAGTGTGGGAGAAAGTCAGAGAGCAATGACTTACGGTAAGATTCCTTCTGTCAGGAGAGCCAGAAAGAAAGGCAAGTATGGGGGTGGGGGATAAGTGTGGGGTTAAAAGTTTATTCTGTCTAGTCTAATGAATAAGGCAAACAACCCCTGGACTGTTTAAATGACTGTAAAGGTAACATAGGTCTGTGAGACTTCCAAAGAGTTTCCATACAATAATAGATTGCAGTTAATTTGCTTTCTAATTTGGGTCACCCAAAGTGGCCAAATAAGTGTAATAACATTGATTAACATTGATAGGCCTGGTGTAAAATGATTCACTAATCCTAAGGATTGTTACATTAGGGGGTAACACGCATGTTATTTTTAGACATTTAGGGCAAGGCCGCATTGCGTCCTTCGGGCGATTCCTGTGCGATTTTCATGCGATTGCCCCATTTCCATTATGGAAACGCATACGATTGCTGAAAAAAAAATTGTGATTGCACAAGCTTCAGAAATGGAAACGGAGGCACAATCGCATGCACATCGTAAATCGCAGGAATTCTTGCATTCCCACAATTTCCGTTATGTTAAAAACCGCATGCACGATTGCAGCCATTTAGTGTTGTTAAAATAATTATATGGGAAATTCTTTGTTTTTTTTCCACTTATTATATTTTTGATTTTCATTATTATAAAATAAGGCAAAAATGTTCTCTTCTGGCCCAAGTATGCAGGCTTTTTAGTTACATAGTTACATAATTATGGAGGTTGGTTAAATGGTATCTTTTAGACACAGCAAGATCCCACTACTCCAAAAAAATTTTTGTAACTTATCTGAACTGTAGATTCTAAGAAATCATCATACACAGGGAAAGACCTGTCACTCCAGAAAATACATCTTTAGCTGCCTGCCAGCACAGTCTGCAACAATTAAGCAAAAAGAAGAGAAAAGAAGGCAGGGGAGGGTAGGTAAAGATGTTTAAGCAGAGTAGTGTCTTTAGTGAGGTTGTGAAGAACTTATAAGTGTCGTAGACACTACAAGAAAACAGTAAGTAAGGGAGGGTGGGGCAATTAACATTAAAGGGTATCTCCACTCGTTTTTAGAAGTTTTGGGAATCCCATTCTATTGAAGAACGGGAGGTAAAGGAGCTGTGCCTTACCTTCCGTTCTTCAATAGAACAAAATTCCATACACAGGCCCATACAAAGTCCCATACACAGCCCCATATAAAGTCCCATACACAGTCCCATAGAAAGTCCCATACACAGTCCCATAGAAAGTCCAATACACAGCTCAGACCAATAGAAAGTCCAATACACAGCCCCAAAGAAAGTTCTATACACAATACACAACCCCATAGAAAGTCCCATACACAGCCCCATAGAAAGTTCCATACACAGCCCCATAGAAATTCCAATACACAGCTCAGACCCACAGAAAGTCCAATACACAGCCCCATAGAAAGTCCAATACACAGCCCCATAGTAGTTGTTTTAGTGATTAGATTTTTGTAGTTTGTTAAAGGTGGCTAAATGAAACCAAAGCATTCTTACTTCCTGTGTTTGATGTTTCCTTTGCATTCTTTATTTTCTGTTTGGGTTTTCTTTTGCATGTTTGCTTCCTGTTTGGTTTCTTTGGGTTTCTTGCATGTTTACTTCCTGTTTGTGTTTGGTTTCTTTGCATTCTTTACTTCCTGTTTGGGTTCTTTGAATTGTTACTTCGTTTGGGTTTCCTTTGCTTGTTTACTTCCTGTTTGGGGTTCCTTTGCATTGTTACTTCCTGTTTGGGTTTCTTTGCATTGTTTAATTCCTGTTTGGGGTTCCTTTGCATAGTTTAATTCCTGTTTGGGTTTTCCTTGCATAGTTTAATTCCTGTTGGGTTTCCTTTGCATTGTTTACTTCCTGTTTGGGTTTTCTTTGCATTGTTTACTTCCTGTTTGGGTTTCCTTTGTATTGTTTACTTCCTGTTGGGTTTCCTTTGCATTGTTTACTTTCTTTTGGGATTCCTTGCATTCTTTTCTTCCAGTTGGATTCCTTTGTATTCTTTACTTCCTGTTTGGGTTTCCTTTGTATTCTTTACTCGTTTGGGTTTCTTTTGCATTGTTTACTTCCTGTTTGGCTTTTATTTGCATTGTTTACTTCCTGCTTGGGTTTCCTTTGCATTGTTTACTTCCTGTTTGGTTCTTGCATTGTTTACTTCCTGTTTGGATTGTCTTTGGATGTTTACTTCCTGTTTGGGTTTCCTTTGCATTGTTTGTTTCCTGTTTAGGCTTCCTTTGCATTCTTTACTTCCAGTTTTTATTTCCTTTGCATTGTTTGCTTCTGGTTTGGGTTTCTTTGCATTGTTATTCTGGTTTGGGTTTCCTTTGCATTGTTTACTTCCGTTTGGATTGTCTTTGGATTGTTTACTTCCTTTTGGGGTTCCCTTTACATTAATTACTTCCTGTTTGGGTTTCCTTTGCCTTCCCAAAAAGGAAGTAAACAATGCAAAGGAAACCCAAACAGGAAGTAAACAATGCAAAGAAAACCCAAACAGGAAGTAAAGAATGCAAAGAAAACCCAGAAAACCCAAACTGGAAGTAAAGAATGCAAATGAAACCCAAACAGGAAGTAAAGAAGGCAAAGGAAACCCAAACAGGAAGAAACCCAAACAGGAAGTAAAGAAGGCAAAGGAAACCCAAACAGGAAGTAATTAATGTAAAGGGAACCCCAAAAGGAAGTAAACAATCCAAAGACAATCCAAACAGGAAGTAAACAATGCAAAGGAAACCCAAACCAGAAGTAAACAATGCAAAGGAAACCCAAACCAGAAGCAAACAATGCAAAGGAAATAAAAACTGGAAGTAAAGAATGCAAAGGAAGCCTAAACAGGAAACAAACAATGCAAAGGAAACCCAAACAGGAAGTAAACAATCCAAAGACAATCCAAACAGGAAGTAAACAATGCAGAAACCAAACAGGAAGTAAACAATGCAAAAGGAAACCCAAGCAGGAAGTAAACAATGCAAATAAAAGCCAAACAGGAAGTAAACAATGCAAAAGAAACCCAAACGAGTAAAGAATACAAAGGAAACCCAAACAGGAAGTAAAGAATACAAAGGAAATCCAAACTGGAAGAAAAGAATGCAAAGGAAATCCCAAAAGAAAGTAAACAATGCAAAGGAAACCCAAACAGGAAGTAAACAATACAAAGGAAACCCAAACAGGAAGTAAACAATGCAAAGAAAACCCAAACAGGAAGTAAACAATGCAAAGGAAACCCAAACAGGAAGTTAACAATGCAAAGGAAACCCAAACAGGAAGTAAAGAAGGCAAAGGAAACCCAAACAGGAAATGTGTTCACTTACTAGTAAATTAATATAAAAAGAATAGAAAGTCTATACTGTTATACTGTACAGGTAAAGGGACCATGTGTTCACTTACTAGTAAATTACCAGAGCCCAGGAGAGAAGGTAAGAACTTACCCGCGCTCCGCTCCCCCGGCCGTGTCTGACAGGTCCCGCCGGACCTTGTCTTCTATGCGAATGCGCGATCTATGTGCATAGAAGACAAGGTCCGTCGGGACCTGTCAGACCAAACGCCGGGGAGCGAGCGAGCGGGTAAGTTTCTTACCTTCTCTCCTGGCTCCTGTGTGTTCATTGAAGAACGGAAGGTAGGCACATCTCCTTTACCTCCCGTTCTTCAATAGAACGGGATTCCCAAAACTTCTAAAACGAGTGGAGATACCCTTTAATCATTTAATGACAAAGCAACAACAGATAAATATGTGAGTACACTATTTTAATTCGCCAAATAGTAGTTTCAGATAATGTAAAGTTGTTTGAGGGGGGATAGTCCCCCTTTAAAGACATACGTCCATCCAGTCCAACCTTTATAACCACTTATTCCCTACCAAACAGTTCAGACAGAGGAAGGAAAAACAAACCAGCTGACAAGGGGAGGGGTATTTCTTCTTGACCCAGATTAATACCAGTAATTTTATATATTTTTGAATTTTAGGGCCATATTCAATAATCCGCAGATTTGGAAGTTTCTGTAAATATACATCAGTGTTTGTATAATACCATGCGGTAGTTGACCAAAACGATCATAATTGAGATTGTGTATCTCTATTTAGCTTATAAGCATACCGTGCCTTTATAAATATGGCCCTAAACTTACCATCCACTCTTAAAGCTATTTAATGAACTTGCCATTACCACATCTGCTTTAAGACAGTTCCACATTTTCACTCTTCTTACTGTAAAGAAACCTTTGCTAACCTGAAGATGAAACTTCTTTTCTTGTATTCTTAAAGGATGTCCACAAGTGATATGATCTATTGGTGAACCATGCACCAGAGAGTTTATTATATGATGGCCAATTATTATATTTGTATAGTAACCATTTCTCAGCACAATTGCAGCTTTTCCAGTGTAAACAGCCTCTAATCTGTCTGCATAGTCAAACCCCTCCATTCCATTTATTATTAATTTGGCTTTCTATTTCTTCTTCTTCTTCCGTTTTATTCTTCCGCTTTTTTGGACTATCTCCTCCCACAGTTTTTAAGCTAGAGACATGAAATTCGGTACAGACGTGCGGGGCATATAGGAGAAGTGTGCTATCTTCTAGCTAAGGAATCCGCAGAAGCATTACGGCATTATCAGTGAATTTTGGATTTTTTTCTCCATAGACTATAATGCTAAAAATCCTCAAATGTGGATATTTCAAAACAGTTTGTTTCATGGTCATAAATACAAACGGTGATACCCCCAACCCCCACACAGATACAGGTACACCCACCTACTGACCTACTATAGTTAAAGGGTAACTATAGTCAAAAACTAATTTTGATCAATCATCAAATTAAGTTATATAGTCATAAATACAAAAACACATACCCCAAACCTCATATGGGTACACATACCTACTGACCTACCCTTCTAATCCTGTGGCAGCCATACTTAAAGGGTAACTAAAGCAAAAAAAGAATGCAAAGAAAACCAAAACCGGAAGTAAAGAATGCAAAGAAAACCCAAACCGGAAGTAAACAATCCAAAGACAATCCAAACAGGAAGTAAATAATGCAAAATAAACCCAAACAGGAAGTAAAACATCAACAAAGAAAAAAACAACCGACAGAAAACAGAAGTGAACAATGCATAGGAAACCCAACAGGAAGTAAAAATGCAAAGAAAACAAACAGGATAAGATACAAAAAAACCCAAGCAGCAGTAACTATGCAAGAAAGCCAAACAGGAGTAAACAATCCAAAAGTCTATCCAAACAGGAAGTAAACAATGCAAAGGTAACCCAAACAGGAAGTAAACTGTAAAGAAACCCCAAACCGGAAGTAAAGAATGCAAAGGAAGCCCAAAAGGAAGTAAACAATGCAAAGGAAACCCAAACAAGAAGTAAAAATGCAAAGAAACCACCAACTGGAAATAAGAATGGAAAGAAAACCCAAACAGAAAGTAAGCAATCCAAAGACAATCCAACAGGAAGTAAACAATGCAAAGGAAACCCAAACCGGAAGTAAAGAATCAAAGAAACCCCAAACCGGAAGTAAAGAATGCAAAGAAACCCAAACCGGAAGTAAGAATGCAAAGTAAACCCAAACCGGAAGTAAGAATGCAAAGGAAACCCAAACAAGAAGTAAGAAAATGCAAAGGAAACCCAAAAGGAAGTAAACAATGCAAAGGAAACCCAAACAGGAAGTAAAGAATGCAAAATAAACCCAACATGAAGTAAAGAATGCAAAGAAAACCCAAACAGGAAGTAAACAATCCAAGGATAATCCAAACAGAAGTAAACAATCCAAGGATAATCCAAACAGAAGTAAACCATGCAAAAAAACCCAGACAGAATGTAACCAATCCAGATAATCCAAACTGGAAGTAAACAAAGAAAGGGAAACCCAAACAGGAAGTAAAACAATGCAAAGAAAACCCAAACAGGAAGTAAAACAACGCAAAAAAGCCAAACAGGAAATAAACAATGCAAAGGAAACCCAAACAGGAAGTAAGACTGCAAAAGAAACCCAAACAGGAAGTAAAGAATACAAAGGAAATCCAAACAGAAATAAGAATGAAAGGAAACCCAAACAGGAAGTAAAGAATGCAAAGAAACCCAAACTGGAAGTAAAGAATGCAAAAAAAAAACAAACAGGAAGTAAACAATGCAAAGGAAACCCCAAAAGGAAGTAAACAATACAAAGACAATCCAAATAGGATAACATACAAAGGAAACCCAACTGGAAGTAAACAATGCAAAGGAAACCCAAACAGGAAGTAAACATTGCAAGAAACCAAACAGGAATAAACATGCAAAAAAAACCCAAACTGGAAGTAAAGAATGCAAAAGAAACCCAAACAGGAATTAAACTATGCAAAGGAAACCCAAACAGGATTAAACTATTCAAAGGAAACCCAAAAGGAAGTAAACAATGCAAAGGAAACCCAACAGGAAGTAAACAATGCAAAGAAAACCCAAACAGAGTAAAGAATGCAAAAAAACCCAGAAAACCCAAACTGGAAGTAAAGAATGCAATGAAACCCAAACAGAAGTAAAGAGGCAAAGGAACCAAACAGGAAGTAATTAATGTAAGGGAACCCCAAAAGAGTAAACAATCCAAGACAATCCAAACAAGAAAAACAATGCAAAGGAACCCAACCAGAAGTAAACAATGCAAAGGAAACCAAACCAGAAGCAAACAATGCAAAGGAAATAAAAACTGGAAGTAAAGAATGCAAAGGAAGCCTAAACAGGAACAAACATGCAAAGGAAACCCAAACAAAGTAAAACATCCAAAGACAATCCAACAGAAGTAAACAATGCAGAAACCAAACAGAGAAAATAAAAATGCAAAAGGAAACCCAAGCGGAAGTAAACATGCAAATAAAAGCCAAACAGGAAGTAAACAGCAAAAGAAACCCAAACGATTAAAGAATACAAAGGAAACCCAAACAGAAGTAAAGAATACAAAGGAAATCCAACTGGAAGAAAAGATGCAAAGAAACTCCAAAGAAGTAAACATCAAAGGAAACCCAACAGGAAGTAAACAATACAAAGAAACCAAAGAAAACAGGAAGTAAACATGCAAAGAAACCCAAACAGGAATAAACAATGCAAAGAAACCCAAACAGGAATTAAACATGCAAAGGAACCCAAACAGGAATTAAACTATGCAAAGGAACCCCAAACAATTAAACAATTCAAAGGAAACCCAAACAGGAAGTACAATGCAAAGGAAACCCCAAACAGGAAGTAAACATGCAAAGGAAACCCAAACGGAAGTAAACAATTCAAGAAAACCCAAACAGGAAGTAAAGAATGCAAAGGAAACTCAAACAGAAGTAAAAACATGCAAAGAAAACCCAAACAGGAAGCAAACCATGCAAAGAAAACCCAAACAGAAATAAAGAATGCAAAGGAAACTCAAACAGGAAGTAAAGAATGCTTTGCTTCACTATACAACTTTACAACTACATCCTCCCCTCCCAGCCAAATTACTGTTTCTTCTTCTATTTTTCTCTTCTTCCTCAGTTTTATTCTTCCGCTTTTTTGGACTGTATCTCCTCCCACAGTGTTTGAGCTAGAGACATAAAATTCGGTACAGACGTGCGGGGTTATAGGAGAAGTGTGTCTATCTTCTAGCTAAAATCTGCTGAAGTGTTATGGCGAATTATGGGGCATTTTTTCCCATAGACTATAATGGTAAAAAATCCTCAAATGTGGATTTTCAAAAGTTTGTTTTATGGTCATAAATATAAATGGTGATCCCCCCAACCCCCCACACAGACACGACACAGGTACACCCACTTACTGACCTACCTTTCCATTCCCATGGAGCCATACTTAAAGGGTAACTATAGTCAACAAACTAATTTTGATCAATCATCAATAAAGTTATATGGTCATACATGCAAACATTTACCACCCCCCCCCCACCTCCACGGTACACCTACTGACCTACCCTTTATTTCTTTTGGCAGCCAAACTTAAAGGGTAAATAAAGTAAAAAAACTAATTAAATTTTTCCTCAATAAAAGTTAGTTTTATGGTTGTAAACACAAAAAAGTCCCACTCAACCTGACCCCGGTATAACACCCACCTACTGATTCTACTTATCCAGTACTGTGGCAGCCATACTTAAAGGGTAACTAAAGTCAAAAAAGCAAATTTTTCAATAATCAAAAGAGGTTTTTTTTTTAACCCCCACGTGGCACAGGTACACACACCTACTGACCTTAAAGGGTAACTAGTCAAAAAAACTAATTTTCAAAATGATCAAAAGTTTGTTTTTTTAACTTCCAACCTGATACAGGTACACACACCTCCTGACCCACCATTCCATTTCCATGGCGCCATATTTAAAGGGTAACTATAGTCAAAAAAACACATTTTTGACCATCATCAAAAAGTTAGTATTTTATGAGGTAGTGTACTTAGTGAGGTTGTGAAGAACTTATAAGTGTCGTAGACACTACAAGAAACAGTAAGTAAGGGAGGGTGGGGCAATTAACATTAAAGGGTATCTCCACTCGTTTTTAGAAGTTTTGGGAATCCCATTCTATTGAAGAACGGAGGTAAAGGAGCTGTGCCTTACCTTCCGTTCTTCAATAGAACACACAGGAGCCAGGAGAGAAGGTAAGAACTTACCCGCTCGCTCGCTCCCCGGCTCGTAGTCTGACAGGTCCCGACGGACCTTGTCTTCTATGCGAATGCGCGATCTATGTGCATAGAAGACAAGGTCCGTCGGGACCTGTCAGACCAAACGCCGGGGGGGAGCGAGCGAGCGGGTAAGTTCTTACCTTCTCTCCTGGCTCCTGTGTGTTCTATTGAAGAACGGAAGGTAAGGCACATCTCCTTTACCTCCCGTTCTTCAATAGAACGGGATTCCCAAAACTTCTAAACGAGTGGAGATACCCTTTAATCATTTAATGACAAACAACAACAGATAAAATATGTGAGTACCACTATTTTAATTCGCTCAAATAGTAGTTTCAGATAAGTAAAGTTGTGTTGAGGGGGGATAGTCACCCTTTAAAGACATACGTCCATCCAGTCCAACCTTTATAACCTCTTATTAACCCTACACAACAGTTCAGACAGAGGAAGGAAAAACAAACCAGTGACAAGGGGGGGGGTATTTCTTCTTGACCCCAGATTAATACCAGTAATTTTAATATTTTTGAATTTTAGGGCCATATTCAATAATCCGCAGATTTGGAGTTTCTGTAAATATACATCAGTGGTGTATAATACCATGCGGTAGTTGACCAAAACGATCATAATTGAATGATTGTGTATCTCTATTTAGCTATAAGCAATACCGTGCCTTTATAAATATGGCCCTAAACTATCCAATCCACTCTTAAAGCTATTTAATGAATGCCATTACCACATTGCTTTAAGACAGTTCCACATTTTCACTCTTCTTACTGTAAAGAAACCTTTGCTAACCTGAAGATGAAACTTCTTTTCTTGTATTCTTAAAGGATGTCCACAAAGTGATATGATCTATTGGTGAACCATGCACCAGAGAGTTTATTATATGATGGCCAATATTATATTTGTATAGTAACCATTCTCAGCACAATTGCAGCTTTTCCAGTGTAAACAGCCTCTAATCTGTCTGCATAGTAAACCCCTCCATTCCATTTATTATTAATTTGGCTTTTATTTCTTCTTCTTCTTCCGTTTATTCTTCCGCTTTTTTGGACTATCTCTCCCCACAGTTTTTAAGCTAGAGACATGAAATTCGGTACAGACGTGCGGGGGCATATAGGAGAAGTGTGCTATCTTCTAGCTAAGGAATCCGCAAGAGCATTACGGCATTATCAGTGAATTTGGATTTTTTTCTCCATAGACTATAATGCTAAAAATCCTCAAATGTGGATATTCAAAAAACGTTTGTTTCATGGTCATAAATACAAACGGTGATACCCCCAACCCCACACAGATACAGGTACACCCACCTACTGACCTACTTAGTTAAAGGGTAACTATGTCAAAAACTAATTTGATCAACATCAAATTAAGTTAATAGTCATAAATACAAAAACACATACCCCAAACCTCATATGGGTACACATACCTACTGACCTACCCTTCTAATCCTGGGCAGCCATACTTAAAGGGTAACTAAAGCAAAAAAAGAATGCAAAGAAGAAAACCAAAACCGGAAGTAAAGAATGCAAAGAAAACCCAAACCGGAAGTAAACAATCCAAAGACAATCCAAACAGGAAGTAAAATATGCAAATAAAACCCAAACAGGAAGGAAACGATCCAAGTCAACCCAAACAGGAAGAAACAATCCAAAGACAATCCAAACAGAAAGTGAAAACATGCAAGGAACCCAAACAGGAAGTAAAAAATGCAAAGAAAAAACAAACAGGAAGTAAAGAATACAAAGAAAACCCAAGCAGGCAGTAAACTATGCAAAGAAAAGCCAAACAGGAAGTAAACAATCCAAAAGTCTATCCAAACAGGAAGTAAACAATGCAAAGGTAACCCAAACAGGAAAGTAAACTGTAAAGAACCCCAAACCGGAAGTAGAAGTAAAGAATGCAAAGGAAGCCCAAAAGGAAGTAAACAATGCAAAGGAAACCCAAACAAGAAGTAAAGAATGCAAAGAAACACCAAACTGGAAATAAAGAATGGAAAGAAAACCCAAACAGAAAGTAAGCAATCCAAAAGACAATCCAAACAGGAAGTAAACAATGCAAAGGAAACCCAAACCGGAAGTAAAGAATGCAAAGAAACCCCAAACCGGAAGTAAAGAATGCAAAGAAAACCCAAACCGGAAGTAAAGAATGCAAAGTAAACCCAAACCGGAAGTAAAGAATGCAAAGGAAATTTACTTCCTGTTTGGATTATCCTTGGATTGTTTACTTCCTGTTTGGGTTTTCTTTGCATTCTTTACTTCATGTTTGGGTTTATTTTGCATTGTTTACTTCCTGTTTGGGTTTCCTTTGCATTGTTTACTTCCTTTTTGGGTTTCCTTTGAATAGTTTAATTCCTGTTTGGGTTTCCTTTGCATAGTTTAATTCCTGTTTGGGTTTCTTTTGCATTCTTTACTTCCAGTTTGGGTTTTTTTTGCATTGTTTATTTCCTGTTTGGGTTTCCTTTGCAATGTTTACTTCCTGTTTGGGTTTCCTTTGCATTGTTTACTTCCAGTTTGGGTTTCCTTTGTATTGTTTACTTCCTATTTGGATTGTCTTTGTATTGTTTACTTCCTTTTGGGGTTTCCTTTGCATTGTTTACTCCCTTTTGCTTCCTTTGCATCTTTACTTACTTCGGTTTGGGGTTCTTTACAGTTTACTTCCTGTTTGGGTTACCTTTGCTTGTTTACTTCCTTTTTTGGATAGACTTTTGGATTGTTTACTTCCTGTTGTGGCTTTTCTTTGCATAGTTTACTGCCTGCTTGGGTTTTCTTTGTATTCTTTACTTCCTGTTTGGGTTTCTTTTGCAGTCTTTACTTCCTGTTTGGGTTTCCTTTGCATTGTTTATTTCCTGTTTGGCTTTTTTTGCGTTGTTTACTTCCTGTTTGGGTTTTCTTTGCATTGTTTACTTCCTGTTTGGGTTTCCCTTTCTTTGTTTACTTCCAGTTTGGATTATCTTTGGATTGTTTACTTCCTGTCTGGGTTTTCTTTGCATGGTTTACTTCCTGTTTGGATTATCCTTGGATTGTTTACTTCCTGTTTGGTTTACTTCCTGTTTGGATTATCCTTGGATTGTTTACTTCCTGTTTGGATTATCCTTGGATTGTTTACTTCCTGTTTGGACAAAAAAAAAAAAAACACCCAGCCCCCTCCCCCCCCCCCCCCCCCCCCCTCCCCAATCCCCCCCCCCCCCCTCTTTTACTTCTTGCGACATTCTTGATCCTTTATGACTGCCTGGCATACATCATATAGGATGTCATTGGCATGGAAAGGCATTATCATATAGGTATTGTGGCATCATTGTTTCATTGGCATGGAAAGGCTGCATATGGATTGATTTGCATGGAAAGGCATTCATATAGGATTTCATTGGCATGGAGCAGCTTCATATAGGATTTCTTGGCATGGAAGGCATTGGCATGGAGGATATTCATTGTCATTGGCAAGAGGCATCGTCCTATAGGATTTCATTGGCATGGGAAGCATTCATATAGGAATTTTCATTGGCATGGAAAAGGCATTCATATAGGATTTCATTGGCATGGAAAGTATTCATATAGGATTCATTGGCATGAAAGGCATTCATTAGGAGTCATTGGCATGGAAAGGTATTCATATAGGATGTCATTGGCAATGGAAAAGCGATTCATATAGGATGTCATTGGCATGGAAAGGCATTCATATAGGATTCATTGGCATGGAAAGGCATTCATCATGGATGGTCAATTGGCTGGAAAGGCATTCATATAGGATTTCATTGGCATGGAAGGCATTCATATAGGATGTCATTGGCATGGAAGCATTATTGGTCAATGAGGCTTCATAAGGATGTCATTGGCATGGAAAGGCATTCATATAGTGATGTCATGGCATGGAAAGGCATTCATATAGCGCTGTCATTGGCATGGAAAGGCATTACATATCGGATTCATTGGCATGGAAAGGCATTCATATAGGATTTCATTGGCATGGAAAGGCATATCATATAGGTTTTCATTGGCATGGAAAGGTATTCATATAGGATTTCATTGGCATGGAAGGCATTATAGGATGTCATTGGCATGGAAGTATCATATAGGATTCATTGGCATGGAAAGGCATTCATATAGGATGTCCATTGGCATGGAAAGGCATTCATTAGGATGTCATTGGCATGGAAGGCATTCATATAGGATGTCATTGGCATGGAAAGGCATTCATTAGATTTTCATTTCAATTGGCATGAAAGGCATTCATATAGGATGTCATTGGCATGGAAAGGCATTCATATGGGGATGTCATTGGCATGGAAAAGCATTCATATAGGATCATCTTGGCATGGAAAGCCATTCATATAGGATGTCATTGCATGTAAGGCATTCATATAGGATTTCACTGTCATTGTTCATGACAAGGTATTCATATAGGATTTTTTGGCATTGCCAGCATACATATAGGATTTCAGTTTTCATGGCAAGGTATACTATGGGCTCTCATTGGCATTGCAAGGCATTCATATAGAATCTCATTGGCCACGGCAAGGCATTCATATATGAATTCATTGGCATGACAAGGCATGCATATAGGATTTAACGCATGTATATAGGATTAACTGCATGACAGGCATGTATGTGTGATTTAACTGGCAGAGGCAAGCGTGTATATAGATCTAACTGGCGTGGCAAGGCAATGTATATAGGATTAAACTGGCGTGGCAAGACATGTATAAGGATTTAACTGGCATGGCAAGGTATGGTTATAGGATTTAATGGCTTGCAAGGCATGCAGATGTTATTTAAACTGGCATGACAAGGCATGCGATGTGATTTAATGGCATGGCAAGGCATGCAGATTGTATTTAACTGGCATGACAAGGCATAGTACAGTATATGGGATTTAACTGGCATGACCAGCATGCATATATGATTAAAATGGCATGACAAGGCATGTATATAGGATTGAAACAGGCATGCATATAGGATTGTATTGGCATTACAACTATTTATAGAACTTCAAGAACACAAACAAAATGTTGGCAGAATAGGAGCCTCTTTGGTGTTAAAAGTTTCTCCCTCTCCTGTCCCTCCTGGAGGATCTCCACCCTGCAAAAAAAATGTGTGTAGTGCACCCTACCTACCCCCAACAGCCATATTTTGTTAATTAAAAAGCTGCAAAAGCTACTTACATGCCTTTGTTCGCCGTTCCAGGCCCTCTTCTTGTCGAACTGAAACAGGGGGCCGGACTGGCAGCCATGTCTGTGATTGGCTTAGAGGCAGCCAGACGATGTAGAAACTGCACTACACAGAGGGGCCGCTAGAGGGTTAATTTAGTTTTGGGGGGTGGACATGCCTTTTAAAGGCACGGTATCACCAAAAAGTGACACTGCGCCTTTGTAAAAATGGCCCCTTGTTTCTTCGGTTTTCTCAATAGCCAATCACAAATACATCTGCCAGTCCTCCCCTAATGCTACTCTCTGTTTCCTAGAAGTAGCATTAGAGACAAAGGGAACAAAGGTTGTTGAGTAAGTTTCTCTGCACTTTTTTATGATTTTAACATGGCGGTTTATGGTTGGGAGGGGTCCCCTACACTACATAAAAAGCTTAATTTTGGGATGGATACCATTTTAAAAGCAAGTTTTACCCCCAAACTCAAACTTATCTTCACTGCAGCTGCCCCCAGGGGGGGACTAGAGGGAGCAGGGGTAACACACCGCGGGGGGGCGGGAGCCAAGAGGGTCACATCTTATTTTTATTATAGAGATATAGCCTCCTCCCAAAAAAACACTGTGGATAAAGCACAGATAGCCCCATCATATTTTTTGCTGGGGGGCCCATTGATTCGTAGTTACGCCCCTCTGATCTGCAAGGCTTTTGCATGATTTCCCTGAAGCCAGCTATTCACCTCATCTCCACCAGCATCTGCTGCAGTGATTGCCGCCTCTACACGTACAACCTTTTAATTTTACTACATAGACATGCAGATGATGCAACTCGTGGTGCAGTCATTAGCTGTGAAGAAGGGGGGTTGCTGCTAAGTTTTCTCTACCGATCGAAAGAAAGATAAAGATAAAATAAATGGCCTTTTACCAGGCTATACATAATATTTTGTTGTTAGTCTAAAGCAAAAAGGATGCATTTTTTATTCTAATATCATGATTGTTCTCCAATGAATAAAAACGGACCTTTTTGAAAACAGCTGGGTTGAGTTAGGACAAGTTGTTCTTACTCTCGGCCACACTTATTTTCACACGTACACTGTAGGAAATGTTCGAATTTTCAGTGAGAATGGAACAGGGATATATAGAGTTCCAGGTACAAATGCCAGCTGGGCCAAAGCACTTATGGTTTCAGGCTGCAGTTCACAAATTATACATGCTTGCAGAGGCTGCCAGCTGGAAAGAAAACTGATGGCAGCTCCCACCACAGCTAATACACAAAAGTACAAACACAGAAACATAGGAGCTACAATTCATTATGTGTTTATGTACCATGGAACGTTTGAACTGTGCTGTTGCTCCACATTAATAGTAAATAGATTTCATTGAAGTAATATAACCTAGGAAAGGTTGTGAGAAATCTATGGTTATTACCTTTAAGAGGTAGTGATAGTGGGGGTTTTTTTTGGGGGGGGGGTTTATTTTATGCATGGTTTCAAGATGATGGAGCAACAGCATGTATTACATCCCTTATATTCTACTTTATTTGCATTGTATTAATTTCCTCTTATAGCGACGAACATTTACACTGCCTCTTCCAGTTTACAGTCTAAAATCCTTTCACTTATCCCTTATTAGTGCCTGAATATGAAACACACATAATAAAGATATAAAACCCTCCCTGAACATTAAGCCTAGATGGAACTGAACCAATGCTTTAGTTCTGCAAAAACATCAGGGCTGACCACTGATCCACTTTGGTCTGTCACATAATAACAATTTCATAATATACACATAATGGAAACAAACAACCGCAATTGAATAATTTCTCTGGAAAATAGAAAGTTTTAGCTTGGAGCCATGTTATTTTCTTAAGAGGGGGGGATCCACTAGTTTGTCATAAACCAAGTTCTTTTGACTTGATATTCTCACTACCCAAACAAAACTACCAGAGATCTGTGCTTAATGACAGAGGCTTATCACAGTAAAACGATCGGGGAAAAGTGTTTGTCCAAACATCGCAGGAACATGCTCATGTAATGGTTATGTGAATCTGTCACTCTCCTTCTCCGAGAAGAGCTTGGGGATTATAGAAAGTGCAATAGAATGTGTACTAGACATTATTACAGTATTAGAGAGAAAACTAAACTAGAGAGAATGCTAAGAGAGTACGAGAGAAGACTAGAGAGTACATATGTGTACTAGAGAAGTACTAGACAGTGTACTAAAGAGATCTGGACCATGATATCTGGTTTGTATTTCTTATTCAAGAGGATAAAATTATACTCCCCCTTTACAAAGCACTGGTAATACCTCATTTGGAATATGCAGCTTTCAAATCCTGTGTAAAAAATCTTGGAAATTTAAAGGGTTCAGAGAAGGGCAACTAAATTATAAGGGGACTGGAGAAGCTTGAATATGAAGACAGATTGGATAAGTTACAAATATGCACACTAGAGAAAAGGCACTTGCTTGGGGATATAGTCACAGGGTAATAAATACAATAATGGGTCATACACTAAACTGTCTGGTACATTGTTTACCAATAGAACAGAACAGAATAGAATAGAATGGAAGGGTTTTCACTGTGAGAATGGTAAAAATATGGAACTGTCTTCCCTTGGACGTGATGATGGCGATGGCAGGCTCATTAGATATTTTTAAAATAAAAGGCTGATGAGTTTCTAAAATAAAAAGAATTTTGCATGTTACTGGTATTAATACGTAAATTGGAGTTATTCCTAGGATATTTCCAATTGTCAGTTAGGAAGGATTCCCCCCCCCCCCCTCACACCCTCCTCCATATTGTTTTTTTTTTTAATTATTATTATTATTTTACTTTCCTCTGGCTCAACTTTTGAGGCAGAAATGTGGGTATTGCTGATAGATTGGGCTAGATGGACATATTTCCTTATTTTTTATTTTATATTATATAACTTTACTATCGTATTGGATATTGGCAATTCCATATTGACCCAATATATGGCAATTAATGTGTGTGTGTATGTAGTATTAGTATAAAATCTTTACAATTTGCTTGCACTTGTTAATGCAGGCAGGGGTAATGCAGGCTTTATACTGTGCTGTTCTGATGCTTGCTTGGTCTGTATAGCTCCTAAAACCTCTGCACACAAGAATAAGTTTGCCAATAAACTTTATTATAGAAAATTAACAACAATGAAAAGCACTAAAAAAAACTTGCAGAAATAGTCTATTAAAAAAAAAAAAAAAAAAAAAGTAGTGGACATAGAATGGGCACACCACCAAGTATAAGTTCAAAGTAAAAACTCCTTTATTATAATAAACAAACGTTTTTTATTATAATAAAGGAGTTTTTTACTTTGAACTTATACTTTGGTGGTGTGCCCATTCTATGTCCACTACTTTTTTTTTCTTTTTTTTTTTTTTTTTTGGTAGAATATATGTCTAGTGGATAGAGCACCCCCTTTATGTACATGGTGTTACTCCCTATTTGGACACTCGTGCCCTTATACGCTTTTTTTGTGGATTTCAGAAATAGTCTATTATCAGTTGTTAAAGTGCACCTCTGCGATGGTTAAAGATGCACCTCTCTGCCCCTTTAAATCGTGGTGGTCTTGGGTAATATATAATTCACTTGGTGATAGCTTGTGAAGTAGTTCTTACGTGTTTCACTGTGTTAAATCCTTACAACTTCATTAGGGATCTGTATTATTACAATTAGTAAGTAGATTTATTAGATCCTTGGTATTCCATTAGATCAACTGAACTAAACTACAGTTAGTTGTAGAAACCATTTCGCTAGTCATCAAACTGTCTTTCTCAATTCAAATGACAAGAACCTGTTGGAATAAATACCCCTGGAATGTGTCAATCAGCATATAACAGCCAGGAGTCATGGACTTGTGATGCAAGGTGAGCATTGTGGCTAAGAGGTGCTTCACAAAACTGCCAGGGTAAGATGTCAAAACAGCATTGCACATGGTTCTCATTTATTCAGTCATCAGTGGTATTCAGTTAGATCAACTGGACTTTAGTTCTTGAAGATGTTTCGCTAGTCATCCGACTGACATCTGAAGGCACCTAACTGCATGCATCCTAAGGAGGCAGTAGGGTACCTTCCTGAAATATAATGTACAAAATCTGATGGCAATAAAAAAAGGACATATGTTTCAAGATTTTAATATCAACATATTTGCTAATGACAGTATTGCTTTAAAAGAAGTGTCAGAGGGCCATTTGTGTCAAAATAAGGAAGCCAAGCCTATATAGAAGTGTGGTTGTGTACACACACACACAACCCTGACAGTTTTTATAACACCACTTAGCTTCATGCAATCAGCACCTTGTATTCCCTAACACCATACTGTTATATGCTGATGAGTCCTGACCCAAGGAATTGGATCTTCTTGCTTAGTCCCATGTTGGGTCAGCTCTGTTTAATCTCCCCATATACAATCAGAGCACTCTTTGTTGCACTGCAATGCGTATGTAGCCCCTACTAGGGAACGTTACCTTGTTCAGTTCAGCCAGAACTGTTCAGCAGCAAGCTCTGTTCAGGGGGGGGACTCTTTAGGGAGGGGGCAGAAAAGAAGGAAAGGAAGTCTGGGGAACACACAGCCCAGGAGGGAGAAGAAAACAGGACAGTGAGTGTGTGCAGGAGATTCTACTACAGATCATCAGAAGCGCCAGCCAGGCTTCATTAACTTTACACTGAATTGAGTGAACTGTTGCCTAATCCTGCATCTGAAAAGACTGTGAACAGGGACCATGTGCTGGACATCAACTGGTGAGCAGTTTTACTAATTTCCTTTGCACTGTTTCAAACCCTTTCTGGAAAAAACACTATACTGCCATCCTCTTGTGGATTACAAATACCTCCAGTTGGGGAGTTGAGCGCTCCACCAAACAATTTAAAGGGCCCCAACGCCGGCTGTCCCAAGTCCATAGAACCACTGGCCAGTGGGTAGACTATACAAACAGGCACTAGTTACTAATATGTATTATTGTTCTTTTTGTTAATGCATCTTGTGATATCACAATATATTTTTTGTTATAAGTTTCCATTTTTTTCCTAGAATCCCTTTTACAAGGTGTGTGTCTGAGGGAAAAAAAATCAAACCTCTAAATGTGTACTTAAATCCTACTCTTGGTGAGTATTTGGGTTCTGGTTAGGGGTGTGGGGTGTCACTACTCGTACAAAGGAGAAACAAAAGAAGATCCAGCCACCCTTATGGGGGTGAGTGCTACACGTAATATGATGTCGCTCTTCTTGTATTGCCTTTTGGATGCCCCAGTTGCTGCCTCAATTCTTCTTGATTTTTCTGACAGCCTGACTAAACAGCAGCTGCACCAACATATGGCCAAGCACAGAAGAGCCATTTCCTTGATTCAGGACTAAACTGTTTGTACCTGCATCTTAGGAAAACAACATAAGTTTGAAGATTGTAATTTCAACATTTGACCAAAGAAATAGGATGGTTCAAAAGAGGTTACAAGGAGTCAATTTATTTTTAAAAAAGACACCAAGCCTGAATAGAGGTTGAATATATTAATAAGGATGAAGATGCCAAGTCTACAACTACACGGACTTCTTTCAACATATATTTATTATCTCATAGTAGGTCTGTACTACCTACGCGTTTCGTCTGTACACACACAGGCCATCATCAGGGTTACTGATCAAATCAACAAGTGACTATTTAAAGGCAAATGCCCACCCCCGACACACACACCCCGTGCGAACCACCCACGTCACTACCCCAGACGAAGATAGTGTAGGGAGTGGCCTATAGGCACACCCCCAACATACCAAATGGACATTTTTCCAATGAACATACTGACTATGAGATATAAATATATGCAGAAAGAAGTCTGTGGAGTGCCCGGCTATCTGCATCCTTGTCTATACGCTTACAGTAGCACCCTGGCCAATACCGAATCTACGGAGTGTAAAGGATCTGCAATCTCATTTATATATATATATAATTATTCTGATGACGGCTACTGGATAGCTAAAACGCGTAGATATGTGCAAATAAATATATTACTTTGTTTTGTTCATCAAGACCGCTGAGTGCTCTGTTATCTCTTGTTACCTGAATACACTACTGACAGTAGCACCGCGGCAGTTGTACTTGAAGCGAAGTGCGGCAGATTGTATGCAGGCGATATATATATATATATATATATATATATATATATATATAAATGTAGACGTCGAGGCACTCACGGGACTGAATAAACATAACTTTTATTGATACAAAATATAAGCGTATATTTACGCTTTTCGGCTAATGAACAAGCCGTCCTTAGGACTCCAAATCACACCCACAATCTCTTTCCACTTTCTGTCTTCCTAGCCATAGAGATCAGGGATGTCTTGTCTCTTATTACTCACTGACACCCCACTGCAGGCTGGAGATGTTTATATAAGGAGCCTTGGTGTAATAGGTCCATTACAATACACATCACGTCCTGTGTAGCAGACAGAAACTTTTTTGGGATTACACTTCCCTTCACATAGAGCAGACATAGGGGTGTGGTTTAAACTCCTATTTTGACCATTCGTGTTGAAATAGGGATCTCAGCTCTGTAAGTAAGTTTATGTATTTTGTCATTTAAATGGTGAATAGTGAGATAGTACACACATCATATACAGCTTTCCTATATGTAATATCCTTATACCCCCCATCACATTGGTAGCTCCTAAAACTCGATGCAATATCCTATGAAGATTAAATATATGTAAATATATTAGGGATTATTATATATATATATATTATATATATATAATATATATATATATATATATATATTAGTTGTACAATGTGCACACACTATCTCATTCAAACTCTTTCATTTATAAAGTGCAAATACATACACAAAGGGCCGAAACCTTGCTACATTTGGCACACTATTTGCACTTTATGAGTAAAAGAGTTTGAAGGAGATCCTGTGTGCACTTACATTTGTGCAACTAATATTATTATGGATTTGGTTGGTAGCACCAGACAACACAACCCCTGAAATGAGTGTTTGCAGGTTGGGATGTCATGACATGGTAAAACAAACAAGGGAACACTCAACTTACAAATGATCTAAATAGCAAGTGTACGTACAAGGAAAAATAGCATTAAAACAAAATGAAAGAATTGTTCAATACCATGTATTGCTGTTCAGTACCAGTAATTGTGATGCTGGTGATGGGTGTTGGAGCCACATCGGTTGTGTGGCTGTGTTTACACATTATGATACATTTCAAGAACACTTGTCTTGAACAACAAGAATCCTTTTCACTAGAAAACAACTGCTGTCATTCTTATATTAAAAACATAACCTTTGGCTACACAAGGGAATGTACATTTATTTAATACATTTTAAGGCAACAAACTGGTAAACTGAATCACTATTGCAATATTCAAAAAAGGTAGTCGTTCACAGCCTCGTACCCACTGACCTGTTAACATCAGTTGTAGGAAGATACTAATTGGTCTGACAATCTTTTTCATCATGCTGACTGCTACTAATAACATTAGTTCTGGAGACCAAGTCCCGATTTGATTCTGTAACAAAGCTAACTTGATTGGTTTTTTATGAAGATGGGACTAAGAATTTAGAATCTGGCATAGCAGTGGATGTGGTATAGTTTATATAGGTCCCACAGAGGCTACTAAGTATAAGCTGAGGTCTGTTTGGCCTAGAAAAACATTTGTACATGGATAGAGAATTGGATATTGAATTGCAAAAGAGGGGTGGTCAATGGAGCTACATCTATGACTTAGAAGGGGCATTGAGAGCAGGTCTCGGTCTTTGTTGAGGATACTAAACTATACAGAGCTCTGGAAAATTCAAATGATGTGTAATTACTGAAAATTTCGAACTTTCAAGGAATTTTCAAACAATTTGTAAAAAAATGAGTAAGTAACTTTGTAATGGCTCTGGGACCTCGGAAATGGTTCTGGGGAACAAACCAATCTGATTGTAACCAATTCTGATTGAAAAGGATCATATGGTTAGTAAACCAATCAGATCCTTTCTGTAATAATTTTAATGTATCCAATCAGAATTGCTTATAAATAAGGTGAAGTTTTAAAAACCCTCCAGATTGAAGCCCCTTGGTTTTGCAGTGTATATGTTTTCAAGGACTGCAGTCCACATGCTGAAAGGCGCGCTGACATGAAGCTCCACTAGTGGAGGAGTAGGTGAACGCTCCCCTTGTCTATTTCTGTATAGGTTATTTGGAGCGCTAAGTCGCGGAACATCAATTCGAACGTTCATAATTATGGGAAATTCAATAATCATTAAAGTTCGAAAGTTCAAAATCTGGAATAGTTCAGGTCCATTCGAACTGTTAAAGTTTGGGTCAAGTCATCTCTAGTCATGAACTTCCTACTGTGCTTCTTCAATTCCCTTCCCCCCCCCCCCTTAAAAATACTGCTCTTGCCCCTAGATTTGAAATATTCCAATGGGCAAAAGGCACGTACAGTGCCAGAAGTCACTATATGGAGGGGCTATATAGACTGCCTGACGCGTAATTTTGTCATC
This sequence comes from Hymenochirus boettgeri, assembly GCA_019447015.1. Lineage (NCBI taxonomy): Eukaryota > Metazoa > Chordata > Amphibia > Anura > Pipidae > Hymenochirus > Hymenochirus boettgeri. The sequence continues at coordinate 65,312,170 of CM033473.1, forward strand.
CATGGCCATTGTCTTGGCACTTCAGATGGTTTGTTAATTAACGAACGTTCAGCGTAAATGTACATCTGCTGTCGTACGTTTCCGATAACGTACTGTATTGTTAAATTGTGATACTACATGTTTTTAATAGGGCCCTAGACCTCTAAAGGCATCTAAAGGCCTACACAAATTGTCCAAAAAACTTGTTGGGGGGGGGGGGGGGTAGTCCTTAAAAGGACTTTTGAGTCCAAAATTGTGTGAATGCAGGAGTTATTAACAACAAGTGCTAACACCACACTAAAATTCACACACAAAAAGCTTAAAAAGCAGAAAAAAAACACCTCTCTCCAACCCTATACTGTTTAGTTCTCCATTAAACTCACTTTAACACGATGACAAAATGGCACCTGTCTATCTGCCTTTTAACCCCAGGGGATGGCACTAATAAAAATCGCCATTGGTGAATTTGATACATGAAAATCCTTGACAATTTTTGAACCAGGTTCTGAAAATCCAGAAAGCGGAATTCTGAAAAATCCGCAAGTTCCACGATTCGGAGATCTTGGAGATCAGCCGTGGAACCGGGTTCCATCCGCAAGCCACATCTCTAGTTAGTATGGCATTTGGATTATTCTGAAAGAATCTGATTGTTGTCCAATCAGAATTGGTTACAATCAGATTCAGAATCTTTTCTCTGATGGTATGCTTTCTGGAAGAATCTGATTGTAACCAATTCTGACGGGAAAGAATGTGATTGGTTAGTATACCAATCAGATTCTTTCTGAAAATTCAGATTTCTGTAACAGAATTGGTTACAATCAGATTATTTCAGAAAGAATTTGTTTGTCTGTTTCCCCAGACCATTTCCCAGGTCCCAGATCCATTGACGTTACGTTTTTATGTATCATTTTTACCAAATTTTCCGAAAATTCCTTAAAATTCAAATTTTTTAGAATTTTCGAAATTTGGAATGGGTCCATGGAAGGTGTCAGTGTTTCAGTGTGTGGGGTGTTTCTCAATACTAATAAGTATCCCTGGGGTGTTAGACAATTTTCCAGCATTTACTGTAATACGATCTAGGATTTCTATTTTCCTAATATCGTTTTTTTAAGGTTCCAATTTTCTTTATTTACCAATAAGTCAAATGTGGGTCTAAGGGACATTTATAAAGGGGCATTATTTTTGCTATATTTTTTTGTCAGACTTCACACCAAATTTTTTAAACATTCTACTTTTTTTCTCGTCCTAGTTATTTCATCAAAGGATTATTGTGGTAAAGTAGCACTAATAATGCTGAGAATGTGGTTGGAAAAGCACAAGTTCAGCACATATGATGGTAAATAGGTAACACTCTGGTGGCTTTTCAAGTAGTGCCAAATTGCTAAATACAACCTGAACACCTATCTTTGATATTTAAAAATAGCCTAACACATGAGTTTTTTTTCACATAAGCAAAATATGATAATAGTGTAAAACTCACCCAGGCGAATTTTCTTATATTTTATTAATAGGAATAATTTTTTTAGTATTGTTTATTTTCAGCAAACTGCAGCTAATTATCAAACCAGTTACATTAATATGGGAACATACCATAGTGCTGTGTAAGAAATAGTCAAGTTAATGGAACGTTCCATAAGTAAAAGATCCCATTTTTTATCCATTCTCCATAGATGCATTCCCATATATACTCGGTATAAACCAAATTTTCAGGCTGAAAAATCAGCCTGAAAATCCGACCTCATTTTATACTCGGTCAGTCCACTTACTTTGATAATCCGGATGTTGCTCGCTCATTCCCTCACTGCCTGTTCTGGCTTGTTGGCTGACGCCACTACCACGTCGCCGAGTAGTGACACAGCACCGGCGCTCCAGTAGAAGGTCGCCGAGCGAGCGGCAGACGGTTTCTAAAGGAGTGTCTGGATCACTTCAAAGATTTAGTTGCTCTGAAGACTAAATTAACAAGGGATGCCCACTACAAAAGGATTGTAAGTCCACTGAAATGGGGGAGGGGAATACAGAATCAGAAGAAGAATGGTATGTAATGTTGCCTTCGGATTCTGTACTGTTTTGAAGCTTTAGTACCCTTCAAATGGACACAGAATTCCCATACTGTAGTCCCATACAGCAATAGTCCTACTGGATTTGGCTATTACTGTATGGGACTACTATATGGGAATTCTGTCATTTAAAGGGCAACTAAAGCCCAATACAATACAGAATCAGAAGGCAGTAGTGGTCATAATTTCTACCCTCGACTTATACTCGAGTCAATCCCTTTAACTCTTTTTTTCAGGTAACAATAGATACCTCGGTTTATACTCTGGACAGTTTATACTTGAGAGATATCAGTACAACCACCTCAGACAATAATCCACATTTTCACTTTAAATACTGCTTTGGTTTTATTTTAATAAAAATGTCTTACAATGTTTTTTGGGAAAACTGCAAAAAATACATCAAAAGTTAGAAAAGGTCTCAAAAAGGCAAAATTTCACCTAAATAAACAATGTCAAAATAGCTCTGAAATTTCACCTTCTCTGCTTTATAGATATGCCTCTAAATTTAACATAACAGGACCCCTTTTAATGTTGGCAAATTTGTGCTGCCGCCCTAGTCTGGTAATGGCCGAAGCTAGAGGCAATGTATCTATTGCCATGATACCAGCCTTAATGCAATGAATAATGCGAAGTTGTCAGTGCACATCACTGATACTACCACCACACATTGACACAGCTATACCTTTTTGTGGCTAAAACAAGCGTTTTTTTATAATAAGGCAAAATAATGCTCTTTTACCTTTGTGCTATGGCGAAAATAGTGATTGTTTATAAAAATGCCTCTTAGCTGTAGCAAGCAATGCACAGACAGATAGCAAAATATTGTCTTATATAAAGGAATAGATTCAAGGAGAAAAACGTTATTTTCCCTCTTTAGAAAGCACAGCTAATGCTTCATTTGGAATCTTATATCCAAAAGGGACATCTTGGAAATGGGGAGTTCTAGATGGGCAACTAAAACTAGAAAGGGAAAGTTTAAGTATAAAGCCGCATTTTGAAAGGCAATTTGTGTGTTTGTGCTGCAGATTTTAAAACTCAATAAGGCCAATGATGTTGTTTTTTTTTCCTTACCCTTTAAATTAGATCATGCATTAAAGGTAGGTCAGTTTTGGGTGTGTACTCATATCAGGTTGGGGATAAAATACTAACTTTTTGATGATTGGTCAAAATGTGTTTTTTTTGACTATAGTTACCCTTTAAATATGGCTGCCAGGAAATGGAATGGTGTCAGTCAGGGTGTGTACCTGTATCAGGTTGGAAGTTAAAAAAACAAACTTTTGATCATTTTGAAATTAGTTTTTTTGACTTTAGTTACCCTTTAAGGTCAGTAGGTGTGTGTACCTGTGCCACGTGGGGGTTTAAAAAAAAAACCTTTTTGATTATTGATCAAAATTTGCTTTTTTGACTTTAGTTACCCTTTAAGTATGGCTGCCACAGTACTGGATAAGTAGATCAGTAGGTGTTATACCGGGGTCAGGTGAGTGGGACTTTTTTGTGTTTACAACCATACAAACTAACTTTTATTAGGAAAAATTTATTAATTAGTTTTTTTCTTATTTACCCTTTAAGTTTGGCTGCCAAAAGAAATAAAGGGTAGGTCAGTAGGTGTACCGTGTGAGGTGGGGGGGGTAAATGTTTTTGCATGTATGACCATTAACTTTATGATGATTGATCAAAATTAGTTTTTTGACTATAGTTACCCTTTAAGTATGGCTTCCATGGAATGGAAAGGTAGGTCAGTAAGTGGGTGTACCTGTGTCTGTGTGGGGGTTGGGGGTACACCATTTATTATGTAAATAATTTTTGAAATAAAATATTTTATATTTTTTCCTAAAATTTGAAATCCATTAGGATTTTACCATATAGTCTAGGAAAAAATGCCCCATAATTCGCCATAACACTCAGCAGATTCCTTAGCTAGAAGATAGCACACTTCTCCATATACCCCCCCACGTCTGTACGAATTTTATGTCTCTAGCTCAACACTCTGTGGGAGGAATACAGTCCAAAAAAGCGGAAGAATAAAACTGAGGAAGAAGAAGAAAAAATAGGAAGAACAGTAATTTGGCTGGGAGGGGAGGATGTAGTTGTAAAGTTGTAATGAACAAAAGCATTCTTTACTTCCTGTTTGAGTTTCCTTTGCATTCTTTATTTCTGTTTGGGTTTTCTTTGCATTGTTTGCTTCCTGTTTGGGTTTTTCTTTGCATTGTTTACTTCCTGTTTGAGTTTCCTTTGCATTCTTTACTTCCTGTTTGGGTTTCTTTGCATTGTTTACTTACTGTTTGGGTTTCCTTTGCATTGTTTACTTTCTGTTTGGGTTGTCTTTGGATTGTTTACTTCCTGTTTGGTTTCTTTGCATTGTTTAATTCCTGTTTGGGTTCCTTTGCATAGTTTAATTCCTTTTTTGGTTCCTTTGCAAGTTAATTTCCTGTTTGGGTTTCCTTGCATTGTTTACTTCCTGTTTGGGTTTTCTTTGCATTGTTTACTTCCTGTTTGGGTTTTCCTTTGTATTGTTTACTTCCTGTTGGGTTTCCTTTGCATTGTTTATCTTCTTTTGGGATTTCCTTTGCATTCTTTCTTCCAGTTTGATTTCCTTTGTATTCTTTACTTCCTGTTTGGGTTTCCTTTGTATTCTTTACTCGTTTGGGTTTCTTTTGCATTGTTTACTTCCTGTTTGGCTTTTATTTGCATTGTTTACTTCCTGCTTGGGTTCTCCTTTGCATTGTTTACTTCCTGTTTGGTTTCTGCATTGTTTACTTCCTGTTTGGATTGTCTTTGGATTGTTTACTTCCTGTTTGGGTTTCCTTTGCATTGTTTGTTTCCTGTTTAGGCTTCCTTGCATTCTTTACTTCCAGTTTTTATTTCCTTTGCATTGTTTGCTTCTGGTTTGGGTTTCCTTTGCATTGTTTACTTCTGGTTTGGGTTTCCTTCATTGTTACTTCCGTTTTGGATTGTCTTTGGATTGTTTACTTCCTTTTGGGGTTCCCTTTACATTAATTACTTCCTGTTTGGGTTTCCTTTGCCTTCTTTACTTCCTGTTTGGGTTTCATTTGCATTCTTTACTTCCAGTTTGGGTTTTCTGGGTTTTCTTTGCATTCTTTACTTCCTGTTTGGGTTTTCTTTGCATTGTTTACTTCCTGTTTGGGTTTCCTTTGCATTGTTTACTTCCTTTTTGGGTTTCCTTTGAATAGTTTAATTCCTGTTGGGGTTCCTTTGCATAGTTAATTCCTGTTTGGGTCTTTTTGCATTCTTATTCTTCTTCCAGTTTGGTTTTTTTTTTTTTTTGCATTGTTTATTTCCTGTTTGGGTTTCCTTTGCAATGTTTACTTCCTGTTTGGGTTTCCTTTGCATGTTTACTTCCAGTTTGGGTTTCCTTTGTATTGTTTACTTCCTATTTGGATTGTCTTTGTATTGTTTTACTTCCTTTTGGGGTTTCCTTTGCATTGTTTACTTCCGTTTGGTTTTTTTTTTTTTTGCATTCTTTACTTCCAGTTTGGGTTTCCTTTGCATTCTTTACTTCCTGTTTGGGTTTCCTTTGCATTCTTTACTTTCTGTTTGGATTTCCTTTGTATTCTTTACTTCCTGTTTGGGTTTCTTTTGCAGTCTTTACTTCCTGTTTGGGTTTCCTTTGCATTGTTTATTTCCTGTTTTGCTTTTTTGCGTTGTTTACTTCCTGTTTGGGTTTTCTTTGCATTGTTTACTTCCTGTTTGGGTTTCCCTTTCTTTGTTTACTTCCAGTTTGGATTATCTTTGGATTGTTTACTTCCTGTCTGGGTTTTCTTTGCATGGTTTACTTCCTGTTTGGATTATCCTTGGATTGTTTACTTCCTGTTTGGATTATCCTTGGATTGTTTACTTCCTGTTTGGGTTTTCTTTGCATTCTTTACTTCATGTTTGGGTTTATTTTGCATTCTTTACTTCCTGTTTGGGTTTCCTTTGCATTGTTTACTTCCTTTTTGGGTTTCCTTTGCATTCTTTACTTCTTGTTTGGGTTTCCTTTGCATTCTTTACTTCCGGTTTGGGTTACTTTGCATTCTTTACTTCCGGTTTGGGTTTTCTTTGCATTCTTTACTTCCGGTTTGGGGTTTCTTTGCATTCTTTACTTCCGGTTTGGGTTTCCTTTGCATTGTTTACTTCCTGTTTGGATTGTCTTTTGGATTGCTTACTTTCTGTTTGGGTTTTCTTTCCATTCTTTATTTCCAGTTTGGTGTTTCTTTGCATTCTTTACTTCTTGTTTGGGTTTCCTTTGCATTGTTTACTTCCTTTTGGGCTTCCTTTGCATTCTTTACTTCCGGTTTGGGGTTTCTTTACAGTTTACTTCCTGTTTGGGTTACCTTTGCATTGTTTACTTCCTGTTTGGATAGACTTTTGGATTGTTTACTTCCTGTTTGGCTTTTCTTTGCATAGTTTACTGCCTGCTTGGGTTTTCTTTGTATTCTTTACTTCCTGTTTGTTTTTTCTTTGCATTTTTTACTTCCTGTTTGGGTTTCCTATGCATTGTTCACTTTCTGTTTGGATTGTCTTTGGATTGTTTACTTCCTGTTTGGGTTGACTTTGGATCGTTTACTTCCTGTTTGGGTTTATTTTGCATTATTTACTTCCTGTTTGGATTGTCTTTGGATTGTTTACTTCCGGTTTGGGTTTTCTTTGCATTCTTTACTTCCGGTTTTGGTTTTCTTTGCATTCTTTTTTTGCTTTAGTTACCCTTTAAGTATGGCTGCCACAGGATTAGAAGGGTAGGTCAGTAGGTATGTGTACCCATATGAGGTTTGGGGTATGTGTTTTTGTATTTATGACTATATAACTTAATTTGATGATTGATCAAAATTAGTTTTTGACTATAGTTACCCTTTAACTATAGTAGGTCAGTAGGTGGGTGTACCTGTATCTGTGTGGGGGTTGGGGGTATCACCGTTTGTATTTATGCCCATGAACAAAATGTTTTGAAATATCCACATTTGAGATTTTTAGCATTATAGTCTATGGAGAAAAAATCCAAAATTCACTGATAATGCCGTAATGCTTCTGCGGATTCCTTAGCTAGAAGATAGCACACTTCTCCTATATGCCCCCGCACGTCTGTACCGAATTTCATGTCTCTAGCTTAAAAACTGTGGGGAGATAGTCCAAAAAAGCGGAAGATAAAACGGAAGAGAAGAAGAATGAGCCAAATTAATAATAATGGAATGGAGGGGTTTGACTTGCAGACAGATTAGAGGCTGTTTACACTGGAAAAGCTGCAATTGTGCTGAGAAATGTTTACTATACAATATATAATTGGCCATCATATATAAACTCTCTGGTGCATGGTTCACCAATAGATCATATCACTTGTGGACATCCTTTAAGAATACAAGAAAAGAAGTTTCATCTTCAGGTTAGCAAAGGTTTCTTTACAGTAAGAAGAGTGAAAATGTGGAACTGTCTTAAAGCAGATGTGGTAATGGCAAGTTCATTAAATAGCTTTAAGAGTGGATTGGATAAGTTTAGGGCCATATTTATAAAGGCACGGTATTGCTTAATAGCTAAATAGAGATACACAATCATTCAATTATGATCGTTTTGGTCAACTACCGCATGGTATTATACAACCACTGATGTATATTTACAGAAACTTCCAAATCTGCGGATTATTGAATATGGCCCTAAAATTCAAAAATATTAAAAATTACTGGTATTAATCTGGGGTCAAGAAGAAATACCCCTCCCCCTTGTCAGCTGGTTTGTTTTTCCTTCCTCTGTCTGAACTGTTGTGTAGGGTTAATAAGTAGGTTATAAAGGTTGGACTGGATGGACGTATGTCTTTAAAGGGTGACTATCCCCCCTCAAACAACTTTACATTATCTGAAACTACTATTTGAGCGAATTAAAATAGTGGTACTCACATATTTATCTGTTGTTGCTTTGTCATTAAATGATTAAAGGGTATCTCCACTCGTTTTAGAAGTTTTGGGAATCCCGTTCTATTGAAGAACGGGAGGTAAAGGAGATGTGCCTTACCTTCCGTTCTTCAATAGAACACACAGGAGCCAGGAGAGAAGGTAAGAACTTCCCCCCGCTCCTCGCTCCCCCGGCGTTTGGTCTGACAGGTCCCGACGGACCTTGTCTTCTATGCACATAGATCGCGCATTCGCATAGAAGACAAGGTCCGTCGGGACCTGTCAGACTACGAGCCGGGGAGCGAGCGAGCGGGTAAGTTTCTTACCTTCTCTCCTGGCTCCTGTTAAAAAGTAAAGGAAGGTATATAGTAAAAGTAAAGAAAAGGAAGTAAAAGTAAAAGAGTAAGTACAAAAGGTAACAAGTAAAGTAATAATAAAAAGTAAGTAACGTAAACAGTAATAAGTAAGTACTAGTAGTAAGTAGTAAAGTAAAGTACAACAGTATAGGTAAAAGTAAGGGTAAAAAAGTTCACGTAAAGAGTAAAGGAGGTGAAGGTTTAAAGTAAGTAAAAGTTAGAAAGTAGTAAGTAGTAAAGTAAGCATAAGGACGAAATGTAAAAAAAGTAAAGTAAAGTAAAGTAAATAGTAAAGTAAAAAGAGAGTAGTAAACACAAAAAAAAAAAACGGGGAGTTAAGTCGTTGTAAAGTTAGTAAGAAATAGTTAAAAAGAGTATAAAAAAAGTAAAGAGTATAAAACAGTAAAAGTTAAAGATAAGGTAAGAGTAAGTAAAAGTAGAAAGTTAGTAAAAAGTAAAAAAGAAGTAAATACGTAAGTATAAGTAAGTAAGTAAAGTAAAAAGTAAAAGGTAAAAAGAGAAGGAACATTACGTAGTAAGTGTGTTAGGTAAGAGTATGAAAGTAGGAGAAGTAAAAAAGTAAGTAAGGTAGTCTAGTAAAAAAGTAAAAAAGTAAAAGCAAAAGTAAGTAAGTTAGAGTAAGTAAAATGTAAAAAGTAAAAGTAAAGTAAAAGTAAACAATAGTAAAGGAAAGTAAAGAGGTGTAAAAAAAGTAAAAGTAAGTAAAGTTAAAGTAAAGTATGGAAAAATAGTAAGGTAAGTAAAAGTACAGAGTTAAGAGTAAGAGAAGTAAGTAAGTAAACAAAAAGGGTCAAAATAAGTAAAAAAAAAAAAAGAGAAGTAAATAAGTAAAAGTAAACAATAGTAAAAAGTAAAAAGTAAAAGTAGAAACCCAAATAAGTTAGTAAAGTAAGTAGTAAAAAAGTAAATAGAATGAAGAATGGTGAAAAGTAAGTTAAGTACGTAAGTTAGTCAAGTAAGTAAGAGTAAGTAAAGAGTAGTAGTAAGTAAAGTAAAATAAATAGTAAAGTATACGAAGTAGATGTATGTTAGTCAAGTAGTAAATAAAGTAGTAAGTAAGGTAGAAGTTTAAAAGTAGGTTAAGAAAGTAAAAAAAAGTGTAAGTAGTAAGTAAGCAAAGTAAACAGTAAAGTAAGTAAAAAAGAATAGTAAAAGTAAAGTAAGACGTAGTAAAAGTCAGAAAGTAAAGTAAAGAATAAAGTTAAAAAGAAGTCGTAGAAAAGTTAAAAAAGTAAAGTAAGTAAGTAGTAAAAAGGTTAGGTAAAAAAGGTAACAGGTAGTAGTTTATTAGACAATAAAAGTAAGACGTACGGTAAGTTTAAGTAAAAGTAAAAGAAAAAGTAAAAAGAGTTAAGTAAGTAGTAGAAAGTTATAAAAAAGTCGGTAAATAAAGTTAAAAGAAGAAGTAAAAGTAAGTAAAAAAAGTAAGAGAAGTAAAGTGAGAGCCAGAAACAAAGGTATAGAAAAGTAAGTAAAGTAAGTAAAAAAAAAAAGTTAATAAGTAAAAAAAAAGTAGCGTAAGTAAAAGGTAGTAAAAGTAAAAGTAAGTACAAAAAAGTAAGCGTTAAAACAGTAAAATAAAGTAGTAAGTAAAAAGTAAAGTGAGTGTAAGTAAGTAAAAAGTGACAGTAGAGTAAAAGAGTAATAGATTACAAACAATAGTAAAGTAAGAGTCAGGAGTGTAAGCGAGTAAGTAAAAGTAAAAAAGTAAGTAATAGTAAAAGTAAAGAGTAAGAGTGTATAAAAGAAAAGTAGTAAAGTAAGTAAAGTAAAGTAAAAAGTAAAATAATAGTAAGTAAGTAAAAGTAGTAAAAAAGCTAAAGTATAAGTAAACAAAGTAACAGTAAAAGTAAATGTAAAGTAAGCTAAAATAGTAAACAAAAAAGTAAGTAGTAAGTAAAAAAAAGTAAAACGTAAACACGTAAAAAAACAAAAGTAGTAGAGTTAGGGGAGTAAAGTAGGTAAAAGTAAAAAGTAGGAAGTAAACAGTAAAAAAGTAAAAGAAGTAAAAGTAACGTAGTAAAAAAAGAGTAAGAAAAAGGTTGCGAAGTAAAGTAAGTAGTAAGTGAAGGATAAGGAGTAGTAGTAAGTAAGTTAGTGTCGAGGAGACGGAAAAGTAAAGTAAAAGTAAGACCAGAGAGTAAAGTAGAGTAAAAAGTTAAGTAAGTAAGGAGTAAGTAAGGTAGTTAAAGAAGTAAGAGTAGTAAACAGTGAACAGAGAGTTAGAAAAGAAGTAGGTAAGAGTAAAAGAAACAGTAGATGAGTAAAGTAATAAGTACAAGTAAAAAGAAAGAAAGTAAGGAGTAAGTAAAAAGAAGTAAAAAAAGAGAAAAAGTACAAGAGTATAAGAGTAGAGTAGTAAAAGAAGTAAGTAAGAGCTAGAGTAACAAATGTATAAAAAGTAAAGGAGTTAAGAAGAGTAAGTAAAAGAAAGTAAGACAAGAGTAAAGTAAAATGAGTCAACAGTAATATAAAAAAGGAAAAAAAAAGGTAGGTAGTAAGGAAGAAAGTAGTAAAGTAAAGAACCAAAGAAGTAAGTAAAGTAAAAAATGAAGACGTTAGTAAGTAAAGTAAAAACGTAAAGTAGTAAAAAATAAAAGTAATGTAAAGAGGTACAAGTTAGTTATAGGTAAGTAAAGTAGTAAATTAGTAATAAGTAAACGTAAGTAAGAAGTAAAATAGTAGAGTAAGAGTAAAGTAAGGAAAACTAAAGTTAAAAAAGTCAAAGTAGCCGTACAAGGTAAAAAAAAAGTAAAAAGTAAAAGTAAGAAGTAAGTAAATCAAAAGTATATGTAGTAAATAAAGAAAAATGTTTTTTTTTGTAAAAAAAAAGTAAATGTAAAGTAAGGTAAAAGACAGTAATAGTAAGTAAGTAAAGTAAGTAAGTAAAAAAAGAGGAGTAATAAGTAAGTAAAAAAAAGTAAAAAGTAGTGAAAAGTATAAATAAGTAAGTGAGAATAACGTGTACCTCAAGTAAAGAAGTAGTAAGTTAAAAAACACGTAAAAAAGAATAGAGTAAAAAGTCCAGGAATGTAAAGTAAGTAAGTAAAATAGTAAAGAGTTAAAGTATATGTAGTTAGTAGAAGCGTAAGTAGGTTAATAAAAATAAGTCGGAGTAAGAGGTAACAGGAAACGTACTAAATAGTAAGAAGTAGTAGATAGGAATCAGGAGTAAGTAAGTTAAAATGTTGAAGGTAATTGATAGTAAGTAAGTAAGTAAAGTAAAGGTAAGGAGTAAGTAAAGTAAAGTAAAAAAAAGAAATCAAAGTCGTAAGGTAAGAAGTCGTACAGTAAACAGAGTAAAGTAAGGTAAAAAAAAAAGTAGTACAGACAGTAAGTAAGTAAGTAAACAAGTAAGGTATAAAAGAATAGTAGTAAAAAGGAGTTAAAAAATAAAGTAAAAGTAGAACGGAGTCGGTGAAATGTAACAGGAAGTAAGTAAAGAAGTCAAGAGTAAGTAACGTAAGTAAGTAAAGTAAAGAAGTAAGTAAAGTAAGTAGTAAGTAAAAAGTAAAAGTAGTAGTAGTAAATCGCGAAAGTAAGTTAAGTAAGAAGTAGTAGAAAGTAGAGAGTAAAAGTAAAAGTAAAATTAACAACAGAAGTAAGTACAGTAGTAAGTATTAAAGTAGTAGTAGTAATAGATGAAAAAGGAGTAAAAAAAGTAACGAGTAGTAACAAGGTTAGTAAAGTAAGTAAAGTAAAAGAGTAGTTACGTAAAGTATATTAAAAAAAAAAGTAAAAAATAGTAAAGTAAAGAGTACAGTAAAAGGTCAAAATAGTATAAGTAAGTTAAAGTAGACAGTAAACAGTAGTCAGTAAAAAATAGTAAAAGTAAAATAGTAAAAAAAGTAGTTAGTGGTAAGTAAAAGTATAAGTAAGTAAGTAAAAGTAGTAAGTTAAGTAAAGAGTAAGTAAAAAGTTAGTAAACAGAGTAATAGTAAGTAGTAAAAGATTCAGTAAAGTACGTAAAAAGTAAGTAAGTAGTAAAGTTAGTAGGTAAATATAGTAAAAGATAGTAGTAAAGAAGTAAAAGTAAAGAGTGTAAAAGAAAGAGAAGTAAGTAAAGTATAGTAAGGGAAGTAGTAAATTAAAAAGAAGTAGTAAAAGTAAAAAGAGTAAGTAAAGTAATAAAGTCAGTTAAGTAAAAGTATAAGTAAAGTGAAAATTAGTAAAGGTAGTAAAAAAAGGTAAGTAGTAAAGTAAGTAAAGTGAGTAGTGTAAAAGTAGACGTAGTGACAGCCTTCTGTTTGCTTTATCGTTTAACGTAGTATAGTTAAAGTAACAAAAAAAGAGTTAGTAAGGTAAAGTAAAAATGTAAAAGTAGTAAAAGATGAAGTAGTAAGTAAAGTAATATAGTAGGAAAAAGTGAGTAAAGAGAGATATTAGATAAAAGTAGTAACAGTAACAACATAAGAGTAAAAAGGTAAAGTAGTAGTATAAGTAAAGTAAAAGTAAACAAAAAAAGAAAGTAGTAAAAGTAGAGGTAAAAAAAAAGTAGAGTAAGTAAGTAAAAAAGAAAAAGTAAAGTAGTAAATATTGTAAGTAAGGGTAAGTAAGTATAGTAAAGTATGAACAGAAAAAGTAAAAGTAGTAAGTAAGTAGTTAACAAATAAACAAAAAAAAGTAGAAGGCAAAAGTATGTATAGTATAAAGTAAAACAGGAAAAGTAAAATAGTAAAAGTAAAAAGTAGAAAGAAAGTAGAGTAAATTGTAAGTTAAACAGTAAACAAGTAAAACGTAAGTAGTAAAGAGGAAAAAGTAAAAAGTAAAAGTTCGTAAGTACGTTAAAAAAAGTAGTAAACAGTAAAAGAAAATGTAAAAGAATAAGAAAGTAAAAAAAGTATGAGTCAGGTAAAAGAGTAAAGGTAAAGGTAAAAGGTAAAGTAACAAGTATAGTAATAAAGTAAGTTAAAAGTAGTAAAGTAGAGAAAAAGTAAAGTAAAAATAATAAAGGCAGTAAAAAAGTAGTAAAGTAAAAAATAGTAAGGAAAAAGTTAGAAATAGTCGAAGTAAAACAGTAAATAGTAAGAAGTAAGTAAGTGTAAGTAGTAAAGGAAATAGTTTAATAAAAGTAGTAAAGTAAGTAGTTAAGTAAAGCTGTATAGAGTAAGTAAGTAACGTAAGTATAAAGTAAAAGGTAAAAGTAGAAAAGAAAATAAAAGGAAGTATAACAATGCAAAGGAAACCCAAACAGGAAGTAAAGAATGCAAAATAAACCCAAACATGAAGTAAAGAATGCAAAGAAAACCCAAACAGGAAGTAAACAATCCAAGGATAATCCAAACAGGAAGTAAACAATCCAAGGATAATCCAAACAGGAAGTAAACCATGCAAAGAAAACCCAGACAGGAAGTAAACAATCCAAAGATAATCCAAACTGGAAGTAAACAAAGAAAGGGAAACCCAAACAGGAAGTAAACAATGCAAAGAAAACCCAAACAGGAAGTAAACAACGCAAAAAAAGCCAAACAGGAAATAAACAATGCAAAGGAAACCCAAACAGGAAGTAAAGACTGCAAAAGAAACCCAAACAGGAAGTAAAGAATACAAAGGAAATCCAAACAGAAAGTAAAGAATGCAAAGGAAACCCAAACAGGAAGTAAAGAATGCAAAGGAAACCCAAACTGGAAGTAAAGAATGCAAAAAAAAAAACCAAACAGGAAGTAAACAATGCAAAGGAAACCCCAAAAGGAAGTAAACAATACAAAGACAATCCAAATAGGAAGTAAACAATACAAAGGAAACCCAAACTGGAAGTAAACAATGCAAAGGAAACCCAAACAGGAAGTAAACATTGCAAAGGAAACCCAAACAGGAAATAAACAATGCAAAAAAAAAAAAAAACCAAACTGGAAGTAAAGAATGCAAAAGAAACCCAAACAGGAATAAACTATGCAAAGGAAACCCAAACAGGAATTAAACTATTCAAAGGAAACCCAAAAAGGAAGTAAACAATGCAAAGGAAACCCAAACAGGAAGTAAACAATGCAAAGAAAACCCAAACAGGAAGTAAAGAATGCAAAGAAAACCCAGAAAACCAAACTGGAAGTAAAGAATGCAAATGAAACCCAAAAAGGAAGTAAGAAGGCAAAGGAAACCCAAACAGGAAGTAATTAATGTAAGGGAACCCCAAAAGGAAGTAAACAATCAAAGACAATCCAAACAGGAAGTAAACATGCAAAGGAAACCCAAACCAAAGTAAACAATGCAAAGGAAACCCAAACCAGAAGCAAACAATGCAAGGAAATAAAAACTGGAAGTAAAGAATGCAAAGGAAGCCAAACAGGAAACAAACATGCAAAGGAAACTTCCTGTTTGGGTTTCCTTTGCCTTCTTTACTTCCTGTTTGGGTTTCCTTTGCATTGTTAACTTCCTGTTTGGGTTTCCTTTGCATTGTTTACTTCCTGTTTGGGTTTTCTTTGCATTGTTTACTTCCTGTTTGGGTTTCCTTTGTATTGTTTACTTCCTGTTTGGGTTTCCTTTGCATTGTTTACTTTCTTTTGGGATTTCCTTTGCATTCTTTTCTTCCAGTTTGGATTTCCTTTGTATTCTTTACTTCCTGTTTGGGTTTCCTTTGTATTCTTTACTCGTTTGGGTTTCTTTTGCATTGTTTACTTCCTGTTTGGCTTTTATTTGCATTGTTTACTTCCTGCTTGGGTTTCCTTTTGCATTGTTTACTTCCTGTTTGGTTTCTGCATTGTTTACTTCCTGTTTGGATTGTCTTTGGATTGTTTACTTCCTGTTTGGGTTTCCTTTGCATTGTTTGTTTCCTGTTTAGGCTTCCTTTGCATTCTTTACTTCCAGTTTTTATTTCCTTTGCATTGTTTGCTTCTGGTTTGGGTTTCCTTTGCATTGTTTACTTCTGGTTTGGGTTTCCTTTGCATTGTTTACTTCCTGTTTGGATTGTCTTTGGATTGTTTACTTCCTTTTGGGGTTCCCTTTACATTAATTACTTCCTGTTTGGGTTTCCTTTGCCTTCTTTACTTCCTGTTTGGGTTTCCCTTCTTTTCTTTGTTTACTCCCGTTTTGATTATCTTTGGATTGTTTACTTCCTGTCTGGGTTTTCTTTGCATGGTTTACTTCCTGTTGGATTATCCTTGGATTGTTTACTTCCTGTTTATTATCCTTGGATTGTTTACTTCCTGTTGGGTTTTCTTTGCATTCTTTACTTCATGTTTGGGTTTATTTTGCATTCTTTACTTCCTGTTTGGGTTTCCTTTGCATTGTTTACTTCCTTTTTGGGTTTCCTTTGCATTCTTTACTTCTTTTTTTGGTTTCCTTTGCATTCTTTACTTCCGGTTTGGGTTTACTTTGCATTCTTTACTTCCGGTTTGGGTTTTCTTTGCATTCTTTACTTCCGGTTTGGGGTTTCTTTGCATTCTTTACTTCCGGTTTGGGTTTCCTTTGCATTGTTTACTTCCTGTTTGGATTGTCTTTTGGATTGCTTACTTTCTGTTTGGGTTTTCTTTCCATTCTTTATTTCCAGTTTGGTGTTTCTTTGCATTCTTTATCTTCTTGTTGTGGGTTTCCTTTGCATTGTTTCTTCCTTTTGGGCTTCCTTTGCATTCTTTATTCTTTACTTCCGGTTTGGGGTTTCTTTACAGTTTACTTTCCTGTTTGGGTTTACCTTTGCATTGTTTACTCTCTGTTTTGGATAGACTTTTGGATTGTTTACTTCCTGTTTGGCTTTTCTTTGCATAGTTTACTGCCTGCTTGGGTTTTCTTTGTATTCTTTACTTCCTGTTTGTTTTTTCTTTGCATTTTTTACTTCCTGTTTGGGTTCCTTGCATGTTTTCACTTCTGTTTGGATTGTCTTTGGATTGTTTACTTCCTGTTTGGGTTGACTTGGATCGTTTCCTTCCTGTTTGGGTTTTATTTTGCATATTTTACTTCCTGTTTGGATTGTCTTTGGATTGTTTACTTCCGGTTTGGGTTTTCTTTGCATTCTTTACTTCCGGTTTTGGTTTTCTTCTTGCATTCTTTTTTTGCTTTAGTTACCCTTTAAGTATGGCTGCCCAGGATTAGAAGGGTAGGTCAGTAGGTATGTGTACCCATATGAGGTTTGGGGTATGTGTTTTTGTATTTATGACTATTAACTTAATTTGATGTTGATCAAATTAGTTTTTGACATAGTTACCCTTTAACTAAGTAGGTCAGTAGGTGGGTGTACCTGTATCTGTGTGGGGTTGGGGGTATCACCGTTTGTATTTATGACCATGAAACAAACGTTTTTTGAATATCCACATTTGAGGATTTTTTAGCATTATAGTCTATGGAGAAAAAAATCCAAATTCACTGATAATGCCGTAATGCTTCTTGCGGATTCCTTAGCTAGAAGATAGCACACTTCTCCTATATGCCCCGCACGTCTGTACCGAATTTCATGTCTCTAGCTTAAAAACTGTGGGGAGAGATAGTCCAAAAATGCGGAAGAATAAACGGAAGAAGAAGAAGAAATAGAAAGCCAAATTAATAATAAATGGAATGGAGGGGTTTACTATGCAGACAGATTAGAGGCTGTTTACACTGGAAAAGCTGCAATTGTGCTGAGATGGTTACTATACAAATATAATATTGGCCATCATATAATAAACTCTCTGGTGCATGGTTCACCAATAGATCATATCACTTGTGGACATCCTTTAAGAATACAAGAAAAGAAGTTTCATCTTCAGGTTAGCAAAGGTTTCTTTACAGTAAGAAGAGTGAAAATGTGGAACTGTCTTAAAGCAATGTGGTAATGGCATTCATTAAATAGCTTTAAGAGTGGATTGGATAGTTTAGGGCCATATTTATAAAGGCACGGTATTGCTTATAGCTAAATAGAGATACACAATCATTCAATTATGATCGTTTTGGTCAACTACCGCATGGTATTATACACCACTGATGTATATTTACAGAAACTCCAAATCTGCGGATTATTGAATATGGCCCTAAAATTCAAAAATATTAAAAATTACTGGTATTAATCTGGGGTCAAGAAGAAATACCCCCCCCCTTGTCAGCTGGTTTGTTTTTCCTTCCTCTGTCTGAACTGTTGTGTAGGGTTAATAAGAGGTTATAAAGGTTGGACTGGATGGACGTATGTCTTTAAAGGGTGACTATCCCCCCTCAACCAACTTTACTTATCTGAAACTACTATTTGAGCGAATTAAAATAGTGGTACTCACATATTTTATCTGTTGTTGTTTGTCATTAAATGATTAAAGGGTATCTCCACTCGTTTAGAAGTTTTGGGAATCCCGTTCTATTGAAGAACGGGAGGTAAAGGAGATGTGCCTTACCTTCCGTTCTTCAATAGAACACACAGGAGCCAGGAGAGAAGGTAAGAACTTACCCGCTCGCTCGCTCCCCCCCGGCGTTTGGTCTGACAGGTCCCGACGGACCTTGTCTTCTATGCACATAGATCGCGCATTCGCATAGAAGACAAGGTCCGTCGGGACCTGTCAGACTACGAGCCGGGGAGCGAGCGAGCGGGTAAGTTCTTACCTTCTCTCCTGGCTCCTGTGTGTTCTATTGAAGAACGGAAGGTAAGGCACAGCTCCTTTACCTCCGTTCTTCAATAGAATGGGATTCCCAAAACTTCTAAAAACGAGTGGAGATACCCTTTAATGTTAATTGCCCCACCCTCCCTTACTTACTGTTTCTTGTAGTGTCTACGACACTTATAAGTTCTTCACAACCTCACTAGACACTACCTCTGGTAGTTGTTTTAGTGATTAGATTTTTGTAGTTTGTTAAAGGTTGTATATTGTGAAAAGCCAAAGCATTCTTACTTCCTGTTTGAGTTTCCTTTGCATTCTTTATTTTTGTTTGGGTTTTCTTTTGCATGGTTTGCTTCCTGTTTGGTTTTCTTTGGGTTTTTTTTTTTTTTTTCTTTGCATGTTTTACTTCCTGTTTTGTTGGTTTCATTTGCAATTTCTTTACCCAAACAGGAAGTAAACAATCCAAAGACAATCCAAACAGGAAGTAAACAATGCAGAAACCAAACAGGAAGTAAACAATGCAAAAGGAAACCCAAGCAGGAAGTAAACAATGCAAATAAAAGCCAAACAGGAAGTAAACAATGCAAAAGAAACCCAAACGAGTAAAGAATACAAAGGAAACCCAAACAGGAAGTAAAGAATACAAAGGAAATCCAAACTGGAAGAAAAGAATGCAAAGGAAATCCCAAAAGAAAGTAAACAATGCAAAGGAAACCCAAACAGGAAGTAAACAATACAAAGGAAACCCAAACAGGAAGTAAACAATGCAAAGAAAACCCAAACAGGAAGTAAACAATGCAAAGGAAACCCAAACAGGAATTAAACTATGCAAAGGAAACCCAAACAGGAATTAAACTATGCAAAGGAACCCCAAACAGGAATTAAACAATGCAAAGGAAACCCAAACAGGAAGTAAACAATGCAAAGGAACCCCAAACAGGAAGTAAACAATGCAAAGGAAACCCAAACAGGAAGTAAACAATTCAAAGAAAACCCAAACAGGAAGTAAAGAATGCAAAGGAAACTCAAACAGGAAGTAAACAATGCAAAGAAAACCCAAACAGGAAGCAAACAATGCAAAGAAAACCCAAACAGAAAATAAAGAATGCAAAGGAAACTCAAACAGGAAGTAAAGAATGCTTTGCTTCAATATTACAACTTTACAACTACATCCTCCCCTCCCAGCCAAATTACTGTTCTTCCTATTTTTTCTTCTTCTTCCTCAGTTTTATTCTTCCGCTTTTTTGGACTGTATCTCCTCCCACAGTGTTTGAGCTAGAGACATAAAATTCGGTACAGACGTGCGGGGTATATAGGAGAAGTGTGCTATCTTCTAGCTAAGGAATCTGCTGAAGTGTTATGGCGAATTATGGGGCATTTTTTCCCATAGACTATAATGGTAAAAATCCTCAAATGTGGATATTTCAAAAGTTTGTTTTATGGTCATAAATATAAATGGTGATACCCCCAACCCCCCACACAGACACAGGTACACCCACTTACTGACCTACCTTTCCATTCCCATGGAAGCCATACTTAAAGGGTAACTATAGTCAAAAAACTAATTTTGATCAATCATCAATAAAAGTTATATGGTCATACATGCAAAAACATTTACCCCCCCCCACCTCACACGGTACACCTACTGACCTACCCTTTATTTCTTTTGGCAGCCAAACTTAAAGGGTAAATAAAGTAAAAAAAACTAATTTAAATTTTTCCTCAATAAAAGTTAGTTTTATGGTTGTAAACACAAAAAAGTCCCACTCAACCTGACCCCGGTATACACACCTACTGATCTACTTATCCAGTACTGTGGCAGCCATACTTAAAGGGTAACTAAAGTCAAAAAAGCAAATTTTGATCAATAATCAAAAGAGGTTTTTTTTTTTAACCCCCACGTGGCACAGGTACACACACCTACTGACCTTAAAGGGTAACTAAAGTCAAAAAAACTAATTTTCAAAATGATCAAAAGTTTGTTTTTTTAACTTCCAACCTGATACAGGTACACACACCTACTGACCCACCATTCCATTTCCATGGCAGCCATATTTAAAGGGTAACTATAGTCAAAAAAACACATTTTGACCAATCATCAAAAAGTTAGTATTTTATCCCCCAACCTGATATGAGTACACACACCAACTGACCTACCTTTAATGCATGATCTATATTTAAAGGGTAAGGAAAAAAACAACAACATCATTGGCATTATTGAGTTTTAAAATCTGCAGCACAAACACACAAATTGCCTTTCAAAATGCGGTCTTTATACTTAAACTTTCCCTTTCTAGTTTTAGTTGCCCATCTAGGAACTCCTTCCATTTCCAAGATGTCCCTTTTGGATATAAGATTCCAAATGAAGCATTAGCTGTGCTTTCTAAAGAGGGAAAATAACGTTTTTCTCCCTTGAATCTATTCCTTTATATAAGACAATATTTTGCTATCTGTCTGGCATTGCTTGCTACAGCTAAGAGGCATTTTTATAAACAATCACTATTTTCGCCATAGCACAAAGGTAAAAGAGCATTATTTTTGCCTTATTTATAAAACCGCTTGTTTTAGCCACAAAAGGTATAGCTGTGTCAATGTGTGGTGGTAGTATCAGTGATGTGCACTGACAACTTCGCATTATTCATTGCATTAAGGCTGGTATCATGGCAATAGATACATTGCTCTCTAGCTTCGGCCATTACCAGACTAGGGCGGCAAGCACAAATTTGCCAACATTAAAAGGGGTCCTGTATATGTTAAATTTAGAGGCATATCTATAAAGCAGAGAAGGTGAAATTTCAGAGCTATTTTTGACATTGTTTATTTAGGTGAAATTTTGCCTTTTTGAGACCTTTTCTACCTTTTGATGTATTTTTTGCAGTTTTCCCAAAAAACATTGTTAAGACATTTTTATTAAAATTAAAACCAAAGCAGTATTTATAAAGTGCCAAAATGTGGATTATTGTCTGAGGTGGTGTACTGTATATACTCAAGTATAAACTGTCCAGAGTATAAACCGAGGTATCTATTGTTACCTGAAAAAAGTAGTTAAAGGGATTGACTCGAGTATAAGTCGAGGGTAGAAATTATGACCACTACTGCCTTCTGATTCTGTATTGTATTGAGGCTTTAGTTGCCCTTTAAATGGACAGAATTCCCATATAGTAGTCCCATACAGTAATAGCCAAATCCAGTATGGACTATTGCTGTATGGGACTACAGTATGGGAATTCTGCTGTCCATTTGAAGGGCAACTAAAGCTTCAAAACAGTACAGAATCAGAAGGCAACATTACATACCATTCTTCTTCTGATTCTGTATTCCCCTCCCCCATTTCAGTGGACTTACATCCTTTTGTAGTGGGCATCCTTCTGTAATTTAGTCTTCAGAGCAACTAATCTTCATTGAAGTGATCCAGACACTTCCTTTAGAAATCCGTCTGCCGCTCGCTCGCACCTTCTACTGGAGCGCCGGCTGCTGTCACTACTCGGCGACGGGTAGTGGCGTCAGCCAACAAGCCAGAACAGGCAGTGAGGGAATGAGCGAGCAACATCCGGATTATCAAAGTAAGTGACTGACTCGAGTATAAACTGAGGTCGGATTTTCAGGCTGATTTTTCAGCCTGAAAATCTTGGTTTATACTCGAGTATATATGGTAAATGCATCTATGGAGAATGGATAAAAAATGGGATCTTTTACTTACTGGAACGTTCCATTAACTTGACTATTTCTTACACAGCACTATGGTATGTTCCCATATTAATGTAACTGGTTTGATAATTAGCTGCAGTTTGCTGAAAATAAACAATACTAAAAAAATTATTCCTATTAATAAAATATAGAAAATTCGCCTGGGTGAGTTTTACACTATTTATCATATTTTTGCTGAAAAAAACTCATGTGTTAGGCTATTTTTAAATATCAAAGATAGGTGTTCAGTGTGTATTTAGCAATTTGGCACTACTTTGAAAAGCCACCAGAGTGTTACCTATTTACCATCATATGTGCTGAACTTGTGCTTTTCCACCACATTCTCAGCATTATTAGTGCTACTTTTTACCACATAATTCCTTTGATGAAATAACTAGGACGAAAAAAAGTAGAATGTTTAAAAAATTGTGGTGAAGTCTGACAGAAAAAATATAGCAAAAATAATGCCCCTTTATAAATATGTCCCTTAGACCCACATTTGACTTTATTGGTAAATAAAGAAAATTGGAACCTTAAAAAAACGATATTAGGAAAATTAGAAATCCTAGATCGTATTACAGTAAATGCTGGAAAATTGTCTAACACCCAGGGATACTTATTAGTATTGAGAAACACCCCACACACTGAAACACTGACACCTTCCATGGACCCATTCCAAATTTCGAAAATTCTAAAAAATTTGAATTTTTAAGGAATTTTCGAAAATTTGGTAAAAATGATACATAAACGTAACTGTCAATGGATCTGGGACCTGGGAAATGGTCTGGGGAACAGACAAACAAATTCTTTCTGAAATAATCTGATTGTAACCAATTCTGTTACAGAAATCTGAATTTTCAGAAAGAATCTGATTGGTATACTAACCAATCACATTCTTTTCCCGTCAGAATTGGTTACAATCAGATTCTTCCAGAAAGCATACCAATCAGAAAAGATTCTGAATCTGATTGTAACCAATTCTGATTGGACACAATCAGATTCTTTCAGAAATAATCCAAATGCCATACTAACTAGAGATGGAGTGGCTTGCGGATCGGAACCCGGTTCCACGGCTGATCTCCAAGATCTCCGAATCCGTGGAACTTGCGGATTTTTCAGAATTCCGCTTTCTGGATTTTCAGAACCTGGTTCAAAAATTGTCAAGGATTTTCATGTATCAAATTCACCAATGGCAGCTATTTTTATTAGTGCCATCCCCTGGGGTATAAAAGGCAGATAGACAGGTGCCATTTTGTCATCGTGTTAAAGTGAGTTTAATGGAGACCTAACAGTATAGGGGTTGGAGAGAGGTGTTTTTTTCTGCTTTTTAAGCTTTTTGTGTGTGAATTTTAGTGTGGTGGATTAGCACTTGTTGTTAATAACTCCTGCATTCACACAATTTTGGACTCAAAAGTCCTTTTAAGGACTACCCCCCCCCCCCCCCAACAAGTTTTTTGGACAAATTTAGTGTTAGGCCTTTTAGATGCCTTTAGAGGTCTAGGGGCCCTATTTAAAAACATGTAGTATCACAATTTAACAATACAGTACGTTATCGATAACGTACGACAGCAGATGTACATTTACGCTGAACGTTCGTTAATTAACAAACCAATTCTGAAGTGCCAAGACAATGGCATGGATGACAAAATTACGCGTCAGCAAGTGCTATATAGCCCCTCCATTATAGTGCACTTCTGGCACTGTACGTGCCTTTTGCCCATTGGAATATTTCAAATCTAGGGGCAAGAGCAGTATTTTTAAGGGGGGGGGGGGGAATTTCTGAAGAAGCACAGTAGGAAGTTCATGACTAGAGATGGACTTGACCCAAACTTTAACAGTTCGAATGGACCTGAACTATTCCAGATTTTGAACTTTCGAACTTTTAATGATTATTGAATTTCCCATAATTATCGAACGTTCGAATTGATGTTCCGCGACTTTAGCGCTCCATAACCTATACAGAAAATAGACTAAGGGGAGCGTTCACCTACTCCCTCCACTAGTGGAGCTTCATGTCAGCGGCCTTTCAGCATGGTGCTGCAGTCCTTGAAAACATATACACTGCAAACCAAGGGCTTCAATCTGGAGGGTTTTAAAACTTCACCTTTATTTATAAGCAATTCTGATTGGATACATTAAAATTATTACAGAAAGGATCTGATTGGTTTACTAACCAATATGATCCTTTTTCAATCAGAATTGGTTACAATCAGATTGGTCTGTTCCCCCAGACCATTTCCGAGGTCCCAGAGCCATTTACAGTAAGTTACTTACTCATTTTTTTACAAATTGTTTGAAAATTCCTTGAAATTTCGAATTTTCAGTAATTACACATCATTTGAATTTTCCAGAGCTCTGTATAGTTTAGTATCCTCAACAAAGACCGAGACCTTGCTCTCAATAGCCCCTTCTAAGTCATAGATGTAGCTCCATTGACCACCACTCTCTTTTGCAATTCAATATCCAATTCTCTATCCATGTACAAATGTTTTTTCTAGGCCAACAGACCTCAGCTTATACTTTAGTCGCCTCTGTGGTACCCTATATAAACTATACCACATCCACTGCTATGCCAGATTCTAAATTCTTAGTCCCATCTTCATAAAAACCAATCAAGTTAGCTTTGTTACAGAATCAAATTCGGGACTTGGTCTCCAGAACTAATGTTATTAGTAGCAGTCAGCATGGATGAAAATAGATTGTCAGACAATTAGTATCTTCCCTACAACTGATGTTAACAGGTCAGTGGGTACGAGGCTGTGAACGACTACCTTTTTTGAATATTGCAATAGTATTCAGTTTACCAGTTTGTTTGCCTTAAAATGTATTAATAAACTGTACATTCCCTTGTGTAGCCACAGGTAATGTTTTTACATATAAGAATGACAGCAGTTGTTTTCTAGTGAAAAGGATTCTTGTTGTTCAAGACAAGTGTTCTTGAAATGTATCATAATGTGTAAACACAGCCTACACACCGATGTGCTCCAACACCCACTCACCAGCATCACAATTACTGGTACTGTAACAGCAATTACTGGTATTGAACAATTCTTTCATTTTGTTTTAATGCTTATTTTTCCTTTGTACGTACACTTTGCTATTTAGAATCATTTGTAAGTTGAGTGTTCCCTTGTTTGTTTTACCATGTCATGACATCCCAACCTGCAAACACTCATTTCAGGGGTGTGTTGTCCTGGTGCTACCAACCAAATCCATAATAATATTAGTTGCACAAATGTAAGTGCACACAGGATCTCCTTCAAACTCTTTTACTCATAAAGTGCAAATAGTGTGCCAAATGTAGCAATGTTTCGGCCCTTTGTGTATGTATTTGCACTTTATAAATGAAAGAGTTTGAATGAGATAGTGTGTGCACATTTGTACAACTAATATATATATATATATATATATATATATATATATATATATATATATATATAATAATCCCTTATATTATATACATATATTTATATCTTCATAGGATATTGCATCGAGTTTTTAGGAGCTACCAATGTGATGGGGGGTATAGGATATTACATATAGGAAAGCTGTATATGTATGTGTGTACTATCTCACTATCACCATTTAAATGACAAAATACATAAACTTACTTACAGAGCTGAGATCCCTATTTCAACACGGAATGGTCAAAATAGGAGGTTAAACCACACCCCTATGTCTGCTCTATGTGAAAGGAAGTGTAATCCCAAAAAAGTTTCTGTCTGCTACACAGGACGTGATGTGTATTGTAATGGACATATACACCAAGGCTCCTTATATAACATCTCCAGCCTGCAGGTGGTGTCAGTGAGTAATAAGAGACAAGACATCCCTGATCTCTATGGCTAGGAAGACAGAAAGTGAAAGTAGATTGTGGTGTGTGATTTGGAGTCCTAAGGACGGCTTGTTCATTAGCCGAAAAGCGTAAATATAACGCTTATATTTTGTATCAATAAAAGTTATGTTTTATTCAGTCCCGTGAGTGCCTTCGACGTCTACATTTATATATATATATATATATATATATATATATATATATATCTGCCTGCATACAATCTGCCGCACTCCTCGCTTCAAGTACAACTGCCGCGGTGCTACTGTCAGTAGTGTATTCAGGTAACAACGGATAAACAGAGCACTCAGCGGTCTTGATGAACAAAACAAAGTAATATATTTATTTGCACATATCTACGCGTTTTAGCTATCCAGTAGCCGTCATCAGAATATATATATATATATATAAAATGAGATTGCAGATCCTTTACACTCCGTAGATTCGGTATTTGGCCAGGGTGCTACTGTAAGCGTATAGACAAGGATGCAGATAGCCAGGGCACTCCACAGACTTCTTTCTGCATATATTTATTATCTCATAGTCAGTATGTTCCATTGGAAAAATGTCCATTTGGTATGTTGGGGGTGTGCCTATAGGCCACTCCCTACACTATCTTCGTCTGGGGGTAGTGACGTGGGTGGTTCGCACGGGGTGTGTGTGTCGGGGGTGGGCATTTGCCTTTAAATAGTCACTTGTTGATTTGATCAGTAACCCTGATGATGGCCTGTGTGTGTACAGACGAAACGCGTAGGTAGTACAGACCTACTATGAGATAATAAATATATGTTGAAAGAAGTCCGTGTAGTACTCTGGCTATCTTCATCCTTATTAATATATTCCACCTCTATTCAGGCTTGGTGTCTTTGTTTAAAAATAAATTGACTCCTTGTAACCTCTTTTGAACCAATCCTATTCTTTGGTCAAAATGTTGACATTACAATCTTCAAACTTATGTTGTTTTCCCTTAAGATGCAGGTACACAGTTTAGTCCTGACTCAAGGAAATGGCTCTTCTGTGCTTGGCCATATGTTGGTGCAGCTGCTGTTTAGTCAGGCTGTCAGAAAAATCAAGAAGAATTGAGGCAGCAACTGGTGCATCCAAAAGGCCCAATACAAGAAGAGCGACATCATATACGTGTAGCACTCACCCCCATAAGGGTGGCTGGATCTTCTTTTTGTTTCTCCTTTGTACGAGTAGTGACACCCCACACCCCTAACACAGAACCCAAATACTCACCAAGAGTAGGATTTAAGTACACATTTAGAGGTTTGATTTTTTTTCCCTCAGACACACACCTTGTAAAAGGGATTCTTAGGAAAAAAATGGAAACTTATAACAAAGAAATATATTGTGATATCACAAAGATGCATTAACAAAAATGAACAATAATACATATTTAGGTAACTAGTGCCCTTGTATTGTATAGTCTACCCACTGGCCAGTGGTTCTATGGACTTGGGACAGCCGGCGTTGGGGCCCTTTAAATTGTTTGGTGGAGCGCTCAACTCCCAACTGGAGTATTTGTAATCCACAAGAGGATGGCAGTATAGGTTTTTTCCAGAAAGGGTTTGAAACAGTGCAAAGGAAATTAGTTAAAACTGCTCACCAGTCTGATGTCCAGCACATGGTCCCTGTTCACAGTCTTTTCAGATGCAGGATTAGGCAACAGTTCACTCAATTCAGTGTAAAGTTTAATGAAGCCTGGCTGGCGCTTCTGATGATCTGTAGAATCTCCTGCACACACTCACTGTCCCTGTTTCTCCTTCTCCCTCCTGGGCTGTGTGTTCCCCAGACTTCCCTTTCCTTTCTTTTCTGCCCCCTCCCTAAAGAGTCCCCCCCCTGCAACAGAGCTTGCTGCTGAACAGTTCTGGCTGAAACTGACACAGGTAAACGTTCCCTAGTAGGGGCTACATACGCATTGCAGTGCAACAAAGAGTGCTCTGAATTGTATATGGGGGAGATTAAACAGCAGCTGCACCAACATGGGACTAAGCACAGAAGATCCAATTCCTTGGGTCAGGACTCATCAGCATATAACAGTATGGTGTTAGGGAATACAAGGTGCTGATTGCATTGAAGCTAAGTGGTGTTATAAAAACTGTCCAGGGTTGTGTGTGTGTGTACACACACACACTTCTATATAGGCTTGGCTTCCTTATTTTGACACAAATGGCCTCCTTGACACTTCTTTTAAAGCAATACTGTTCATTAGCAAATATGTTGATATTACAATCTTGAAACATTATGTCCTTTTTTTATTGCCATCAGATTTTTGTACATTATATTTCAGGAAGGTACCCTACTGCCTCCTTAGGATGCATGCAGTTAGGTGCCTTCAGATGTCAGTCGGATGACTAGCGAAACATCTTCAAGAACTAAAGTCCAGTTGATCTAACTGAATACCACTGATGACCTGAATAAATGAGAACCATGTGCAATGCTGTTTTGACATCTTACCCTGGGCAGTTTTGATAGCACCTCTTAGCCACAATGCTCACCTTGCATTCACAAGTCCATGACTCCTGGCTGTTATATGCTGATTGACACATTCCAGGGTATTTATTGCCAACAGGTTCTTGTCATTTTGAATTGAGAAAGACAGTTTGATGACTAGCGAAATGTGTTCTACAACTAAACTGTAGTTTAGTTCAGTTGATCTAATGGAATACCAAGGATCTAATAAATCTACTTACTAATTGTAATAATACAGATCCCTAATGAAGTTGTAAGGATTAAAACAGTGAAACACGTAAGAACTACTTCACAAGCTATCACCAAGTGAATTATATATTACCCCAAGACCACCACGATTTAAAGGGGCAGAGAGGTGCATCTTTAACCATAGCAGAGAGGTGCATCTTTAACAACTGATAATAGACTATTTCTGAAATCCACAAAAAAAGCGTATAAGGGCACTAGTGTCCAAATAGGGAGTAACACCATGTACATAAAGGGGGTGCTCCTATCCACTAGACATATATTCTACCAAAAAAAAAAAAAAAAAAGAAAAAAGTAGTGGACATAGAATGGGCACACCACCAAAGTATAAGTTCAAAGTAAAAACTCCTTTATTATAATAAACAAAACGTTTGTTATTATAATAAAGGAGTTTTTACTTTGAACTTATACTTTGGTGGTGTGCCCATTCTATGTCCACTACTTTTTTTTTTTTTTTTTTTAATAGACTATTTCTGCAAGTTTTTTTTAGTGCTTTTCATTGTTGTTAATTTCTATAATAAAGTTTATTGGCAAACTTATTCTTGTGTGCAGAGGTTTTTAGGAGCTATACAGACCAAGCAAGCATCAGAACAGCACAGTATAAAGCCTGCATTACCCCTGCCTGCATTAACAAGTGCAAGCAAACTTGTAAAGATTTTATACTAATACTACATACACACACACCATTAATTGCCATATATTGGGTCAATATGGAATTGCCAATATCCAATACTGATAGTAAAGTTATATAATATAAAACTATAGAATAATAAAGAAATATGTCCATCTAGCCCAATCTACTCAGCAATACCCACATTTCCTGCCTAAAAGTTGATCCAGAGGAAAGTAAAATAATAATAATAATTAAAAAAAAAAACAATATGGAGGAGGGTGTGAGGGGGGGGGGGAATCCTTCCTAACTGACAATTGGAAATATCCTAGGAATAACTCCAATTTTACGTATTAATACCAGTAACATGCAAAATTCTTTATTTTTAGAAACTCATCCAGCCTTTTATTTTAAACTATCTAATGAGCCTGCCATCGCCATCATCACGTCCAATGGAAGACAGTTCCATATTTTTACCATTCTCACAGTGAAAACCCTTTCCATTCTATTCTATTCTGTTCTGTTCTATTGGTAAACAATGTACCAGACAGTTTATTGTATGACCCATTATTGTATTTATACACTGTGACTATATCCCCAAGCAAGTGCCTTTTCTCTAGTGTGCATATTTGTAACTTATCCAATCTGTCTTCATATTCAAGCTTCTCCAGTCCCCTTATACATTTAGTTGCCCTTCTCTGAACCCTTTAAATTTCCAAGATTTTTTACACAGGATTTGAAAGCTGCATATTCCAAATGAGGTATTACCAGTGCTTTGTAAAGGGGGAGTATAATATTATCCTCTTGAATAAGAAATACAAACCAGTATTCATGGTCCAGATTCTCTTTAGTACACTGTCTAGTACTCTCTCTAGTACACATACTTGTACTCTCTAGTCTTCTCTCTAGTACTCTCTAGCATTCTCTCTAGTTTAGTTTTCTCTCTAATACTGTAATAATGTCTAGTACACATTCTATTGCACTTTCTGATAATCCCCAAGCTCTTCTCTGGAGAAGGAGAGTGACAGATTCACATAACCATTACATGAGCATGTTCCTGCGATGTTTGGACAAACACTTTCCCCGATCGTTTTACTGTGATAAGCCTCTGTCATTAAGCACAGATCTCTGGTAGTTTTGTTTGGGTAGTGAGAATATCAAGTCAAAAGAACTTGGTTTATGACAAACTAGTGGATCCCCCTTCTTAAGAAAATAACATGGCTCCAAGCTAAAACTTTCTATTTTCCAGAGAAAATTATTCAATTGCTGGTTTGTTGTTTCCATTATGTGTATATTATGAAATTGTTATTATGTGACAGACCAAAGTGGATCAGTGGTCAGCCCTGATGTTTTGCAGAACTAAAGCATTGGTTCAGTTCCACTCTAGGCTTAATGTTCAGGGAGGGTTTATATTCTTTATTATGTGTGTTTTCATATTCAGGCACATAATAAGGTTATAAGTGAAAGGATATTTTAGACTGTAAACTGGAAAGAGCAGTGTAAATTGTTCGTCGCTATAAGAGGAAATTAATACAATGCAATAAAGTAGAATATAAGGGATGTAAATACTGCTGTTGCTCCATCATCTTGAAACCATGCATAAAATTACCCCCCCCCCCAAAAAAAACCCCCACTATCACTGACCTCTTAAAGGTAATAACCATAGATTTCTCACAACCTTTCCTAGGTTATATTACTTCAATGAAATCTATTTACTATTAATGTGGAGCACAGCACAGTTCACAACGTTCCATGGTACATAAACACTAATAGAATTGTAGCTCCTATGTTTCTGTGTTTGTACGTTTGTGTATTTAGCTGTGGTGGGAGCTGCCATCAGTTTTCTTTCCAGCTGGCAGCCTCTGCAAGCAATGTATAATTTGTGAACTGCAGCCTGAAACCATAAAGTTGCTTTGGCCCAGCTGGCATTTTGTACCTGGAACTCTATATATCCCTGTCCCATAATTCACTGAAACTTCTGAACATTTCCTACAGTGTACGTGTGAAAATAAGTGTGGCCGAGAGTAAGAACAACTTGTCCTAACTCAACCCAGCTGTTTTCAAAAAGGTCCGTTTTTATTCATTTGGAGAACAATCACTGATATTAGAATAAAAAATGCATCCTTTTTTGCTTTAGACTAACAACAAAATATTATGTATAGCCTGGTAAAAGGCCATTTATTTTATTCTTTATTCTTTCTATCGATCGGTAGAGAAACTTAGCAGCAACCCCCCTTCTTCACAGCTAATGACTGCACCACGAGTTGCATCATCTGCATGTCTATGTAGTAAAATTAAAAAGTGTGTACAGTTGTAGAGGCGGCAATCACTGCAGCAGATGCTGGTGGAGATTGAGATGAATAGCTGGCTTCAGGGAAATCATGCAGAAAGCCTTGCAGATCAGAGGGGCGTAACTACGAATCAATGGGCCCCCCCAGCAAAACTATGATGGGGCTATCTGTGCTTTATCCACAGTGTTTTTTTGGGAGGAGGCTATATCTCTCATAATAAAAATAAGATGTGACCCTCTTGGCTCCCGCCCCCCCTGCGGTTGTTACCCCTGCTCCCCTCTAGTCCCCCCCCTGGGGGCTGCAGCTGAAGATAAGTTTGAGTTTGGGGGTAAACTTGCTTTTAAAATGGTATCTCCATCCCAAAATTAAGCTTTTTATGTAGTGTAGGGGACCCCCTCCCAACCATAACCGCCATGTTAAAATCATAAAAAAGTGCAGAGAAACTTACTCACCAACCTTTGTTCCCTTTGTCTCTAATGCTACTTCTAGGAACAGAGTAGCATTAGGGGATGGACTGGCAGATGTATTTGTGATTGGCTATTGAGAAAACCGAAGAAACAAGGGGCCATTTTTACAAAGGCGCAGTGTCACTTTTTGGTGATACCGTGCCTTTAAAGGGCATGTCCACCCCCAAAACTAAAATTTAACCCTCTAGCGGCCCCTCTGTGTAGTGCAGTTTCTACATCCGTCTGGCTGCCTCTAAGCCAATCACAGACATGGCTGCCAGTCCGGCCCCCTGCTTTCAGTTCCGACAAGAAGAGGGCCTGGAACGGCGGAACAAAGGCATGTAAGTAGCTTTCTGCAGCTTTTTTAACTTAACAAATATGGCTGTTGGGGGTAGGCTAGGGTGCACTACACACATTTTTTTTGCAGGGTGGAGATCCTCCAGGAGGACAGGGAAGAGGGAGAAACTTTTTAACACACAGGAAGGCTCCTATTCTGCAACATTTTGTTTGTGTTCTTGAAGTTCTATAAATAGTTGTCATGCCAATACAATCCTATATGCATGCCTGTTCAATCCTATATACATGCCTTGTCATGCCATTTAAATCATATATGCATGCCTTGTCATGCCAGTTAAATCCCATATACTGTACATGCCTTGTCATGCCAGTTAAATCACATCTGCATGCCTTGCCATGCCAGTTAAATCACATCTGCATGCCTTGTCATGCCAGTTAAATAACATCTGCATGCCTTGCAATGCCAGTTAAATCCTATATACATACCTTGCCATGCCAGTTAAATCCTATATACATGTCTTGCCACGCCAGTTAAATCCTATATACATGCCTTGCCACGCCAGTTAGATCCTATATACACGCCTTGCCATGCCAGTTAAATCACACATACATGCCTTGTCATGCCAGTTAAATCCTATATACATGCCTGTTAAATCCTATATGCATGCCTTGTCATGCCAATGAAATTCTATATGAATGCCTTGCCGTGCCAATGAAATTCTATATGAATGCCTTGCAATGCCAATGAGAGCCCATATGTATACCTTGCCATGCAACTGAAATCCTATATGTATGCCTGGCAATGCCAAAAAAATCCTATATGAATACCTTGTCATGACAATGACAGTGAAATCCTATATGAATGCCTTACCATGCCAATGACATCCTATATGAATGCCTTTCCATGCCAATGACATCCTATATGAATGCTTTTCCATGCCAATGACATCCATATGAATGCCTTTCCATGCCAATGACATCTATATGAATGCCTTTCCATGCAATGAAATCCTATATGAATGCCTTTCCATGCCAATGACATCCTATATGAATGCCTTCCATGCACATGACATCCTATATGAATGCCTTTCCATGCCAATGACATCCTATATGAATGCCTTTCCATGCCAATGACATCCTATATGAATCTTTCCATGCCAATGACACCTATATGAATGCCTTTCCATGCAATGAAATCCTATATGATAACCTTTCCATGCCAATGAAATCCTATATGAATGCCTTTCCATGCCAATGAAATCCTATATGAATGCCTTTCCATGCCAATGAAATCCTATAATGCATTCCATGCCAATGAAACCTATATGAATGCTTTCCATGCCAATGACATCCTATATGAATGCCTTTCCATGCCAATGACATCCTATATGAATGCCTTTCCATGCCAATGACATCCTATATGAATGCCTTTCCATGCCAATGACATCCTATATGAATGCCTTTCCATGCCAATGAAATCCTATATGAATACCTTTCCATGCCAATGAATCCTATATGAATGCCTTCCATGCCAATGACATCCTATATGAATGCCTTTCCATGCCAATGACATCCTATATGAATGCCTTTCCATGCCAATGACATCTATATGAATCCTTTCCATGCCAATGACATCCTATATGAATGCCTTTCCATGCCATGAAATCCTATATGAATCCTTTCCATGCCAATGAAATCCTATATGAATGCCTTTCCATGCCAATGAAATCCTATTGAATGCCTTTCCATGCCATGAAATCCTATATGAATGCTTCCATGCCAATGAAATCCTATATGAATGCCTTTCCATGCCAATGAAATCCTATATGAATGCCTTTCCATGCCAATGAAATCCTATATGAATGCCTTTCCATGCCAATGAAATCCTATATGAATGCCTTTCCATGCCAATGAAATCCTATATGAATGCCTTTCCAGCCAATGACATCTATATGAATGCCTTTCCATGCCAATGACATCCTATATGAATGCCTTTCCATGCCAATGACATCCTATATGAATGCCTTTCCATGCCAATGAAATCCTATATGAATGCCTTTCCATGCCAATGACATCCTATATGAATGCCTTTCCATGCCAATGACATCCTATATGAATGCCTTTCCATGCCAATGACATCCTATATGAATGCCTTTCCATGCCAATGACATCCTATATGAATGCTTTCCTTCCATGGCATTTCCATAAAATCAGAATGTCCTTGCAAATATAAAGCATAACTTTGGATGGGGGTGGGGATTAATTATGTCACATCCATATAATTTATTTTATTTATCCATTAGCTTTTTTTTTCTTTTTTTTTTTAGAAAAAGCTTTTATTTAGATTGAAACTAGCCATACATGGCACATTTTGAAACTGATACGAACCAATTACATAGTGATAAACAACCAAGGGGGTGATATCTTAATTTGCCGGTGTACATTTTTGGAAATGGCGCTGCCTGCCACTGCAAAATTAGTGGTAAACCTGTACTAACCCAATAATGGGTTTTACACTAATTCATCCTGATAGCAGGCCTTTCTATCTGGCACACGCATGCAGGCAATCCTTTGAGTGTCCCCTTTAAGAACTATCTATAGCACTAACATTCACAGGCACTGCAGCAAGATCAGCAGGGCCTGTAAGCCTACACAGGCAGATGTCTGGGAAATGACATGTAACAGGATGAGGATCTGTCTTGGGTTAGACATTCTCCACACAATAGTTTTTCTAATGAGAATTGCATGTTCATAAAATATGGTTTTCTTTCCTATTAATGCAGAGTGCTTTTGCAGATTTATGTATTAAAATGTGAACCGCTAACAATCATATATGTGTAAGTCATGTTTATTGCATAGTTCAATTTAATAGATTTTACCCTGAAAGAACTCTGGGTTTTTATGCACAAAAGGTTTGTTAGTAAAATCTATAAACCAAAACTGTTCAGAATGAAACCATTTTAGTAATAATGGCACCGTAACAAGCATGATGGGTACTAAAACTGAACTCTTCTATTAACCCTATCCGGATAACTGACTACTTTCAATATGAAATAATACTTTTAACGTCTAAAGAAAATAAATCCAGTTCATCTCCAGTTAGGCTGGGCATTTGGTTATCATTAAGTAGAAATTTGGAAGCTATGACATGTTTAACTCACACAAAGCTTACTGGTTTTTAGATTTGAGACTCTCCAGATTGTTGTTTTTGCATTAATTTTATTCCAGAAGAAATACAGTAATGGAAAACATAGAACTAAAATTAGAACTGACCTCTATGCTCGGCATAGTCTGCTGCATAGTCTGCCTGCAAAAAGAGTTTTCACGGTTAACTGTGTTATAATGCTGACTACATAATATTATGCAAGGAGCCAGGCCGATCTTCTGTCAAGAGGGTTTACCGTATATACTCGAATATAAGTCGATCCGAGTTTAAGTCGAGGTACCTACTTTACCTAAAAAAAGAGTAAAAACTGATTGACTCGAGTATAAGTCGAGGGTAAAATATGACCACTACTGCCTTCTGATTCTGTATTGTATTGAGGCTTTAGTTGCCCTTTAAATGGACAGCAGAATTCCCACACAGTAGTCCCATACAGTAATTCCCATACTGGATTTGGCTATTTCTATATGAGATTACTGTATGGGAATTCTGCTATCCATTTAAAGGGCAACTAAAGCCTCAAACCAATACAGAATCAGAAGGCAACAATAGATACCATCCTCCTTCTGATTCTGTATTATTTTGAAGCATTAGTTGCCCTTTAAATGGACAGTGGTAATCTCATACAGTGACCCACCATTCCATGGCACTCCAAATGTTTGGAAACTACAACTCCCAGCATGCTTTATTTGCTGGGAGTTGTAGTTTCCAAACATCTGCTGTGACAAGCAGCACCCTCAGGACAGGCCCCCCAGTTTATTGCAGACTTACTGTTTTAGTATTCAGCTGCCTCTCACTCTTGTCTCTTGGTCTGTAATCCGTCTGCCGCATGCTCTCTTCTGCTCCGCAAGTACCGGTATTGATCTGCCCGGCGGCCGGCTGACGTCACTAATCGGAGCCGGGCAGTAAGACAGAGTCCAGTACTTGCGGAGCGGCTGCCGGATCGAAGAGGAGTTTTCAGCTTGACTTGAGTATAAGCCGAGTTAAGGTTTTCAGGCTATTTTTAAAGCCTGAAAACCTCGGCTTATACTCGAGTATATACGGTATTAATAAACTGTTCTGACCAATGAAATGCTACTTGTGAGTGGTGGGTAATACTTAGATGGCCCTTGTCTATGCGTGATTTCATTTTAGGGCTGGTAGTCTGTTGGTTAAAATTAAATCATATAGAAGTCAATACGACTTCACACATAATCTTAGATACACCAAGTTACTAGGGGAATAAGAGGAACTTTTTGCATGTCCCGACTAACATACTGCAGTGAATTGAGGATTTGCATTAATGCAAGATGAGAAATAATTCTTGCCTTAATTATTTACCTAATATAACCTACCTATACCTAACTCTTTAGAGTGAGCCTGCCAAGTGCTCCTGTACTCAAAAGAAATCCAAAGGTTTAATATAAAACTTTGAGAAGGTGAAGGCAGCCTAGATCCCAAAAATGCCAATGGGACGGCAGAGCTTATGTCATAGGGGATGCAATCTGTGCTGCACAGTTCAGCTCCCCAGTTCCCGGAGATCCTAAAACTTTGAGAAATGTAAGTCAAAAATACCAGTTTATTGATTGATGTCGTGTATTATCTCAAAGGTTCATATTAACCCTTTAATTGCAGAAATTAAATGCTTTCCTTTTACCTTCCCAAATCTTAATGTATTCAATAATTTGAATTCAATAATTCAAAAATGAGTAAAACCAATTGACTCGAGTATAAGTCGAGGGTAGAGTAGTAGAAGGGAGTGGAAGTAGGGAATAGAAACATCTGGAGTGGAACTGCACACACTAACCCCAAAACACACTACCCTGTCCCTGACACCTTACTCTCCCCTCCAGCCCCAGGTCCAGCCCCAGGAATAAAACCTATTTCCCTGCACCCATCTTCTCACCCTGCCACACTAACCCCAAAACACACTACCCTGTCCCTGACTCCTTACTCTCCCCTCCAGCCCCAGGAATAAAACCTATTTCCCTGCACCTATCTTCTCACCCTGCCACTACACTACACTACTACAGTACACTACACTACTACAGTACATCATAATGCTGCACATTACCTTTGCAGGAGAGTCCGGGCCCCCGACATCATCACTTGATGGAGGAATCCGGCTGCCGCGTCCACTGATGGTCGCATCCACTGACGTCACGACTCGGCGCGGTCTAATTTCCCGGCGCCGAGTCGTGACGTCAGTGGATGCGAACATCAGTGGACGCGGCAGCCGGATTCCTCCACCAGTAATGGACTGACTCGAGTATAAGCGAGGTTCAGTTTTCAGGCTGTTTACAGCCTGAAAACCTCGACTTATACTCGAGTATATACGGTAAATACTTTTATCCATCTTATAGATACCAAAGAGTCTAATGTGTTTTCTTCATCAGCTTCACCTACTGTACAAGTTGAATAAAAACCTAACATCGTCTTGTTTTCTTGTTCCTCATATCCTAGATCTATGCTCTATCATCCATGAGACTTTTTTTCCTCTTCTGGCCAAATATTTCTTTGTAATTCTTGTTGTAGTTTTATTGATAAGACAGTTCATTAGTGCAAATAAAACCTCTTACCAAAGCAGTTCTTTAAAAGGCTGCTTATTTGTTTTGGCCTTGTGCCTCTGTTATTATTTTTTTTTTTTATCTTTCCATTGGGGAGATATTACTAAGTTTCTAAAAGTGAACTTTTCATGTGTTTGCTGAGTGGTTGTAATTTGAGTATATTTGAAAGGTTCATGCTAAGCCTGACATAGAGATGTCTGATTACCTGGCAGGTCTGTTCAAAAAAGTAGAAATCACAACAAAAATGTAATCCTGTTTGTAGCAGAGATCGGTTACATTAGCCATAGAGAACTTAAAAGGTAATGTTGGACTTAATGGACTATTATGAAATGATCCAGAAAAACATCCTAGTCTTGGTCATCAAGATGCCCATGTTCATACGATGCTCAAAGAACCACCTGACCCTTTCTTCTATTCAATAGACTCGCAATTGCAAAATAAATGGATGAATGGGCCAGACAGAAACATCGCAGGAACGTAGGAAGGTAAGAACCACTGTCCGGTAAAAATGTAATATTTAGACATTAGATGGGTTAATGTTTGTCTATGAATGAACGTCTAATTTATATAGTGTCTACTTGATGTATGACCAGCTTTAGGAAACTAATAATCCTTTGCATGTAAAGATTATATGTGCTTGCATTCAATAATGTCAAGCAGCTGTAAATTTGCCATACACTGGCTTGAAATAACATTGAAATGATACTAATATGGGGCAGGCCAGTGAACTTAGTACCCAACTTTCCCACAACACTATTCGCTCTTGACCATTCATTGTGAAATTATATACAAATTGATTTGCCCAGGAGGTTCAAAGAATGTTACAGGAACGTTGGGTAAATGGCATTATGAATGAGCTGCATAAGGCTTTCATTCTTACCACTGCAGCTTAGCTATAAGCCCCATTCCTTCATATGTTATACAAAAGCCTGTTAAGCTGTTTAGACACTGTACCAATCTTAGAAAGATGTGGCTACACAAAGCCCAGAGAATTTCCCTATATGGCCAAGTTTATGAATAGAAATGTTTAGTAAAAATACTGATATAAGAGGGGCTCTGAAGAAACCTGAAATTGTCATATAAAATACATTCATGTGTAAATATATAAAGCACAAATATACATAGATCATAATCAACATAATATCTCAGTTCCGTAGTGCAGTAGTGTCCATATATTAGTCCCAATGAGCATAAAAAAGTTCAATAAACAGTGAGAAATGCAGAGGCCGCTTAATTAATTAATTTGGCTTGAAAAAGCCAAATTACTGTTCTTTCTATTTCTTCTTCTTTTTCTTCTTTTTCTTCTTCCGTTTTATTCTTCCGCTTTTTTGGACCGTATCTCCTCCCACAGTTTTTGAGCTAGAGACATGAAATTTGGTACAGACGTGCGAGGCATATAGGAGAAGTGTGCTATCTTCTAGCTAAGGAATCCGCGGAAGCGTTACGGCGTTATCGGCGAACTTCCGGACATTTTTTCCCATAGACTATGATGGTAACAATCCTCAAATGTGGATATTTCAAAACAGTTTTTTTCATGGTCATAAATACAAATGGTGATACCCCCAACCCCCCACACAGACCCAGGTACACCCACCTACTGACCTACCTTTCCATTCCCATGGAAGCCATATTTAAAGGGTAACTAAATTCAAAAAAACTAATTTAGATTTATCCTCAATAAAAGATAGTTTTATGGTTATAAACACAAAAAAGACATACCCCCTCAACCAGACCCAGGTACACACACCTACTGATCTACTTATCCATTACGGTGGCAGCCATATTTAAAGGGTAACTAAAGTCAAAAAAATTTATTTTGATTAATAATAAAAAGGTTTGTTTTTTTAACCCCCATACATACACCTACTGACCTACCCCTCCATTACTGTTGCAGCCATACCTAAAAGGTAACTAAAGTCAAAAAAACTTATTTTGACCAATCATCAAAAAAATTTGTTTTTTTAACCCCCAACCGGACACAGGTACACACACCTACTGATCTACTTATCCATTACTGTGGTAGCATTACCTAAAGGGTAACTAAAGTCAAAAAATAAATAAAAGTTCTTATCATTGAAAATGGTGCTAATTTTGCTCTAACCAATCAGATGTTAGCTTTCTGATTGATTGGATCAAAATTAGCACCACTTTGGCTGGATAGACACAAAAGTTTTTTTTGTCCCAAACAAGCGTTTACTACAAACTCATCATTCCCATTATTGAGTTTTCAAATCTGCAGCAAACACACATATTCCCTTCCAAAATGCAGCCCTTCAAGCCAAATTCAAAGTTTATACTTAAACTTTCCCTTTCTAGTTTTATCTGTTGTATTCAATTAGATCAACTGGACTTGAAGTTTAGTTCTTGAAGACGTTTCGCTAGTCATCTGACTGGCTTTCTCAATTCAGAATGACTTGTACAAGAATCTTTGGCAATTATTTACCCTGGAAAATCCCAATTAGCATATCACAGCCAAGTGTTGAGGGTGTGATTGGATAGTGGCTAAGAGGTGTTATAGGAACGCCCAGAGTAAGGTGTCAAATTAGTCCAGTTGATCTAATTGAATACAACCGATATACCATGACCTGGATGAATGAGAACCTTCACAAGCACCTTTCTAGTTTTATTAATAATAATATTGTGCAAAAAATTAAAGAAATTCATCCAGACAAATATAATCATCCTTTTTACCTTGGTAAAGTCTTCCTTTTGCAAACTTACTACCCAACTTTCCCACAACTCCTGTATCTTGACAATTTATTGTAAAGTTTGTTCATAAATTTTCCCATTACATCAACCATTACGCCAAAATGTTACTTGCACGTTACACTGACTTATTTTTAGGGTGCAGAATGAACATTATCATGTTTGTTTGGAGACATCTAATTCTATATGATTGGTGGTGTATTTCTGACAGATATGGTGATGTAATTTTCTATGGTTGTATTGATGGGTTATATAGAAACCTGCAGTATATATACAAAATAAAGATACCAGGCGGAGCTATTTCCGCTCTCCATAGATTCTTGTAGTTATATTGAATATATCAGGTCTCAGAAATAAATCTTAAAATGTGGCTTTGTTTTTTTCATTGGAGTTATTGCAGGAGATTGGTTATATTTATTTTTGAGTTGTACTTGTAATAAAGATGAATGATATATATTCATAATAGGGTTTTACATTGTAGCAGAGGCTTAATATCATTTATTTGGGGTAGGACAACACTAAGGGTCATCCAGACAATTTATAAAAATGATTTGTAAAGACTTTTACAATGTGGAATTACATAGGAAAGCTTTGCGGTAGTGTAGCAACTGTAACCAAACACTGTTGGGAGGCTTTACAATAAGGTGACCACATAAAGCAAAACTACAACGCTGATATAATACTATAATACTACTAGAGACTTACCTTTGCCTTGAGAGTTTACTGCATGCAATGGGAGCAGCCTCTTTAAAACTTCAGAGGGTTTGAGGGACAGTGGGGTCCCAACTTCTTACCCTACTTCCCAACCAATACAGCTTTCTTCCGGTACCCTTTTAAATAATGCAGGGAGGTGGCACAATTACATATATATATATAATAAACTTTGGTTAAAACAGTTAAAACGTTTTCACTAAACAATAAGGTAATACAGCTTGGGTTTCCTCTTGCCCCTTTTCTTTCCTACCTTGTGAACTGTTTCCCAGTTTTCCTGGCCAAGGACTCAGGAACATCTGACTTTTACACTATGGTTTGGATATAAGATTGTTCACAGTCTATAGTTTAGAAAGCATTGTATTGCGTTGGGACGGGATTAGTTAATATCAGGATAAAATCCATGTAGTGCAGGAGAGATCTGCCAAATCACCCTATTTCAACTCTCAAAATGTTGGCATGGATGATGAAATCTGCCCCAAGTGACAAGGACTTTAAATTTAAGTTGGACAGCATCGAGCAACCAATGAAACAAGATAAGTCGCCAATGAAAACACTTGTTAATGGGACTCACGTTTAATGTTGTGGTGTTTTACTATCTTTGTTATTATATCGTTATTTGGCAGAGGAAACATAATAGTCGCTGAATTTTCAGCTTTATATAAATGATGCGCTTTGTGGGGGCTTAGTGGTTTTGGATGAATCACAGTAACCAGATACAATAATATAAATAATATGTGCCAACATCAACAACCATAATATTGTAAAACTATGACCTTCATAGCAGGATACCCCTGTTATAAAAATCTATTTTAGAAATAAAATACTATTATAGAATACTAAATTCTAGCCTATAACACAAGTTAAAGGTTCGAAGTTCCACAACAATGTGAGAAGGTGCAATTTATCAAACTTTTTTGTTTACTGACTGTGGCAATTCCTTTAGGTTTATAGTAAATTTTCCCACAAGTGACACTTACTGCTTCATGTTTGCAGTGTGAATCCTACAGAACACCAATGAAATCATGTGAGGCAAATGTCCTAATGGAGCCCAGGGGGGATTCTGCCAGTATATCCACCACCTCAGGCATATCAATCTGTGATTAGAACACTCCAAATGGGCAGTCTCTGTTGGATCATGTTGTATGTCTTTCTGTAGTAACAGGTAACTTATAGCAATCATTTTATGTAGGGGCTGTGACGGAACTACAGCTCTCAACCTCAGACCAAACAGAGCTTTCCCAGCTCACAGGGTCAAAACCAGGTTGAGGGCTGCCGTCACTTACCATATACCACTTACCAGGTATACAAAACACTGCCACCACCCACACACTAACGGCTGTGGGAACCGATACCAGTGACGATACCACAACTCTCAACCTCAGACCAAACAGAGCTTTCCCAGCTCACCGGGTCAAAACCAGGTTGAAGGTTGTTGTCACTAATATATACCCCTTACCAGGTATATAAACTACTACAATAACCCACTTACTAACGGCTGTGGAAACCGATACCAGCCTTAACGGCTATAAATGTAAAATAATACAAAATACCTGTACACTCACTGCCACACTCAGGCAGGAATAGTACCAGATAATACAATGACTATATGTAGCGTCTCAGAGGACAGGATTCTTACTTAGTTCTGTTAGAGCACTAGGAGAATCAGCTTAACGATTTTATAGAATATCGTTTGTAAAGCTATTCCACCCTGGAAAAATTTTTTAATATATGGTCCCCCCTGGGCTCCCCGCCCCAACCGCTATAATTTTTTTTTAGAAAGCCCCCCAAACTCTACTTACCTCCCCTCGATCCTCCGCCGGCTCCCGGCCCTCTGCTTGCAAGGAAATGCAAGCAGAGGGCGGGGACCGGCAGCCGCGTCTGTGATTGGCTGAGCGGCAGCCAATCACAGACGCGGCTGCCGGCAGCTAGTTCGCCGGAGGAAAAGAGGAGAGGTAAGTAAGAGTTTGGGGAGCTTTCTAAAAAAAAAAAATATGCGGTTGGGGCTGGGAGACATGGGGAGGCACAATATTAAGGGGGATTTGAGCTAGGGGGAGGATAGTAGAACGGGAGCGGAGAGGGAGGGAGAGGGAGGGGGAGGGAGGGGGGAGAAGGGCTGCAGTACGCATGGCAAAAATCTACCTGAGGCCAGCTAGCAGGCAGTGTCCTATATGGACTCTGCTAGCCTCCTGGTAGTCATTTTTTGGGACTTTGGGGGGGGACTACAGGAGAACCCTATGGAGCTGGGATGTGAGGTAAGGATTAAACTACACTACATGGTGGGGCCAGTAGTTGGGGGGATTATAGTTTTGGGGGTGGACATGCCCTTTAATAAAAGAAAAACAAAAACAGTGCAATAGTGTATACAAAAATAATTAATAAACAGACATAAAAACAAGCAACAGTAAAATAAAGGGATAAAAGGGAAAAATACTTATATTCTGGTCAAAGTCCAAGTCCTTAAAAGAATAAGTCCATTTGATGTAAAAGAGTTCCTTGGCTCCAAAAAGGTAACTCGCTGTAATCCACTTTGATGTTCCTTAAGATGTAAAATCAGGAGCTCCCTCCAGTAGCTGTGTGGCTCCTTATCTACCCCCAGGAAAAAGGGGGGCTGGACTGAGGGTGTGTCAGATATGTGCTTACCTATAGAAGACACACCCGCAGTGACATTATGTTTTACAGAATTCATATCTCTGTGGCCCAAGGTGCTACCAACTGGAAATCACTAAATTAGTTATTGTCATGAATTTACCAGTTGATAGACACCAAACATGACAGATATGGAAAATATAGTTGACCAGAACGACATAAGGTAGGTTTCCAGCCTCTACTAAGACCTACATACATGATGTTTGGGTTGTACCGACTGGTCTCACCTACCTGGAACCATATTTCATATCGGCTTGCCATATTCTATTACATAGACAGAGTTATGTATATGTTATGGAAAAGGGGATTGTGCCTTTATCATAGGTAAACCAAAGGTCACATTCCCAGGTCTGTTTGACCTCCTGCTGAGATCAGGTGACTCTAGTCTACTGTATCCTTTATAGTAAGGTCCAAGGAATAACAATCCTTGGCACCCTGCTGGGTTTCATGACACTTCGGCCAAATGTTACAGACATACAGAGGGAAGGTGGGAAAACACACATGTACAAATAAATAAAACAAATGGAATCCTACTATTACAGACATTACATAATTAATAACTATACTAGATCTGCTTACAGCAGGATCCATATCATGACAGGGGCACCTGAGCATCCTTGCGGTTTTTTGCCATAATTGACTAGAAAATTAGTTGTGTCAGATCAGATTTTTTGTTGTTGAAGGATTGATGTATTTGTCAAATTTTAAATAACTCTTGGAATTGAATAAGAGTAGATGGCTGCCTGCTACAGCTGAATGGGTTCTGCACTAAGCTAGAAGAAAGGGGATGATACCAAAATCAAACCCCTAAAAATACGAATATAAAAGCAGTGAAGTAGCAAGAGTAAGGCCACAAAATAATAACTTTAATATAGGAATGTTTCTACAGAAGTTGTTAGGTTGTGTGTAGGGCCATACAC
The DNA here is from genome assembly GCA_019447015.1 of Hymenochirus boettgeri. Taxonomy (NCBI): domain Eukaryota; kingdom Metazoa; phylum Chordata; class Amphibia; order Anura; family Pipidae; genus Hymenochirus; species Hymenochirus boettgeri. Next base: position 65,356,529 of record CM033473.1, read on the forward strand.
AGGAAACAGCATGAACTTATTCTAAAAAATATATACATACACTGTACAAATGAAAGGCAGAATAACCATATAACCCAGATAATATAGTAAATTGCCTGTGGGATCATTTTTAGAGGCTGGCAAAAAAATCAGCATAGGTCAGTTTCAAACAATTCATATTTTAAACTTTGTAATAATGTAAAATCCTGCACAAGAAAAGTAATTCTACCTGATTTTAAATAGCATGTCTGCTAATATTCACCTTGGGTGAACTTATTGTCTGTTACAAGAAAAAATAGCTAAATCTTCTACCTATCCTTTCAGGCCCATGCAACCAATACAGTTACCACCACAAACACCTTGGAGATGTTCACAATCCCATTAGAAAAAGAGGCATTTCAGGCGTTAGGCCTGTTAGGTCTAATTTTTACACATTTAAAGGACAAATTAATCTCACCTAGCGCGGGGTTCCTGCCATCTGTAGGACCTAAACTGCACTGTCCTAACCTCTGGGTTCACTTTCTAACTCTAGATTTACTTAACTTTCCTTCAGTGCTCCACCGGCCAATGAGAAGACACGCTTCTTTTAGTCTACTCATTGGCTGAGCTTCCAATGGACTTCAGGATTGGAGCACTGAAGGAAACTTTGGTGAGAAAATCTTAGAAAGTGAACCTACGGGTGAGGACAGTGCTGTTTAGGTGGAGTGTGGTTTTGGAGAGTGAAGTTGCCCTTTAAGGAGAACTTTGTATACAGTGTAAAAACAGGTATTGGGGCAGGAAGTGTTTGTATCTCTCCAAAACCACACTCCACAGACAGCACTATGACAGACAGCAACGCCAGAGAAAAGTAGCAGCGCACAATTTACTTGCATTATAACCCGTATGCACTGCAATTAGCACCAAAGGGCACAATCGGATCACATGCGATCCACAAAAAATTGGTGATTGTATCGCATTCAATGCGGCCGCCCACAAAGTTCATATTTATTTATGCACTGTGCACTTCTATTTATAGAAAATTACATTTTTAACAAAAAAAGGAAACAGGCCGTTGTCTCACGGTCTCACTAATAAATAACTCTTATTTGTATTACGGTCTCTTCTCACTATAGAAACACTATTTGATATCACAGACTGGGCTTTGTCTCAGGTGTCTGTCAAAAGTACAACTGTCTGCTGTTGTGCTATTACTGTAGCTTAATGCACTGTACATCCAATTTTCACTTGTTTCACTTGTTCACGTGTCTGTAGTTTCCTGTTATGATTGGTCATGTTGATTGTGAAGACAGAGGCGATATTAAATAAAGGTTTAGGGGGTAACAATATGAAAATCCCTCACATCACACAGGATCTTGCAGATAAAAGTTCATACCATAGTTTCAGATGCTGTTTTTGTTTCCTTGTGTATTATGGTTAAAATGATGTGCTGACCCTGATAAACAAACCACAACAATAATGTGAAGATAAGATAAGGTTGGTAGAATTTCTATTTTTATCAGTCACTGGTAGAGATGTGGGTTCGATTAGAACCCAGTTTGAATTGAATCTGAGTTTTTTGAAGTCCCGATAACTTTCTGGAACTCCCAAATTTCACGGAACCCGAATTTTTTGAATTTTCGATTTTTATCGAAAATCGAAAGTAGATAATTATCAAAAATCAAAAGTAGATAATTATCGAAAATCGAAAGTAGATTATTATTGAAAATCGAAAGTAGATGATTTTCGAAAATAGACGATTTTCGAAAATCGAACATAGATGATTTTCAAAAATCGAAACTCGAACTTTCAAATTTCTGAAAATTCGAAAACGAAACGCAACAGTTTCGAACATCTCTAGTCACTGGGCTTCTGTGGTAGTTTGACCTTTTCCCTACATAAGCTGTGTAAATTGATAGTATACGTAGTTTATACCTCAAGGATAAAGGTTATGCCCACAAATTATTGAAATCCTTTAATAATGAAGCTGTCACCATTTCCAGAAGAGGCAACGTGCACCTCTTTCAGTGGAGGACTGGGACCTTTTGGCCCTTTCACGGTAGAGCACAACATTTTTGACAATGCCCATTTTGCTTAACACACTTTGTTTAACTTACGCCCAATTTTTAAGACCACTATTCCCATTTTACATTGTTGCCTGCAACATTTTCAAGTGTATAATGTTGTTAAAGGATAATTATAGTTCTAAAATCTTACCCCTCCCCCTTACAAGTACCAGGGTGAGATCCTGAATCACTAAGTCCTCACCCCTTGGTACACTTTCTAAGTCAGGTTATATTTACCCAATTTTCCTTTGTTCCTAATGAACTTGATGGCTGAATAACACAAGCTAATGAACTGGAGGGCTGGCAAACACTGAATAATAAATTGGGGGGCTGACTAACACTGGCTAATGAACTGGAGGGCTGACTTACACTGGCTAATGATCTGAAGGGCTGACAACACTGGCTAATGATCACATGGGCTAACAACTGGCTAATGAACTGAAGGGCGGATGACACTGGCTAATGAACTGGGGGGCTGACTAACACTGCTAATGAACTGGGCTCACTGGTAAACAATCTGAAGGAGGAAGATGATTTTCCTGTTCCTTGCTCATGTTTGAGGTATAGGTGTGCACTGTGCCTTTCAAGCATGTAATTTACTAATAGCTATTGTGGCAGCCCAAATTTTTAATTGGAAACCAGTCCAGGGGGCCCCTCAGCCAACTGGGCCAGCCCTTCCCTGACCTCTCTCCATTGATGTCAACTGGAAGCAACCACCAGCACTTTTAGGTTTTTTTGCACCTGGAAAGATGGAAGTTAAACCTTGTAAAATTCAGATATATAAATGAAACAACACATGTTCTGTTGCTTTCCTCCTTGGATATTTATTTGGATGAATTTACAAAAGAAACGATTGATTATTAGTTCATTTCTATGGTTGATCTGTAATTTATTTTCCTTTATTTTGGTAGCACAGACTAGTATGTACACACTGGATTCCTCTTGTGAATGTTTGTGTTTTTAGATTAATTACACAATCAGATATTACAATTTCAAAGTATTGTGAAAGTATTCAGGGGTTTTTTTTGTGTGTAACTCTAAACAATTGCTTTTATTGTTATGGCTGGTTCATTATCTGATCATTTTTTTGTTCTTCTTTTCTTAATATAACAATTATAATGGTGGGTATAAGATTCAGACCATAGCCTAGGTCTTGTTCACGCTAGATGTGTTACTGTGACTTCCCACTAATGCATTTCTCTCCGGTCTGTAAAAAAAAACTGTTAAGTTTCCTTGATGAAAAACAAGTATGTTTGTGCTTATACTGTTACACTTTTCATTTGTCTGGTGGTTCTCGGCAATCATGTCAAAGGTACAAAGCCTTGTGGGAGATACACTTGGTCGGGGAGGAGCTTAGCACAATGGCCACACTTTTCTACACTTTGAATTCAGGAATAGCCTGTAAAACATTATTTAATTTCACCCCTTATTCTGGATCATTTGTTCTTTTTATAGAATTACAGTTCCCAGTTGCTGACACCAGCGCTCCCCATTTAAATTTTTCAGCTACAGAAATATAAGGTGTTTTTAATTAAACCTGATCGTTAGATCATAATGGATTGTAAGAGAGAAATTCTCAGTTTACTGTTACAATAAAGTAAACTGTACACTGTTAAAGGGTATCTCCACTTATAAAATCAACCTTGCCTCAAAAGATTCCTATAATTAAGAATAAACTGTACCTTGAATATCATCCATTTCTAAGTAGTATTGTTGAAGTTACATATGTTCCTCTGTTACAAGTGCTCAGCCGTCTGTATCTCAGCTCATTCTCATGCCTGTCTGCCAGAGCACACGCCTACACAGGTATCCCCTTTGCACAGAAAAGCAGAAGATGTTTCGGGAGAGCCTGACCCCTCTTATGACAACAGCATTCTGTTCCCTTGGATACTAGTGTGCCTGTGCTCATTTTGCCTGTGTTCTCTCATGGGCTTGGTCATCTGCCGAAAGTAAGAGCATATCATCTGAGAATGACATAGACGTTATTAGTGTGGGGACAACTACTTTTAATTTATTTTAAAGGGAGAGGGTGCACTAATTTTTACTTTATATGTACAATAATAGAAATTAGTTTACTGAATTCATTGATTTCATTACATTATTTTATATATAAAAGTGTATATATAGAGAGAAATGTATAATCCACTACCTGTTTCTCTCTCCCAATACACTCTCCCAAATCTGCTTGTTTTTCCTCTCCCATCCCCAACCAAATCAGCTTTTGTATCTGCCCCCCCTTGTCTCCCCCAATGATCAGCTGTAAAAACTATCCTGCAGAAACAGGGAGGAAAGGTTCAGTTTACTGCAGGCATCACTGGGGTCAAGTGGGTGAGTCTGCTACCATGATGATGTACATTGAGTGACAGCACTCCCAGCACAGAAGGAGACACCCCCCCAGGAACTAGCACAACTTCCCTAGGCTACTGCAAAGAAACAAAGGGGGTTTTGGGGGATGGTGTACTTTCAGAATTAAAAAAAAAGTTTTTTCATCAATGGAGATACCCTTTAATGCCCCTTTGGTATTTAGTTATGGCTGTGAAATTTAGGATTACATGAACTAATAAACTGCCATATGTTCTTTACTGTTATTTTAACTGCTGTGCAGCAATCCCACAGCACACTATAAAATTAACAGTACAATATACATTTTCTTAGATGCTTTGAGATGTTTACTGTGGCTTTAAATTAGATTTTTATTTTGTGCAATATGCCATTTCCAGATCCACTTTTCCTATTAGTGTAATATCCTGCATAGAACTGTGGGCCAAACATATAAATGGGAATGAAATTTGACAAAATGATTTCCGTTGTTATTAGCAGAGCGACAAAACAAGATTTTTATTGTAATGTAAATATCTGTGGAAGGAGTGCTTTCGTAACGCAATTATTTTGTGATTATCTAAGTTTTGTTAATTTAGTCTGTGATTGTCCCTTTTGATACTGTTTGATCCACTGGGTTTACAAATAAAGGGCTGGCTTTGTTTCCAGCATTTTACCATTTAACTCCCCCCTAACTCCCATAAGAAAAAGCAAATCGTCTTGCAAATATAGAGAAAGAAAACAATGATTTCAGCATTTAGAAGTGGATTCTGAGTTTTTATTTTAAATCTTATTTGCTATTAAATGAAATTGTGTGACATCAACGACTTATATTTCTTTCTTGATACCCACACATTTGTCTTTGTTAGCTGATTTGTTTGTTGTGAGCCTTTAGTTATTTTGATCAACTAACCCCACTCTCTCGGTGCAATGCAAACTAAAATGGGCTTTGGCAAAGACGCATTTTAACTGTAATCTTATTACAGACAGCAATACTGTCACAAAAATTGGAACTATTTGGTTGACCATACATGTTATAAAATGTCCACTGGGCTTCATAGTGCTAATACCTCCCATTATACTGGGAGACCTTTACCCTGTATATTGGAATGTATATTCTGACTGCATTGCCATAGTCTGCTAGAGTTTGCCTTTTGCATCCTTTTTGATCTCCTGTTTAGGGGTAACAGTTGCTATCAGGAGTAATAAAAGGAGCACAATCACTGAAGCCACAGATTGCAGTTGAGTGTTTTTTCGCTGTTTAGACATACAGGTCTTTGTCCATCAAAATTAGATCCCTAATGCAGATTGATGCATTTTTAAAAGCATTTCATTTGTTTTTAATCAGTGTGCTATACAGCAAAGTGTAGGGTATGTACACACATTACATAGTAACATAGTAATTGAGGTTGAATACAGACATACGTCCATCAAGTCCAACCCTTTTTTTTTTTTCACTACCTAACAGTTGATCCAGAAGAAGGCAAAAAAACCAGCAAAAAAGGGGTGGGAAATTTTCTTCTTTACTCCAAACGGCAATCGGAAAGTATGCCTGGATTAACCAGATCTATATGCATTAATACCAGTAATTCTCAATAAATACCAGTAATTCTCAATAGTTAGATGCATGATTTGATTGTTAAGGGCAGCCAAAACAGCCATGCATACACATTGTGCATCGTGCGTCAGAACCCGCAAACTCACATGTGTATAAAGCATAAGACATGACACAAATAAAAGATTGCCAGTTGCAAATGGATACAAGACAATGTATTGGTGGCCTATGGCTCTCTCAGAAGTAATGTAATAATGGATAGGCACACTCACACACCTGCTAGTTTTTCTTGCTCTCTCAGCACACCAACTGTTCCCCATCTCGCGGTTTGCTTGTAATAGATCGTACATTACAAGGATGGGAGGAGAGTAAAATCATTTCTTTAACCATTCTGTTAAATCTTATAGTTCCACTTCCAAGCAAACTATGAGCCACTTCTCTTTTAGTTTCCACAATAAAATCTGTTTTTGTGGTTCACGTCAGTACTTTATTGCATTAAAACTTAAAGTGTGATTAATTGTCTGGTCTGGAAGGGTCAGAGTGTAGCTCAGTTATTGCCTCTGTGTGGTCCGTAACTTGGTGTATCCCACACTAATCTATCAATGTTTGAAACTGGAGGATTAATGAGAGTTTAGATTGAGTAGCATTGCTAGTCTGAGCTTATTATTTTTGATTCATTAAGTTGGCTATGGAAAGGAGCAGAAAATGCTATTTATACGTCTATGCCCCTTGTCACCCACTTTGTCACAGACCTGGACAACATCCATTGGCAAATCTCCACAGATCTATGGGCAGTCAGACACCTACACATTACTAAACCCCTTCCTTCTCCCAAATAGTTACCTTATAGAGATTTGTGTCAGCACTTCATTAGCACTTATTTTTCACTAACAAAACCCTCAAACCAGTCTTTACAAGAATATCTACATCAATATCTATGGAAAGATAGATTTGAGGGATCAGTCTTTACATACCATAGACTCACAGCCCTCTTTCTGGTCTGTCCCTGGCTTTACTACTTATCCTGGTAGAGGACAATTTGAGGAATAAACAGAGCAATGACTGGTCCTCAATATTCTTTCCTATACCTCATCTTGTAGCTGCATGTTGTATATACCACATTTCAGTACAACTGGTGGTTTAAAACCAAAGTGGGATTAAAAATATATGGGACCAATACTGGCATTGTTGTGATTTGGGGCCCTTTATTTCTTATCTCTATGGATAGTCAGCATTAAGAGCAAAGAGATAAAATCTTAAAGAAACTGTGATCTTTCATTGTAAACACTGTTACATAGAAACATATGATCCATATTATGACTTTGGCCCCAGGTACGAGCCTAGATTGACTTGTGGATAATCCATCTTTGGTTAGAACAAAACATATCATCAAGCTTAGAAAGATACATTCTTAATCTTAGCACTTAGCACTGAGGTCTTGCAACGCTAAAGTCCAGATTTTGAATCCACCCATGGACCCATCTTCAATGAGTTTGTATGTTCTCCCTGTGCTTGTGTGGGTTTTCACCAGGCACTCACAATCATAAAGAGATACTGATAGGTTGTATGTGCTTAGATTGTAAGCTCTTCGGGGCAGGGCCTGTAAGAATGTATCCATGTAATTGTAAAGTGCTATGCTCTATAAAAAGTAATATTGAAAGAACGATTACAAAAAACCCAAAACCTATATTGTGGACAGCCTCCAGGGGGAGACATCTATTAAGATAAGATCACACTGACTTTATTCCTGCTTTGAAGGATTGAGTTAAAAATACCCGTGTTTTTGATGATTTAAAACAGAAGAAAAACAAATCAATTCACCGCCCGTTAAAATTTGATTATTCATTTCCTTGTCATTAGTCCAGGTAATTTCAGGTGGCTTGGTTGTGACTAATTGCAATGAATATGAACACAAATACCAGAGCAAAAATCTGTGTGTACGATATACACACTTTTCAGTGTGAAAATCAAAATGCCAGAAAAGAGAATGACAAGAAATACTCAACAGTCCTGATTGTTTTGTTTTGATATACAGTATAATCACCATACAATCCACAATCCGACAGTTTATCAAAAAAACATAAAAAAGAGAAGGGGGAATTATCTTGTTTGTTTTTTTTATTATTCTAATCCTAGACCTAATGGAGGCCAAACATATATGACTTTTGTCGCAGATTCCATTGGAATCTCATTGTAAATTTGGGGTGATCTGCAAATACACTTACACAATCTTTCCATATATTCGTTTGATGCGGCCACACATTTTACAGTGTAATTAACTCCCTCTACTTTAGTAAAGGGAAACGATAATGATCAGACAGAAGGTTTTTTTCTCTCATTTGTGACATACAAATGACAGGATTTGCTGAATGTCGGCAATATACTTTACAGGGTTATTCAATAAAAGTTCTTATCATTAAAAATGGTGTTAAGTTTGCCTTAACCTATCAGATGTTCGCTTTCAAATGTTGAACAATATCTGATTGGTTGGGGCAAAATTAGCACATTTTTAACGATAAGAACTTTTATTGAATAACCCTGTGAAGCTTTAGAATTTTCCTTTTTGAGCGTTCCAGAATTTTGCGTGAAATGAACCTTAACAGAATTCGTAAAATAATGCTAATGTGGTCACTGGAGGAATAGAGAGTGAGAAATTTGGTAAATAGAAAGTTCAATTCTTAAAACAAACCACCATATTAGCAATGTAGCAGTGGTGAAAGTTGTATTGGATGTGAGTCACTGCTTTTCAGGTGGTGTCAGAGATCTTTACATCTACCGGATTGCTAATTTGCATCCCGTTTTATTCAGTATAATTGGCAATGACGCACAAACAACCAGTTTATTCTTGGTCTGAGTAGTTTCTAATTTGCCATGCACAGCACTGACAACAGCCGCCCGGCGCGTGAATTACTCTGCATTGTCTGTTTACTAAAGATTGGATCACTTAATTAAACAAAATAGCTGGATGTTATTCAGTCTCCCAGACCATCTTTATACGGGGTTTACATTGTATTGATTTATTTGATCCCAGTGATGACAGTTTTGCTGTTATATTTTTATCCTTAGTATTAAAATATTAATATCAGTCATATCCAATTTTAATTCTAAATGTTTCAAAGCTTTGTAACATGGCAGAAAAAAAAGCTCTTCCCCCCACTATTCTTCTTGTTAGAGTTAGGCTATCTTGTTAAATCAAGTTAAAGCCCTTGGCTGACTAGTATAATTAAAGCAAGGGTCATTAATAATTATTAACTTTAATATGGTCTGTAGATCTAACGGCAGGGTGGGAAATGGGAACTGGTTATTGTAATATTCTACAAGGGTAAGAAAAGCTAAAGAATAGGAAACCAACAGGGTTATTCAATAAAAGTTCTTATCGTTAAAATGGTGCTAATTTTGCCTCAACCAATCAGATGTTAGCTTTCAAATGTTAAAAAAGATCTGATTGGTTGGTGCAAAGTTAACACCATTTTTAACGATAAGAACATTTATTGAATCTCCCAGCAAGTGGTTTGCTAATCAAAACAGCGTATCTGAATTTTGCAATGACTTAGAGCTCTTTAAGGCTGTACAATGTGGGCCTGATTTACCCACATGTGCTGTGCTAAAAATAGGGGTTAAAATTGTGCTAACCTATATTGAATAGGTTAGTGCAAGTTTAACTCCATATTTGCACTGGCTACACCAGTTTCACAAAAGACACCAGTGAAACCGGTGCAATGTATTTAATAAAGGATTTGCACCACATTTAACTCCAAAATTTAAGACCAGCTAATGGCTGGTCTTAAAGTGGTGCTGGGGTAAAATTCCTTTTGGGATTTACCACAAGGTGCAAATCCAATATTAAATCCTGAAAGCCATATTTGCCCGGACAATTTGTGGCTCTGGGTAAATGAGGCCCTGTGTCTTTTACTTAAACAGAACATTACTACAGTTCTTGTTAGATTTTTTGTATTATGAAAAAAATGTTCAGCATGGGCTTAAAGTCAAACTAAAAATGAACATGATGATAAAGATATCAATTAATCGGGATTGTGTAATGTTTAAAATAGAATTTTAGGTTACTTACACTATGGGGTAATTTGCCTGGTTTGTGTTATGTGACATTAAGAATAAATTGGGCCATTTAATTATATCTGAAGAATATAAACATTAAATAGAATCCCTTCATCAACCTTGATGTACTTCTGTGACGTGCAGTTCTATTGGACTTTCCCATGCGCTTGAGAATATTGGCGTGTACATTAACTGTACCAATTCCCAGAGGGAGCACATTGGTTTGGAATTGTTTTCCCACGATTTCATTGGCATATTAAAATATTGATTTTTTTGGGTTGAGTGACACTTTCAATCAGGACCATGTGAAAAAAAACATGTAGTATTGTGGTGTGCTAAATCCCACTGAAGCAGAGGTCCTTGGAGTTTCCCTTGGAGACTACACAACATTACTTTACACAGGCAAATCTATTTGTGTCATGATGACAAATCTTCCAGTGATTATAAAAAAAACACCTGTGCTGAGTTTTCAAGGCCTGTGAACCCCATGCACTAAATATTGATTTCTGCTCCCTACTCTACCGGATTCCAGCAGGGCAGGCTATTCAATAGAAAATGGACACCGGTGGACTAATCTGTTCATGGTCCAATACACTAAACCAACAGACAATCCTTTACTTTGTGTTCATGCATGAAAATCTGTAAATGTGAAGTCCTCTCTAAGTATGTATAATGAGGGATGTTTAGTTGTTACGGATTTAAAGGACTAACTAATGGCTGGTATTTATTATTAGTGTTTCAGGACAATACTTGGCTGTTTGATAAAATGTAACTTCTAAAATAACTGATGATCTTTATGTCTCTAGAAAATGCATGAAAGATACCGTATATCTACCTGCAGAATTATAGTCACAATGGGATAATGTGCCCAACATACACACCAAGCAAATGCACTGACAGAAGTTTGAAATGTGGAGGCTGGGTATTTTTTATCCAGATCTTAGGGCAGTTTTTATCTAAGATCTTGTGGTGGTTCAAATTCTCTCCGTCCGTTCAGTAATTACTGTGCATGTGAACACTGTTTATGTGGACACTGTGCCTGTTTACACTGTGCGTGTGTACACTGTTCTTGTGAACACTGTATGTAAACACTAATTGTGAACACTAATTGTGAACACTGTGCCTGTTAACACTGTGCATGTGAACACTGTGCGTGTGTACACTGTTCTTGTGAACACTGTATGTGAACACTGCATGGTGAACACTGCTTGTGAACACTGTATGTGAACTCTGTATGTGAACACTGTGCATGTGAACACTGTTCTTGTGAACACTGAGTATATGAACACTGCATACGAACACTGTGCATGTGTACATTGGGTGCGAACACTGTGCGTGTGTACACTGTTCTTGTGAACACTGTATGTGAACACTGCATGTGAACACTGCTTGTGAACACTGTATGTGAACTCTGTATGAACACTGTGCATGTGAACACTTTCTTGTGAACACTGAGTATATGAACACTGCATACGAACACTGTGCATGTGTACATTGGGTGCGAACACTGTGCGTGTGTACACTGTTTTTGTGAACACTGCTTGTGAACAGTGTATGTGAACTCTGCGTATGTGAACACTGTATGTGAACAATGTGTATGTGTACCTGTCAATGTGAACACTGTATGTGTACACTGAGTAGTGTGAACACTGCATGTATACACTGTGTATGTAAACACTGTGTATGTGTGTGTGAACACTGTATGTTATATTGTGATGTGTACAATGTGTGTGAACACTGTATGTGTACATTATGTATGTGTACAATTTGTGTGAACACTGTGTACATGGTGTATGTGTACAGTGTATGTGAACACAGTATGTATACATTGTGTATGTGTACATGTGTGTGAACACTGTATTGGTACATTATGTATGTGTACAATTTGGTGTGAACACTGTATGTATACATTGTGTATGTGTACATGCAGCCAGAGATGAAAGGAATTGTTCTGTACAAACATTGCAGTTTTTCTTTGTAAACGACACCTTTCAAAATAAATACATTTCTACATTTAAAATCCAATGTCAAATATATTTTAATAGGTATTTGTCAATCTATTTATATCTGTATTTTCAGGTTTTAATACAGATATTGAAGGGCTCAGTGTATTAACTGTGTAATACAGTCCACCATGGTTATGCAAGTAACATCAGTTATGTTATATGTTATTAGTTATGTTATTATGTTATGTTATTAGGTATGGTGCAGAACAGAAATACCAGCAAGATGTTCGTATAATTTAGTAAATGGGCAGGAGTCCAGTAACACTATATATAAAAGCAGGATCACCAGATTGTGCCACTAAATTTGGCAAGTGACTTCACTAGCATTTTAATGATGAAAATAAAAATAATATTTTCTTCAGTATATGACCCAGAACAAAAGGAAACAATGGGGGAAGGTGTAGAAACCACAAACATCCCATATAGTCTATGCATCGCAAAAGCTAACACCCAAATTAACTACATAATATTTAAACACAATTCTTTAGACCTGCACACACTGAGGACTCAAGGACCTGCCAAGGATTTCATGACATTTCCAATATACATTGATATACAGACATAACAGTCTGAAACATATTGTGTGTACAATAAAGCACTTTCGATTTGCTCATCAACTACAGTATTTGTGCTAGGCAAAAAATCCATGAGTGGGTGACACCCTTGGAAATGATTTCCCTTCAGCATTTGGCCATCTATAAGAATGCACTGAAATGTTTAAGGATGTAAAATGGCGTTCCCTTCTGTTACATGAAGGATCAATGACTCCCTTTCCTAGTAATAATTTTAGTGTCATGTATATGTATCACATGCTTTGCTAAGTTATTCAAACCATAGACCAACCTGCCCTTCTTTCATGGGCCTGCCTTTTATTTTGTTACTGTTGTTGTACCCACCTTTAATTTTGCTGCTAAACTTGTTGTGTGACCCAGCCTTTAATACATCTGTGTGTGTACCCAGCCTTTTTAAATACATACTGTGTGTAACCAGCCTTTATTTGTACTGTGGTGTACATACCTTTAATTTTGTACTGTGCGTTCCCATGCTTTAATGTACTGTGTGTACCCAGCCTTTAATTTGTACGTGCGTACCCGCCTTTAATTCCCTATGGTTTGTACCCAACTTTAATTTGTACCGTGTGTACCCAGCTTTAATCTGGTACTGCCGTGTTGCCAGGCTGTAATTGTACTGTGTCATTGGGTGTGTAAATAGTCTTTAATTTGTACGCAATTGTGTACCAGCCTTGTATTATTTCCTACTGGTGTGTACCCAACCTTTAATTTGTACTGTTGTGTAACCGAGCCCGTTAATTTTGTACTGTGTGTTTCCCACCTTAATATTTTGTACTAGTTTGGTACCAGCAACTCCCCTTTAATTTGTACTGATGTGTAAACCCAGCCTTTAAAATTAATACAACCTTGTGGTTTCCCATGCGTCTTTAATTTTAAGGTGTTTACCCCCCATGGCCTGGGCGCATGGTTTCTAAACTGAGCGCTAAGAGCATGTCCCACAAGTTGTGTTTTCCTTGTACCGAGTGGGTAAAAGGCTAGTTTATAACTGAGTAAGAGATTTACTTGCATTAGTGAATTGTGTATCACTGGAAACAGATAGCATTATTCTTAGTCTGTGCATGTGTACATTGGGTGCGAACACTGTGCGTGTGTACACTGTTCTTGTGAACACTGTATGTGAACTCTGTATGTGAACACTGTGCATGTGAACACTGTTCTTGTGAACACTGAGTATATGAACACTGCATACGAACACTGTGCATGTGTACATTGGGTGCGAACACTGTGCGTGTGTACACTGTTTTTGTGAACACTGCTTGTGAACAGTGTATGTGAACTCTGCGTATGTGAACACTGTATGTGAACAATGTGTATGTGTACACTGTCAATGTGAACACTGTATGTGTACACTGAGTATGTGAACACTGCATGTATACACTGTGTATGTAAACACTGTGTATGTGTGTGTGAACACTGTATGTGTATATTGTGTATGTGTACAATGTGTGTGAACACTGTATGTGTACATTATGTATGTGTACAATTTGTGTGAACACTGTGTACATGGTGTATGTGTACAGTGTATGTGAACACAGTATGTATACATTGTGTATGTGTACAATGTGTGTGAACACTGTATGTGTACATTATGTATGTGTACAATTTGTGTGAACACTGTATGTATACATTGTGTATGTGTACATGCAGCCAGAGAAATGAAAGGAATTGTTCTGTACAAACATTATGCAGTTTTCTTTGTAAACGACACCTTTCAAAATAAATACATTTCTACATTTAAAATCCAATGTCAAATAATATTTTAATAGGTAATTTGTCAAATCTATTTATAATCTGTATTTTCAGGTTTTAATACAGATATTGAAGGGCTCAGTGTATTAACTGTGTAATACAGTCCACCATGGTTATGCAAGTAACATCAGTTATGTTATTATGTTATTAGTTATGTTATTATGTTATGTTATTAGGTATGGTGCAGAGACAGAAATACCAGCAAGATGTTCGTATAATTTAGTAAATGGGCAGGAGTCCAGTAACACTATATATAAAAGGCAGGATCACCAGATTGTGCCACTAAATTTGGCAAGTGACTTCACTAGCATTTTAATGATGAAAATAAAAAGTAAATATTTCTTCAGTATATGACCCAGAACAAAAGGAAAACAATAGGGGGAGAAGGTGTAGAAACCACAAACATCCACATATAGTCTATGCATCGCAAAAGCTAACACCCAAATTAACTACATAATATTTAAAGACACAATTCTTTAGACCTGCACACACTGAGGACTCAAGGACCTGCCAAGGGATTTCATGACATTTCCAATATACATTGATATACAGACATAACAGTCTGAAACATATTGTGTGTACAATAAAGCACTTTCGATTTGCTCATCAACTACAGTATTTGTGCTAGGCAAAAAATCCATGAGTGGGTGACACCCTTGGAAATGATTTCCCTTCAGCATTTGGCCATCTATAAGAATGCACTGAAATGTTTAAGGATGTAAAATGGCGTTCCCTTCTGTTACATGAAGGATCAATGACTCCCTTTCCTGAGTAATAATTTTAGTGTCATGTATATGTATCACATGCTTTGCTAAGTTATTCAAACCATAGACCAACCTGCCCTTCTTTCATTGGCCCATGGCCTGGGCAGGGTTATAAAGTGAGCGAGAAGAGAACTGCCCAGTGTTTCCTTGTACTAGGGGGTAAAAGTGCATAGTTTACTGTAGTAAGAGATTTACTTGCATAGGAATTACTGGAAATTATACATTATTTTAGTCAACAGTTACTGAACTTTAAATAAAAAATAATATAATAATAGTGTAGAATATTGCCTTTGCAATTAATCAGATGCTTTCAGATATTTACTAACTGTAGTAATAGGTAACATCTGATAGGTTGCTGTAAATTAATAGCACTGACAAATTTTTGCACCATTAATTAAATAAGCCCCATCAAGTTTTAGCTGGAACTTTTGATCTAGGCATGTCTAGAAAGGAAATGTTATTGCTGTTTAAAGATGTTTTTATGACATTGGCATATTTGCCAGACAAGCCTAAAGGACACTAATCCTAGGGAACTTTCTTGATTCCTGGTTATCTACAAGATTTGTTGAATGGAATCCTTGTATATTTTTAATTACATCATCCAATAAAGAAATAAGATACCTTCTAGCTTGCAATTTGTATTTGACATGTATTCCAAATAAATTCTTAATCTGATCATCAGCCAAGTTAATTCAACTCTGGATAATTAATTCTGTGGAAAGGCCAAAGCTGTGACCACAGTACAATTGCTATCATACATTATTCTTTGCTGTACAATTAAAAAGGAAAGTCATATACATTGACTTCTTAATTAAGAGCACCCAGAACATTTTTAGGATCACCGTTACCATTTTATAAAAATATACTATTATCTAAAGCATCTTCATCCTGTATTGCCTTCCTTCAGCCTTTGTTGCCTCACCAAACTACAACACATAATCAATATACTGCTAATAAAAGAAAATAAGATTAGTAAACTATACCATGTGAGATGCTTGTACAATTAATCCCACTGATCAAGGTTTCATTTTTTTACATTTTTGAATTTTTACCCACCTATGTTCCCCCCATCCCCTCTCCCAGTTATAGTACCCAGGGTGAGGATCCTCACCCTTGGTTCTTACATTAATACTTCAAACAAAGCCTCTGAAATCGACTTCTGAAAGCTTGCTGCAAACACGCCCCCTTCTTTATTTTCAACCAATGGGAAAATACAGAGCGTGTCTTCTTATTGATCAGCCCTGCCAAAGTATGGAACTATGGCAGGGAAGCCCTGCTAGTGCTCACAAAGCTAGCTTTGCAGGGTTCGTTCTAGGCGATATGGATTAGACCCAGGGGTGAGGGCCATGTGGTTAAGGTCTTCACCCTGGGTACAATTAACTGGGAAGAAGACTTGGGTGGCAATAATTGCCATTTAATTAAAAGAATTGGGTGAAAAAAGACCTTCACAGGTATATAAGGATGAATTTGCAACCGTTAACTGGAAATATAGGGACTACATATATAGGGAATATAGGGAAATATATATAAGGATGAATTTGCAACCGTTGACTGGAAATATAGGGACTACATTTAGCCTCATCATGACCCTGTCTATTGTAGTTGGATTTAAGCAGCAGCTAGTACCAAATGCATTTGACAGTTGGTACAACCAGAGCCATGTACATAAGTGGCCGTAGGTAACATCATATCAGAATGGTCATAGTGAAAATTCATGGGTCTTTTATGCTGGTCTAACTGTAGGAGCAGCTCAGACTACTGGATAACATGGAAACACTTGCTGGCCTGGCTGCATGTAATTGATTAATTTTACATTTAATGAGAGACTAGATTGTCTGGCCTGATTTTAATTTGATGAGCTGACCAGTTGTATGACATACTTTGTGTCAATTTAAAAACTCTAAATAAAGTCTATTTATAAATATAAATAGTATTTCAAATGATGCTGTATTGTAAATTTCAGATAAATAATTTTGCAACCTCAAATTTATATGAAAATGATCATAAAGTTTGATTTTAAAGTGGGATGTAAGTAGGTAGGAACTGTTAGCTTTTCCTTTAAAGAAATTATTACTGTGGGATGATTCCATTAGCTGTGGTTCACAGAACACATAGAAGCCAACTTTGTTCCTCTGCCTTTTAAGTTTTCTCTTTTATTTCACTCTTAGTCACTGGAAAAACACTGATCTAATCATTAGCAAAATCCTTGCGATCATTTATAAAGGGTTGTTTTATTTTTTTTTAGTTTGCTTGTGTTTTCTCTTTTGGCCACAGCTGATGTTCAGTGTGTTATTTTGTTTGTTCCAAGGATTAGCAGTGCATGAAAGTAAGAACAAGCTCAAAACTCAACAGCTGACAGGTATACGGTAATAACATTTTGTCTTTTTACTGTAAAATGTTTGTGGCTTTGATCACTAAATATACAATGTCTCCTCTTCTCGGCACAGCACTGAACAGTTGCTTCCTGATAACACTGTTACGTAAAGTTTGGTGCAGTAAACACCAGAAATCTTATTTCTACCTTGACTACATTTTCAATCGTTACAAATTGTTGGTTATTTTTTTTATAAAACTGAACCATTTCTTTTTGGTTGTTAATGTGCAGAAGGTATCATAATTATTTTTCTAAATTTAGTCAATTGGGGAAAAAAGACATGGATAAGTTTATGACAAATTTATTTCAGGGTAAAGTCTTAACAATAATTCATTGATGATAGTCATTTCAGTAATCACACGTTTTGGCTTAGCTGAAAGGCTGCAGGGGTTTTACAATAACTTTTATGTCAAACACAATTGAATCATGGCAAAGAAAAAATAAAGTAGAAACGTTTGTTAGAAGATATGAATAGTAAGGATGGAGTTACAGGTACAAATGAGATCACTTGGATTTCAGACAGTCCAGCTGGTTTCAAAGCAACAAGTTTTCTTTCTTGATAAAAATAATTAATTTGCACTTATCTATTTTTCCACCACGATCTGGTGCTGATACAAAAATAGGTGCAAAAGTTTGGTTGTCCTTTTTGTTTCCAGTTTTATTATTGGAGCTGGATATTTTGTACAGGCTATGTACAGTATATAAACAGACAGCAATTTATTTCCATTGGGCCTCATTTACCCAGAGTCACAATTGCCCCAGGTAAATGTCCCTATGTGAATTTAAAGGGCAAGTCCAGAAAAAATAAAGTTTAGCTATAAATGTTAATTACCCCCCCCCCCCAAAAAAAACCTAGCTTTCGCATTCCTAATATGTATCAAAGATGTCCCTGATGTCTCTTACCTGACCTGGTCCCTCACCACCTAGGCGCTGCCCCCTGCTCCTGTTTCAAGCTCATTTTGAGCAAAAACATTGCTTCGTTCCACCGGCGATTTGATTTCTTGGATCCAGGATCTTGGATAATGTACGGAGGACAAGGGGGAAGCAGAAACCTTTTCACATGGAGACTTTTGAACAAGCACTGCAGGAGAGCCATAGGGAGCAGAGATGCTAGGTAAGGATTTTTTCAAACTACACAGTGGGGCAATAGTGGGTTTAATTCTAGTTTTGGGGGTGGACATGCCCTTTAAATCGCAAGCACTAGCTGCGCTTATGTCTTTTGCGAAACCCGCACAGCCACTGCAAAGAAAGTCGCGCTAACTGATATTAGTCGACTTTAACTACGGGAGAGTCCAGCATGCCTCCTTAAAGGGCATGTCCACCAAACTACTAAAAGTTAACTCACTACTGACCCCACTGTGTGGTGTTAAAAAATCTTACTCCTCTGCTCCAAATGGTTCTCCTGCAGTGCCTGTCCAAAGTTTTGAAAAGTAAAGAGTAAGAGGTGTCTGTGTGTCACCCAGTTGCCTTTTTACTTCCTTGTCCTCTGGGTGGACACTGGCATGCGCAGGGGGCTCCCTCCATCCCTCTGGATCCATCTTTTCTTCTTCAACCCTTACCCATAGAAGCTTTTGCTGTAGAGTAAGTGGTAGGGGCCAAAGGAGGCTGCAAGGGAAAGGCCCAAGGGTGCTGCAAGGGAAGGAGCCAGGGTGGGTCTGCAAGGGGAGGGGCCATGGAGGCCCACAAGGAGGAGGAGACACAGGGAAGATGGACTGTCACATGGTTTCAGAGCAGGAAGCAGGAAGTGCAGGGGATCAGGTACACAAATTTTTATTCCTCTGTTATGAAGTAGCCCAGTCATGTAATTGGATTTCATATTTTACACAGAGCCCCATAGACCAAAACTTATCTAACAAATACAGGGTGCCCTGTAGAACATGAAAAGTATGCTCATTATTATAGTATTACATTGAACCTGTGTATCACTGTTTGGACACTTATGGCAGACTGTCTTAATTGTGCTACCACATATAGTATTGCCTCCAACATAACATGTGAAAATAAAGAAACCAAGCCTAAATAGAGGTGGGGGGGTTCGACACCAACTGTCTGCCATGTACAATGCTGTTTTAACACCTTACTCTGGACGTTCCTATAACACCTCTTAGCCACTATCCAATCACGCCCTTAACACCTGGCTGTGATATGCTAATTGGGATTTTCCAGGGTACATAATTGCCACAGATTCTTGTACAAGTCATTCTGAATTGAGAAAGCCAGTCGGATGACTAGCGAAACGTCTTCAAGAACTACATTTCAAGTCCAGTTGATCTAATTGAATACAACAGATATTAAGATTTTTGTTTTTCAAAGCCTAAAAAGTAAACTCAAAGGTCCATCTTAACAGCAAAGTGAAAAGTTAAAGATATGTCATTTTTTTAATTGGACGGCTAGGCAATTCCAACATATAGTAAATGTCCTTTTCCTGGGCACATGCCCTAGAGCATAAAGCAATATGCGGAGTCCACACAACAGACCAAATATATATACCACATCGTAACCAAATTCATCAAATTAAAGGATCATTCTCCTGTGGTTCTGCCAATGTGGTGTATCTAATAATGTGCATGAAGTGCCCTACCATGGGTTTCTATGTGGGAGAAAAAAGACAAACAGTGCGCAAACGGATGAATTTTCATAGATTCAACATCATGCACGGATTAACGGATGCCCCTGTGGCAGAGCACTTTTGTAACAGAGGCCACAGTATGAAAAACCTCAAGATCACCATTCTGATGGACAATTTTCACAACCAAAAACAGCGTAAGGAATGGGAATACAAATTCATTCAGAAATTGAATTCCCCCGAACGGTGGACTAAATAGAGACATGAGTTTTATGGCCAAATATCAACTTATTCCACATCACCACCCAGACTAAACCCACTCACCAGGACACTGTCTTGTACTGTTTGATACATTTCAAAACACACTTTCCATTTCAAAGGACACTGTTCTCACGTTATTACAGTTATCTACTTGTGCCCATTATTCACCTCCACTACTGTTTTTCCCACGTTCCCCCCCAGTCTGTATCTGTACCTGGTCATCTGTTCGATTTGTTTGATATTTACTGTCCCAATGTGTATATAAGTTTGTGATTTCTCAGTTTCTTTTGTGACATCCAGTCTGATGAAGGGGGTTTAGGACCCCCGAAAGCTTGCTTAATTTTTTAATTTAGTTAGCCACTAAAAGGTATCACAGCTCTACTTCTCTTCTCTTCTCTTACTTATGGCTAACACGGTACAAACCTCAACTATTGCTATTTACATGCGGTGAGTTTATTAACTGTAGGTTAATCAAGCTGAGTACTTTACTTCTGTTGGTGTGCACATCCACATGCCCTATATTCTTTAAAGTACTTTAAAAGTGAAATTTGAGACTGTGGCTAGGAAGAGATACATTTCCCATGTTGCAATCATTAATAATTGTGCAATAATAATATAAATTACTGACATTTTGGCCACTTCAGTAAATGCATATACTACTTTTTCTTTCATAGGTGGCTGTCCATAAAGATGGGATCCTTCTTCAGTCTTCAAAAACAATCTGAACCCTTCTATGCGATAAAGAAAAACTGTTACAAATGCAATCAGGTAAGAAGGTGATAAATACATTTAAGGACTTTTTAATGAGTTATTCAGTTAGATCTTTTAGCAGAGGATACATTATTGTGCTGCGTTGTTGTTTGCGAAAGTTAAGAGTTCGAAACAGACACACTTATACAGTATATTTTGTTTTAATGGAATATTTAAAGGGTAAGTCCAGCCCTAAAATGAAAACTTACATACAGGTAAATCACCCCCCAAAACGGTAATAGTTTGAAATCTGAAATATATAATTCTAACCTGAAATCCCATACAATGTCCTGTTACCCCTGTTTCTGCTTCCTGGTTCTTCCAGTAGCAACTGTCAGTTATGGATTTGACAGTTGACATCACAGCCAATGACTGACTGTTAATCCCCTGTCTGCCTATTCTGAGCATGCCCAGGCTCAGTACAGGCTCAGTACAGGTTTCTAAATTGCTCAGTTTCCACGAGGCACCCAGAAGCATAGCGGGCATACAGTAATGAATTCATAGGACAAACTATGATATATCAACATCTAAAATATGTTCTTACGAGGGTGGAGTTGTCCTTTAAAAGTAATAGACAGTTGACAGTTGCAGTCTTTCATTGATTCACCATGGCGGATGGAATTAATCTCTGTATTGTGATATAACACATATGTTCTACCCGGATACCAGACTAAATATTCAATTGGATACCGGATTAAGAATTTGGAATGTTTGTCCTCACAAGCGTAGTACATCAAGGAATAAGAATGTTTAGAGCGTATTACATACTTTACCTTCGATAAAGCCTGTGTCACAGGCGAAACGCGTAAGGGGACCAGTTGTTCTAAGCGGATGGGCAGATGCAGAGGGCACAGTAGGACCTAGCTTCCAGAATCCATGGGTTTACCTTTTATGAAGTGCTGAGCCATTATGCAGGGACAGATGAGTATAAAGCTTAAAGCTGGGTACACATGATTAGATATTTCGGTCCGATCGACCGATAGTTCAGTGTATCGGTCGATCGGACCGAAATTATTGCATTCGAATGTGCCCATGTCCGATCGACCGTTCGTCCAAATCGGACGAAAGGACGATCGGACAGGGTGAAAAACCTCATCCGATCGTGCGGTCCTCTATGGACCGCACGATCGGTCGCGGTGACTATCGGACGCGGCTGCTTTTGCCGCGACCGACAGTCCTTCCTCCTGGCCGACCGTTCGAAAGTATCGAACGGTCGGTCAGGAGGAAAAATCGCTAGGTGTGTACCTAGCTTTATACTGCAGTATTTAGCCATATGCGATGGTTAGGCTCTACACACAGTAGCGTTATCTGCACTTTATATTTATATATAATTATACCCTTGTGCTGCTCTGACTCCTATGCTGCTCTATGTATATTATGTATTTTAAATGTTTTTAAATTGTTTGTTTTGCACAGTATCATTCCCTAAGTCCAAATAAAGGGGTTGTATCTTTTTTCTCTTTATTATTTTTATATTGACTGCTCTTGACTGTTCAGCACCTCCCCCATTAATGGTTGGGGTTCACTAGTGCCATACCATATTAATTTCTTTTGTCTATTGTGATATATTTACTTTGTTCTGGTGTGTAGTGTGGGAAGGGGCACTTCAAGGGCCTTTGCTGTCTTAGCCAAATGTTTGATTTCCGCCCTTTATGTGCCGCTGTCTTAAAGTGGGTGTGGTTTTGTTCATGGGCGGGGTTTTGCCAATGGCCGTGGCTTTGCTGGTGGGTATGGTTAAAAAATTTAAAAATCACATAGGTTTTTAAACAGTTCCTCAGACAGTCAATAACCAATAATGTAATATACCAGAAACAGGTATTACATCCCTTTCTCAAACAGCTTGTGTTCCCACTGCCATATTGCTCCTTTTAACTTTTAGTTGATCAAAATAACTTTATAGTCTGTGCTATATATGTTGGTTCAAGTTTCAACTGTTACAATAAATTAGAAATGCCATACTTTCTGTAGTATGAAATATTTTAGACAGAAGATAAGCCTGCCACCAGGCCAAGCCCTAACTAGCATAACTAGACTTAACAAGAGTTACCTAACATAACAAACCAAAGCTAGCCTAACCCCCAAAAAATGTTGAAGTGGAATTGAAGCAACTTCAAAGTACTGTGTATTGCGGTCATGTGGGCGGTGCTCATACTTCTCATGCACACTTGCCAGTTAAGGGGAAAGAATTTCCTGTCTGCCACCATTTTTCTTCAGTGCAGAGGTGCCGCCTGAGACAAATGTCTCACTCTGCCTAATGGTAGATATGTGGCTCTGAGTTTTTTGGGTTTTTTTCTCTTCATTAAAATTACCTAAATTCAAAATATTACTGATAAACAAATGAAATAGGAACAACCCTAATGCAGAGCCCTCTGGAATAACATAGAACTTTCAACCATTTCTTTAACCATGTACAACTGTGTTTTTGGTTTATATATTAGTTGCCTTTGTAGCATAATATAAAATTGATTATTACCAATAGTTTGTTAATTAACCAAATATCCACCAGATTTGGAAGCCCAAGAGAACTTTTTTTATAGTAATTTTATTACTCCCTTCCCCATGGTCCTTGAAGCCCAGTAAACGTACATTTCCCTGCAGCACTTCTGCACCCTGGTGCTCATCTCCTCTGTAATTTCAAAGAGCTTTTCCTCTCCTTCAATGCTTTTTGTTCAATGTATAGGTAAACTATATAAGACAAATGTTAAACTCGTTTATTACTCGATATTTGCTTTTAGACTGATTTCCTTACTGCCATGAGATTAAAAGAACCATTGACTCATTTTGATCAAAACACGTAATTTGATCAAAAAAAGGTCATGTTTAAATAGTAGAAAGGCCCATTCATTTCTTTTTTTTCATAGGCTTTTAAAGGATTCAATCTTTTGAAACCAGAAATCTGACATGTGTATACATCAGCAGTGAGAGCTTCAAAACAAGCCACTGTTTGTTTTTCTATGATTAAGCACCTGTGTTGTAAATCTGGAGGTTTTTTAAACAATATCTGCTCATGGATTATTGATGTGTCAGCAGCACAATTGATAATTTCCCACTCTACTCTATTATGGAATGTAGAAGCACCATATAGATTCCGTCTCCCTCCTGTCTCTGACAGTGCCTAAGGTGATCCCGTTCCCAGCACATAGTGTATAGCTTTATAACAATGAAGATCATTATTGCAGTCACTGTTAGACAAAACCAAACTCTTAGATCATGCCCTTAGGCAAAAAATCAATGCACAATTACAGGAATGGAAATGCGAAATTGTCAAACTAAACATTAAATCGTGGTTCTTGAACTATTTCAGATCTTGGCACAAGTTTTTTAATTTTATTTCTATGCTGTAATGTTGACTTAATGTTGTAATTACCTATATTTTGTGCACTTTACAAGGTATATTGAAATTTGATTATAATTAATGTTAAGTTATACTGATGAAAATATACCAACAATGGTGTATTGTGTAAGGTGTACGAATACAATCTTTCAATTTGCTGTTTAACAGTGCCTGTGCCCCGTTTAGTGTACTTTGAGGACCTTGGGGTCTTCTAATTTGGATTTGGTAAGGTAGTATAAACACTGGGAGCACCACCTCATAGGTGTCGCACAACAGCTAATTTAAGTAGCTGTGCAATAAGGATATTTGGTTGGATTATACCGTTTTTCCTAAAACCTTTTATCTTAAACGAATCTAAACAAGTAGATTTATTATAAATGTAAATAATATTATGCTATGGAACCCATTTAGTGCAAATTCAGTGGTATAAAGGACATGTACATCCTTTTTTCACTGACCTTATGTTTGTCTACTAACTTTAACATTTTCATTTGCATGTTAGTTTTATTTCCTGTCATTTGTAAATAGTAGATTTTATTACTTTTTCCACTCTAACTTCTTCATATTGTAAGTATTCTCCTTCCACTGGATTTCAGTGAGATCTCATTCTAGCTAAAGGTTTGTACACGTACGATTTTCCAGACCTCCGACCCCCAATCACGACTCATACCCGTGATGAACGGCCGTTTTGGCCAATAGTCACACGCGTGCATGCGTTCGGTCAGGGGTCGCATACTATGTACTATGTTGGTAAAACCAGAACTACTTTTAAGGAGCGCATGGCAAAATCATAGATCCTCAATACGCCAGGCCTTGGCTACCAAAGATAACCTTGCCATAAATCCAAAATTTTGTGATTTGGCAGTGGCACGCCATTTTAAAAAATTGGGACATCTCCTGTCAAGCTTGCGCTGCATGGTTATAGATGGGTTAACTCCTCAGGAAATTAAATCCAATATCAATAAAGACCGATACTTGTTGCCAAAAGAAGCCAGGTTGATACATCTCCTGAACACACTAACACCTAGGGGACTAAATGAACAATTATTGCCACAATGTTTTCTGTGATTTATGGTGTTTCATTCTAATCTTATTCTCCTAAAAAGATATTTCAGAATGTGTGCTATGCAGCATGTATCCATCACTTGATACAAATCTTCAAATTATACAATAGTCTTGATTCTTGTGGTTTTAACTGTAAATATAGTTTTATTGTTTTATGTGTCTGTATGGGTTAATGGATATACATCAGGTTATAAATTGGACTTCTGAGTTGTGATGCAATATCCTGATGATGGCTCGCTCAGGGCTGAAACGCGTTGATGCATTTTACTATGGACTAAATAAAAGTTATGCTTTACATTTCTCTATGCTTATATATATTATACTGAAGAGTTGGCTTTGAATGAGATAGGGGTCTTTTTAACACTGCTTTACACTGCCAATAAGACCTGAGGGTGCCTGTTTTTTCAATATATATATATATATATATATATTTTTATATATATATATATATATATAAAAGACAAACTGATTGTATGCGTCAAAAATATTTCTAGTTGTCTTACAATCTAAGGATTTTTTTTTGACATATAAAAGTTAATGTATTTTTTTTGATTGAAACCTAGAGGGCAAACATGGGAAGAACATATAAACTTCTTTGCAGATGCATAATTGAACTCAGAACTCTATATACTCTATATACTGCAAAGGCATCAGTGCTAACCACCATGCTGCCCTCAAATTACTCTTTCTTTTTTTTTACTATTTCACCTAGTGACAGTTATGAAATTTAAGCTCCCTGCCTGACTAACTATTTGCATAAAGGGGTGGAGCTATGATGCAATACTGCACAGTTTGTATTGATAGAAGCACATAGCCTAAGGTGCAATGACATGAATAATATAGTAAGGGGGAGCAGCCTAAAATTAAAGGCCGTTAACGAGAGATGAAGAATGGGGGAGTAGTCAATAACAAGTACCTGTGTGTTTATATAGACTTATCATAGTTTTATCTACTGAAGAAGCACCCCCAGTAACAATATTTACAGTTAACAAAAATGTGGGTAAACAATTGGGGGGGGAGGTTGGCTGACACAGAAATGGAAGGTTGGCTGACACAGAAGGTCAGTTGGTTTGTGGGGGTATGTCTTCTGGGTCCTGGGTCTGGTTGAGGGGGTATGTCTTCTTTGTGTCTACAACCATAAAACTAACTTTTATTGAGGATATATCAAAATTAGTTATTTTTATTTTATTTACCCTTTAAGTATTGCTGCCACAGGAATGGAAGAGTAGGTCAGTAGGTGTGTGTACCTGTGTGAGGTTGGGGTACGTTTTTTGCATGTATGACATTAAACTAACTTTTCTTGAGGATATATTAAAATTATTTTTATTACTTTATTTACCCTTTAAGTATAGCTGCCACAGTAATGGAGGGGTGGGTCAGTGGGTGTGTGTGCATGTATGACCATGTAACTAACTTTTATTGATGATTGATCAAAACTTATTTTTTGACTAGAGTTACTTTAAGTATGGCTTCCATGGGAATGGAAAGGTAGGTCAGTAGGTGGGTGTACCTGTGTGGGGGATTAGGGGTATTAGCGTTTATGTTTATGACCATGAAACAAACTGTTTTGATCCCATGACCCTTAAACCTCGAAATATCCACATTTGAGGATTGTTACCATTACAGTCTATTTGAAAAATATGTCACGAAATTCTCAGATAATGTCGTAACTCTTCTGCGGAATCCTTAGCTAGGTAAGGAATATATTCCCCACACGTCTATACCGAATTTCATGTCTCTAGCTCTGTGGGAGGAGATACAGTCCAAAAAAGCGAAAGAAGAAATCGGAAGAACAATTAGAAAGAACAGTAATTTGGCTCTTCAAGCCAAATTAATGATTTTCTATCTATACCCTAGCAATCAACACTGCCTTTTATCCTTACTCCTTCTTGTTGAGGATTCAGGCTCCCTGCATGACTAGCTATTTGCATAAAGGCGTGGAGCTATGATACATCACTGCACAGTTTGTATTGATAGAAGCACATAGCCTAAAGTGCAATGACAGGAATAATATAGTAAGGGGGAGCAGCCTAAAGTTAAAGGTCGCTGTCAAGAGATGAAAAATGGGGGGAGGAGCCAATAACAAGTACCAGTGTGTTTATATAGACTTAACTTAGTTTTAGTTACTGAAGAATCACCCCCAGTAACAATATTTACAGTTAAAAAAAATGTAGGTAGACAATCAGGGGGGGTTGGATGGACCATGGCAAAACTGGGCAGCTCATAGATATACCCTGCCCACATCTTGGATGTCTGCTTTTCATAGTTAGTAGTTATGCTGCCTAACTCACTGTCACGGGGGCACGTACAATGTCAAGGGCCTAAATAGCCTAGCAAAGAGACAAATGACACTGAAGTAATATGAGGAGTAGGGAGACATTGTCACCCCCCTGATAGACCTGAATTACTTTGTAATTCAAACTGCTAATACTTTATGTAGGCAGACTGATAGTGGCAGGTAACTTTAAAGGACAATTATACTCACCTCCCCCTCGTTCCTTTCCCCCCACTCCTACAAAGTACCCAGGGTGAGGACCTAAAACACTAAGTCCTCACCTCTGGGTACTTTACAAAAGTCCTGCACTACTTACTTGTAATCTCCCTCGTCGCTCCGGTCCAATCCTCCCCATTGGCACTTTGAGTGACAGGTAGCGAGGCAGCCAATGGGAAGACGCGCTCTGCAAGGAGACGTTTTAAATGATAAGAACTTTTATTGAATTTCCCTGTTAGTCTTAAAATGATTTCTGCTATAGGATCCTATAGTAAAGGAAAGAATAGTATAAGCTATTTTTAGAAAGGTCAGGTCATTACACCATTTTTCACAAAGAAATATGCATTACACTGTATAATATTAC
The DNA here is from genome assembly GCA_019447015.1 of Hymenochirus boettgeri. NCBI lineage: Eukaryota > Metazoa > Chordata > Amphibia > Anura > Pipidae > Hymenochirus > Hymenochirus boettgeri. The sequence goes on from CM033473.1 coordinate 65,384,776, forward strand.
TATTGCAGCATTTTAAGTTGCATCACCAAAGCCCATCAATCCTGTAATTACCCAGAAAAAATATTCTGACCACATTCAGTTCTGTGTGCAAAAAAGGAAGTTCCCTGAATCTCAGCATTTTTTTATTTGGGCAAATTGGTGGTTGTACAAAGCTGTGACTCATGTTCTAGATTTATTTTTCTCACTTCTTCTTAAAAAAAAATATAAATTTCAGATCCACATCTGGCAGATAATGCACAGGCCTTAAAGGTTACACTTGTAAGATGCTATAGTCATAGTAACATAGGTTGAATAAAGACCACCATTTTCACCCTACCTAACAATTGATCCAGAGGAAGGCAAAAAAAAAGCTAAAAAAAAAGGGAGGGGGGGGGATTCTTTCCTGACCCCAAACGGCAATCGGAAAGTGTCCCTGGATCAACCAGAACTACAGTATAAGTATTTATACCAGTAATTCTCAATATTTTTTAGTTCTAGAAACGTATCTAGGCCACTTTTAAAGCTATTCAATGAACTTGCCATTTTACCATTCTCACTGAAAAGAAACCTTTCCTAACCTGAAGATGAAACTTCTTTTCTTCCAATCTTAGAGGATGTCCATGAGTCCTCTGATATGACCTATTAATGAACAAAGCACCAGATAAGTTTCCAAAGCTCTGCATAGGTTAGTGTCATCAGCAAACACAGAAACTTTGCTCTCAATGCCCCCTTCTAAGTCATTAATAAACAGATTAAAAAGAATTGTCCCTAGTAGAACCTTGAGGCACTCCACTTTGAACTTTAGCCCACATAGATGTAGCTCCTTTGACCACCGCTCTCTGTTTGCGATCCAATAACCAATTCTCTATGAATGTACAAAGGTTTTTTTTCTAGGCCAACAGACATTTTATACTTCAAATATGTGGCATGGTATCAAAAGCTTTTGCAAAATCCAAGTATACCACATCCACTGCTGTGCCTTAATCTAAATTCTTACTCACTTCCTCAAAAAAAACAGGTAAATTTGTCTGGCACGATCTATTTCTCATAAATCCATGCTGCCTTCTACTAATAAGATCAGTTCTGGGGACAAAGTCAAGCATATGATCCCGCACCTTCCCTATTACTGATGTTCGGCTTACAGGTCTATAGTTACCAGGCTGGGAACTACTACTTATTGGTATTACATCAGCTTTTTTCCAATCCATCGGCACATAACCAACCAAAAGTGAATCTGAAAAAACTGGACTAAGTTCTTTTAAGATTCGAGGATGTATTTGATCCAGTCCTTGGGTTTTATTGATATTAGGGTATGTCCACCCTCCCAAACAAAATTTTAGTATGTGCTAAGAAAAGGCTGTAAACATCCACCTTGCGAGGTTTACAGCTGCCAAAGATGTGCCCAAATGTACTTTGTTCCCACAACGCCTTCTGCTTAACTCCCATCCTTTTTCCGTCCACAGAAGTCAAGCAGGAGGGGCTCGTCTGGCATTCGCACTTATGTGATTTGCTAAGGCCGGTTTACAGCCTTTTCCTAGCACATACTAAAATTTCGTTTGGGGGGTGGACAGTTCCGGAAGTTCGAGTCTGGTATTAAACAGCTGATTGCGCGTCTTTCCTTCATATGGGAGACCAGCTGTTTAAAAACGGCTGATCGCTGCACAGATTGTGGAGGCTGCGCCGCTTTGGAGATCTTCGTGGAGGGAGTCAGGGGCACGGCCTCCAATCTCGTCGGGGGGGGGGGCCTTCAGGTACACCCCTGTTTACACTTGTACCCTAAAGGTATAAATTTAGAAATGTAATAGTTAAATATTACTTTAAAAGGGGCCCTCTTCTGCTCAATATCTCCCCAGTCTATGAGCAGGCGTGATTCCTTTAACAACATAAAATTAGCTTTCCTGAAGTTAAAAGTTTTTATTAACCCAATGCACTTGTGTTTTTTGCAACCTATATTAAATCACACAATATCATGAGCACTATTCCCTAAGCTTCCCATTACCTTCATCTCCAAAATGAGCTCAGGGTTGTTAGATTTTACCAGATCCAACAACGCATCATGTCTGTGAAAGAAAATGTTCATATAGAAAATGTAAGTACTTGATTCCTTTTGAGGTGCTGGCAGTTCCCTTATTATAAATCCCCCATAACCAGAACATGCCCCATGCCAGCAGCCTTTGCATATGGAGATTAATTTGCACCTCCTCACTGGCATTTGGTGGCTTATACACCAGTCCATCTCTACTAAAGAGCTTGTAACCAATAGAAAAGTCAACCCAGTTCTCTAAAAACCCAACCCCATCTTCTTACACCACCCTCTTAGCCACGCAATAATACTCCTAAGTTCCCATTGCCTCCCTAGCATAGCACGCGGCTGCGCTAGTATCTGAAAACACTACCCTTAAAGTCCTTACTTTTAACTTGGCTCCTACCTCTCAGAAATAACTTTAAAGGACCTCACCTCCACCTCTAACTTTGTCATTGGCATCAACGTAAACTAAGACCTACGGGTCACTCTCTGCACCCAGTAATCTGTCTACACGATATACCACAAGTCAAACCCTAGCACCAGACAGGCAACACACTGTTCAGCATGCAGGGTCTTGGCGGCAGATTACCCTTTCTACCTTTCTAATAATGGAGTCCCCTACCACTACCACCTGCCTATGCTTCCTAGCCCCCAGTTCTCCCTCTCTTGTATTAGAGATGGGTACCTACATTTCCCCCAGGTTTGCAAAGCCCTGCAATGCTTCCCCTTAAGATTCTGCACCTCAAATTCTAAATGGGCATCCCACTCACTTTTGACACATACATATGTTCCATGGGGCGGCTGTTCCAAGATTGTGTGGCCCCAAGAGAACTGTCCATACTAAACAGCAATGCACAGCAATAGCAGCACACAACAGAAACAGTACTAAGGATTTAAATGTGAGGTTCATATCCAAAGACAATACAGTGTTCAGGCAATTTATACCAATTAACTACAACTCAACCCAAAATGCCTTTATTTTGTTTCTTCCCAGCCCCAACCGTACAGGTAACAATGCAATTGAAAACAAGTGTTTATTTTATTTATGTCCAGCCCCAAAAATTCAATTTAACCCATTACTGGCCCCACAGTACAGTAATCCTTACCTTACATTCCTATGGTTCCCCTATAGTCCATGTCCAGGAAACTGAAGAGTAGTATCTGTCTTCCTGTCTAAACATCTCTGCCTCCCCCCCTCCCGACCCCTCTCTTCAAATCATTTACCTAGTATAAAAAACTTAATCCAAATTGTAGGGCATACCTTCCCACCCCCACTGGCATGTAAAAATGTTAAAAATAGATTACAAACTGTACTTACAGCTCCTGGTTCCAGGCTGGATATTTAATAAACCCTTTGGGTAACAGATTATTTATGAAATGCAGTGATATTAGCTGCTCCTTCTATTGGTATTTCCCCCCCTGATGTGTACAGGCTGTATTTCAACAACCAGTTTAAATTCAGTTGATTTTAAAAAATATGGGGTATGCAAAAAAAAAAGATTTCAGCCTTCAGTTCTTGGGTCCCTTATAAGATCTAACCATACAGTGGAGGTTTTTAAAATACTGAGGGGACTAAGTTCTAGGCAGGGGTGAGTTGACAGGTTTTTTTTAATTTTAGAACTGTAAAATACAATGCGTTGGATAGTGTTGGCATTTAGCATATTTTTTCAGGCAGATGCTTGGCAACTTAAACATGTAAAACTGTTATTACAGGCTTATTCATCTAAAAAGCTGTTATACTATTTGGGGATTTTACCCAAAGAAAACTTCAGATAATGTGAACTTCACCTGAGTGTTGACATATTTAAAATGTCATGAACATCATCCAACACAAAATGACATCTTTCATCTCTGAAATCAACTTCTTCCATTTTATTTCTTTTTCTTTCTTCTTAAAATCTGTATTTTATGTAAATACATTTTTTATGAAACCACAAAATGTTTCTCTCTTAGTTTTGCTTCGAGGTGACTTTGATGAAAAGATTAGCTTCCTACTTTTGGTAGAACCGTGTTCTGCGAAGGGCTGTTGGATAGAACCTTGGGGTCCTTTAAATATCAAGTTACCTTCAAGTGGTACAGCTTCTGTTTTAGTTACTGGATCACAAGCTTTATTTAATTTATGTATAACCCTTAGGTTTACATGTGCTGTGAAACCTAGTAGTGTCCATTGCTATATTTGGATCAGTTTATGAAGGACTATAAAACCAATTGGTATATCACCTACCTTACGCTCAATACAATAAATAGTAATTCTAAACCAATTGTAAAATTACCTGCATAGTTGCAGTTGAGATATAATTAATTATTCACATTTCTCGATAGACCACATGTACTTTTTTACACGGTGACACACTTAGCAATGTAGATTTCTGTTATCTTAAAGGGTATGTCCACCCTTATAATACATTTCCCCCATATCATAGTACATCACCCTCCAGCCCCAACTGCTATAAAATAAATTTAAGAAAGTGCCCCGATGTGTACATACCTTCCCTCTCTCCTCTGACGCCCAGCCTTCTGCTTGCAAGACACTGCAAGCAGGGGGCGGGACTGGCAGCCGCGTCCATGATTGGCTGAGAGGCAGCCAATCACGGACGCGGCTGCTGGCTTCTCAGAATCCCGGGGGAGAGAGGGAAGGTAAGTACAGTTCTGGGGACTTTCTTAAAATATTTTTTTTGCGGTTGGGGCTGAGGGAAGGTATACTATTACATGGGCAAGGGGTTTTATGGTAGGGGGAGGGATCACAAAACGGGAGGGAGAGGGAGGGGGAAAAGGGCTGCAGTATGCATGCCAAACTTCTACCGGAGGCCAGATAGGAGGCAGAGTCCTATATGAACTCTGCTATTCTCCTGGTGAGCAGTTTTTGGGACTTTGGGGGGGGGACTACAGGAGAACCATACGGAGCTGGGATGTGGGTAAGGATTTTGTTACACTACATGGTGGGGCCATTAGTGGGAGGGATTATAGTTTTGGGGGTGGACATGCCCTTTAATGCTAGATGCCTTTGTGACTACTCATACATTTTGAGTATTTCTTTCACTTAACAGTAGAGATGGGATCCGGGTCCGACATGCTCCCGGATCCATCACGGAACCCCTCGGTTCCGAAATCCGAAAGATCCGTCTGAATCCGGAATTCAAAAAACAAATTTTTGAAGATTTTCGAATGTACAAAGCTATTTTAGAAAATTTTAGAAAGTATATTCAAAGGTTCGAAGATCCTCGAAAATACGATCAGAGACCACTTTCAAGTTTCCGATCGTATCTTCGAAAATTGAACGTTCGAGCCTTGAACTTTCGAAAATATGATCGGAAACTCGAAAGTGGTCTCCGATCGTATTTTCGAGGATCTTCGAACGTTTGAATATACTTTCTAAAATTTTCTAAAATAGCTTTGTTCCGTTTTCGGATCTTCTGGATTTTCCCGAGATCTGGGAATCCGAAAACGGATACAGTATATTATCCTAGAATTTGAAAAAAATTCATGCCATTTTATTCTATTCCATAATGACTATATTTTTTTCGAAATTTACTTTTAGTGGCACACCAATGTCTCTCTCATTACACACCACCAGTGTAACCCAGTACACAATGTGAGAAACCCTACCATAGAAATCTAACAGAATGTTTGTGTGACTGGAACATTAGTGAAATTAGCTGCTAATTGAGATATTGTATCATGTATAAACAGGAAATTATTGAAAACAATGAATATAAGGTATAAGATTTCTGAATACATACGGTAGCATCCAATTATTAGATTTCTGAATGAATAGCATTCTCACATCAACCATAAAGGAGAACTAAAACCATTTTTATATACATTGTAAAAGTACTTACAGTACTTTTTACAGTTCCATGCTGAATCTAACCCCTGTCATTTGCCATGTGCCAAACTTATACTTTTATAATCTGCAAAGAAAATAAATGGCTTTAGTTCTCCTTATCCGATATCTAATATCTATAAATTATGCCTATTTGCCATGCGTTTCTCACGGGCCAACGGATCAGATAACGCTATCGAAATCACGTGAGGAATGCGCTAGTGTGCCCTAGCCCTTACTGGGGCCTGATTAATTTCAATAATCAGACTAAATCAGGTCTTCCAAAACCCTTTGATCTCTTCCTCCAGAAGTGCAATATTGCCTTAAAAACAAATAAAATGTTAAAGGAACACTAAACAGATTTTATGTACTTTGTTAAGTGAATGAAATCTGTGCCAGGATTACCTGATTCCTTAGCGAAGGCCAAAGAGTACCCACAAGCACTGGGGCACAGAATCTAAGTATGGCCAGGTTTTGTCCAGAGCCTGGATGTTGCGCTGCTGAGCCACACCAGGTTGCAGCCCCCCAGTACCTGCAAGAGATGAGTCTGAAGAGGCACAGGAACGAAGACTGGAACGAGGCACAGGAACAGGGACTGGGACAGGAAAGAGGAACAGGTAAGATCGGGAAGCCGGTGTGGGAACAAACATCCAGCACCGGTTCCCAGCACTTCCTACCTTTATAAAGGCTGGCGCCATTTCAGAGTGCACGCTCCTAACTCCACGCACCCAACTGCGCACATCCATGCGCACCCAAAGACTTGCTGCACGCCTGGAGGACGTTGCATGCTCACGTGCCCTCGCGTCTTCAGATGATTCCCGGCCGCCGCGGGACCCAGTGAAGGTAAGGAATGGTTCTGACAATCTGTTTCTATTATTCACAGGGAGGAGAGAACACTTATTCCCACCTCCCCGTCAGGGCCGGATTTCTGGGCAGGCCACCTAGGCTGTGGCCTAGGGCGGCACGGCAGCCAGGGGCGGCATGCAGGAGAAATGTATAGCCCAGCGATCCACTACTTTCAGTTGTAAAGCAGAAGCAGCAATAAATTTCAGATGCAGGTTGTTACATTACACAGTCGAAGATGCAGGGAAGGTGAGGCTAACATAACCGAACCCTAATCAATCAGCTTCCTCCCCCTCAAGGTCCAACTGACAGCCCAGGAGTTTACACTACATTTAACTCTTTCAGCCTGCCGGTGTCCAGGCTGCTGGTGTCTGGTTCCGTTCTCCCCCCCCCCACCCAATGGTATGTGGGGTTGGAAGGTCAGTCTTGTTAATATATTAACCTCTTCATGCTGGGCCGAATTTTGAGTGAGTTAAGTACACTACACATCACATATTACTTTTAATACTGTGTCTATATGTTAGAGTTTGTACATGTTAGATTATGTGTAGTGTGTAAGTGTAAGAGCAGGTGTGTCTGTGTGTGAAAGAATGCATATGTAAGAGTGTGCGTGAATGAGTGAGAGTGTATGTGTGTATGTATAACACTGACTGATGCTACCAGCACTGTTTATAGTCTGTACCTGGATTGGTAATGAAATGTAGTGAGAGTATGTAATATGTATGTGTGTGAATAAATGTGTGTATAAGTATGTATGTATGCATGTGTGTGTAAAGCAAGTGAGTGTGAATGCCTGTGTCAAGGTATGTAAAAGTGTAGCAGTTGGTAATACTGCATAACGTATACCTTACTGCAAATTATAAGGATATTAGAAGTCACTGAGGAGATCTGTTTCCATATAAAGGTACAAGGACACAGACTGAGTTATACAGGGAACTCTGGGTACCACTCATTTATTATAAGGGATAATGTATCCCCTACTGTAAATTATAAGGATATTAGAAGTCACTGAGGAGTTGTGTTACCGTAAAAGTCATAGAACTTTGAGGTGACTTTCAATATGCATACAGTGCTGCAGATTCCCTCTCCCTCCCAAGCCACACACTTTAGTGGCACCCTAATATCCCCCCACTTCAGAGGCACCATCCTACCCATCAACTTGAGGGAAACCCCATACCCCCTTAATTCGGCAGCATCCACTAACCACCCCCCCCACACACACTTAGGCATCTATAACCCTACTTTAGAGGCATCCCCCTATCAGAACCCCCCCACCTAAGGTTCATCTTATTCTGCTCACAGTTTTTAACACATCACTAGGGGGGGAGTTTATAAAAAAAATAACCATGAAACTATATATGTGTGTGTGTTACATAAATTGATGATTTTATGGGAATGTCATATATTTTTATTAGCTGGTAAAGTTTGGGGGTGCTTGGTGGGGAGCACAAAATAACTGGCCTAGGGGAGATAAATTTATAAATCCGGCCCTGCTCCCTGTGAATAATTGAACGCTGGATGCACACCAATATAAAACTCTAACTAACCTAGATGGCTTTTTGACAATCATTTGCTTCTTGTAAGATGTAACCATATGAACACTTGCCTACAAGCCATGATTATAAGAAATATGTTTATATTTATGCTTCAAAAAAAAATAGACTTGACTATTCCTATAATCATGTTCAATTGACACAGATTTAAGGGCATGTTCACCCTGCACACTAAAATGTATACCGTACTTACTTTCAAGACGGCAATAACAAACCCTCTGATTTCTCTGAAGAAAGCAATTTTTGACTCTCTCTGGCAGCTCCTGACTGCTTCCCAGTCCTTCTGGGTAGCAGCTGTCAGTCAGGTATCACAGCCAATCACTGATAGCTGCTACCCAATTAACCCTTATTGTGGCTTTATATGTTTGAAAAGAGCTTGTGCGTGTACATTTCGAAGTGGCTGCTAGCAAGAGTCAAGATATTTTGGGGGGTAAGTCAATTTTGTAGTCATTTACCCAGAGATGCTGGGCAATGATATGGAGTTAAAGGGCAAGTCCAACCCCAAAATGAAAACATACATACAGGTAAATCACCCCCCAAAACCCAAAACGGTAATAGTTTGAAATCTGAAATATATAAGCCTAACCTGAAATCCTGCACAATATCCTGTTTCTGCTTCCTGGTTGTTCCAGTTAGCAACTGTCAGTTATGGATTTAACAGTTGACATCACAGCCAATGACTGAATGTTAATCCTCTGTCTGCCTCTTCTGTGCATGCCTAGGCTCAGTACAGGCTCAGTACAGGTTTCTAAATTGCTCAGTTTCCATGAGGCATCCAGAAGCATAGCAGGCATACAGTAAGGAATTCATAGGACAAACTATGATATATCAACATATTTTAAAGGGCATGTCCACCCCCCAAACTAAAATTTAACCCCATACTGTCCCCACTATACAGTTTTAAACAATCCTTACCTTGCAATCCTGCTCCTTATGGTTCTTCTACAATCCCTGTTCAAAGTCCAGTAAAGTGCAGAGTAGTGGCTGTCTTCCTGTCCTAACGTTGCTGCCCTCTGTCTCTCCTCCCGGAGGGATGGTGACATGCGCACAGCCAGGAGTCCTTTCAACCCCCTCCCTCCCTCCCGATCCCTCTCTGCAAATAATGAATGTACCGTTAAAACCTTAATAAATATTGTAGGGCAAACCCTCCCACCCCCAACCGCTAAGTTAAAACTTTTAAAATCTTTTCAAAACACTAGTTACAGCTCCCGGCAGCCAGCGTCTTGTACACTGCTGGCAGCCGCGGCTGTGATTGGCTGCCTCTCAGTCAATCACAGCCGCGGCTGCCGTCCGGCCCCCTGCTAAAAGATCCAGCAGGCAGGGGAGCCGGACCAGAGTGACGCTGGAACCAGGAGCTGTAAGTAGTGTATGGGATTGATTTTTAAGATGTTAACTTAGCGGTTGGGGGTGGGAGGGTATGCCCTATGATATTAAGGAATGTTGCTATGGGGGGTGGACATGCCTTTAAAGAGGCCATTCTATCTAAAAGATGTTCTTATGAGGGTGGAGTTGGCCTTTAAAGTCACTTTAACTCCATATTAGCGCTGGGTGCACGGGTTACGCAAAAGACACCCGAGCATCCTGCGCTTGTGATTCAATATTGCGTTTACACTACTTTTAGCTAATAGCCAGCGTTTGGGGATTTACCAATAGGGATGTACCTACGTGCACTGACACGATATTGAATCACTGAAGGGAGATTTGCCTGGAGCAATAGTAGCTTCACCCCTGCAGGGAATTTCAATAAAAGTTCTAATTTTGCCCCAACCAATCAGATCTTATTTAACATTTTAAAGCTAACATCTGATTGGTTGGGGCAAAATTAGCACCATTTTAAACAATAAGAACTTTTATTGAATAACCCTGTTAATGTTTTGGTAAGATTTTAGCGGTGGGGTGGAAATGCAATTTAAAGTGACTCTCAATAAAGCTTTAAGGTTCCAGTTCTACAATTTACTGTATATTGTATGTATGGCTTTAATGCACTTTAATTTGGTTCAGAGGGATTATAGATGGGCAAATACAGGTATTTGTCAGGCATGTTAATGTAAATATGGTATCCAGTTGCTTTTGTGAGGGAATAGTTCAGATCAGATAGAGTGTCAGCAGATAGGTTGTTGGGTAATGTGTATTATAAATGACTGTATTTGAGAATATTTGAGTAGTGAACCCATATACCACTTCATGTGTATGTTTTACAAGTGTGCTTCCCCATATCTTTCATGTTTTACAAGTAACAGCATGGGTCCCGCATTTAGTTTATGAGTAAATGAGTAAATGAAAAGTTTGGCTAATATGATGCATCATAATAATATTATGATAATGCTTTCATTATAATAATATATTAGTACACATTTCTTTCTAATTGTATCTGTTGCATTCTGAATTGAGAAAGTCAGTCGAATGACTAGCGAAACATCTTCAAGAACTAAACTTCAAGTCCAGTTGATCTAACTGAATACAACAGATGACCTGGATGAATAAGAACCTTCACAAGATTACTAATTATGTTTTATTATGCTTAATAAATGAGCAGTACAAACAGGACCATGTTTATCATGCGGGTCACTAAGGAATCACTCTCTGGGATGGCAGGCTAAGCCACAGTTTCACATAACATGATAATGCTCACCATGTTTTCATTAATCAGTGGTGGCATCAGGGAATATTGAACGTCAGGGAATGCAGTGTAGGCCATATATTCCCAAGATACAACCCCATTGTTCAAGGTGACCACTTTGACTGGCACACATTTAGGGTTATTCAAAAAAAAAATCTTATTGTTAAAAACTGTGCTAATTTTTCCTCAACCAATCAGATGTTAGCTTTCAAATTTCAAACAATATCTGATTGGTTGGGGCAAAATTAGCACCATTTTTAACAATAAGAACTTTTATTGAATCTCCCTGATTGGCTTTTTACAGTATAAAAAGTAGGTCTAGCATTATTTGAATTTGCCAGATAGCAATTTTTTTTGGTTTAAGGAGCTATTTACATTGCATATATCTAAATAAGTATCTAAATTCAATTTTTGGAGAAAATAATTGCATATAATGTTGTAAACTGCAGTAAAGTGCATTTTCATAGAAAACCTCACCTTTTAGGAATGTATGTCTGTGAACTGACGGAGAAAGTAAAAAACTAAAGAAAATTTAGTAAGAGGTTTCTAAATGTGTCATTTTCCCTCGATTCATTTGTAGACAATCACTGCAGACATCATTGCATAAGCAACAGAAATCCCTAATGCAGAATGTTTATTCTCTATAATAAAACATCAAAGGCATTTAGATTCACTCTAGAAAGTGAATTTACCCATTTCCCTACTTTCCTTGTTCCATTTTAGTCAGCTGCTTTGTATATAACGATCTACTGTATGTGAATGCAGAACTGATCTTCTAAAAAAGTATATTGTAATCGACAGGAAATATTCAATTTCCTTTAATTAGGTATTTAAAATAATGTTTCCCTCTCTATGAATTAGCTGCCTATCTGGCTATCTATAGCAAAACCAGTGAGCACTACAAACGTATGTAGTTAGTGCTTCATGAAAAAATGTATATATCACAGAGCAGAATTATCCATTAAGGCAAACTAGGGAGGGTGCCTAGGGCCCAGTAAACATAAAGAGGCCCTGCTTCAGTACTACAGGCATACAATACTAGTACAAGGGGGGGGGGGGTTCCTAAATGTTAGCATGGGGCCCATCTATCTCTGTGTCTATAGCTTTCATGTTCATCTAGGCACGAAAAGAGTTGAAGATGTTAAAATAATAAAATAATGAAGATGTTAAAAAATATTGATAAAAAAAAGCATGCATGTATGTCAACAAAATGATTTTCATCTTATTCAAAGAAAAAAATATTAGAAAATAAATTGCAATGATCAAATAATGTGGCAGCTTTTCTTTCTTAGATATATATTTTACAAAGGGATCACAACATGATCAACAGTGTCAATCATAACATCATGACTGTGTCTTAAAAAATACCATGGCATTTAGTGATATCCATAAATAGATACTGCGCTATGTTGATACACTAAGTGATTTTTTTGACCATGGTATTTTAATCTAAAAGAAACATGTTGGAAAATATATTGGGGTACTGGTAAATACTAAATATGGCCATTTTGAATACTAGTAGCAATATAGTAACCATAGCTAAAAATTTTGATTTAAATTTACATTTTTTGTAGGCCTTCTCAGAAACTGTTACTGCAGATTTCTATTAAAGGGACACTATACTGAAAAAAAAAATTCAGTGATTTTTTTAACCAACTCCCACTTCCATCCAACCTGACCACAAACCAACTGTCAAGCCTGCACACAGCATTCCAACTGTCACCATTCCAGCTACAGTAAAACTGCTCACAGAAGAATAGTTAATGATAACAAGGCACTTGATTGACAGCTGAAATATAAGAAGTTTTTGATTGGATATCTAAAGAAATAGGGGGCAGATCAACAAAAAAAATGATACAGTGGTGGTTGGGAAGATTTATAGTTTACAGTTATGGTCAATTTAAAATAACATATTTTTCCGTATACAGTAGATTTCCTTTAAGGCAGCAATACATTTCAAAATGAATAGCCATGTGTTCTTATATAAAGCTGTATATATGTGGAATCTGTTTATCAGTGAATAAAATACAGTTCCTCAGATGGAATGTGCTGAATATTTTAAAAACCCAAATAGGTGGTGTGTCCAATCATTCAATCTTTAGTTTAAATCTTAAAGGGACAGTTCAGTGGAAATTATCAATATTTGTTAAATTGTTAGTTTGTGTAACGCCTTCTTAGTTATTCTACATATTCCCTCCCAATTTGAAAAATCAGTTGATTTCATACCCTTTGCTGTTGCCTGCTGTTGACATTAGTGAGCTGACATTTCAGGTTCTGTAACGGTCCTTCTTCTTCCCAGAATGCACCACTACCTTGGAATGTTCCTAACAGTAATTTCTACTGATTCGCTGTTGGATGGTTCAAACATGCTCAGATCTCTACTGAGCAACTGAATCAACCCAGGCGCTGGGTCAAGGGCAAAACCATAACGGTCTCTACTAGGGGTCCTGCAAACAGGAAGTCAGTATTTTGGTTGCATTTATTTATACACAAACAAAATGATGAATTAGCAGATTAAGGTCATTGGGATGAAAAAATACTGCTCTTTTTTCTGAAAAGCATATGTATTTGCAGTGAACTTCCCCTTTAAAATAATTTTTTTTGTTTGAAAATATTTGCATGATTAATACTGATTTTTTTTGTGTCTAAAAAACACATGCTGTACAAACGTCAATCAATGGAAATATATGGTATGTAATAAAATTTGCTATTTCCTGGCACTGCTTTAAAGAAACAGTATCTATCTACTATCTATTAGCCCTTTACATTAGATTTCTGCATATTGAATAGTTATCGAATCTGCTCAAAAAAAAATATTTTTTTTTTAATAAAATTGTGTTGGGTATTTTCTACTGAAAAATCTAATGTGTGTGCATCAATATACATTATTTATTAGAACAACTGAATTTTTCACATGTTAATCACATGCGCATGGCCCTTCACACGGGCTCAGGCAACGTGTTCTATAAGCATCCGTCTAATACAGCAGTAATCATAAAGCAATAGGTATCAGTAGAAAGAAATAGTAGTAGGCAGAAGTACTGCAAACAGAACAGAAAGAACCCTGGGGGTTCGAAACATGTTGATGTGGACATGGAATAAACAGTTTGCAGCACTTCTGCCTATAACTCTTTCTTTTGACTTATACCTTGTGTTTTATGAATTTAACCCCAATACCAGATCTCAAGTTTCAATCTTAATATCGAATCAGAGTTTTAAAGGTGTTTTCGAATACTAGTGGCAGCCTACGGCTGTAAATATTTTGTAACTTGTTTTCTTGTTATAAGTGATGTTTTATTTCTTACAATGCAGTTCAGCGCAACAAATTTCACTTTATATATATTTTTTTTCTCACAGTCAAGAAACCACTGAAAGTGGATAAAAAACAGAATGTTATGTTGATTGGTTTAGGTTCATTTATCGGCCTGCATTTAGCTACTTTCTGCAAATGTAAATCTCTTGTCCAAACCATATCTACAGATACAGAAAAAGCAATTATTACATTAAAGTAACAGGATTTATATGTTTTTAGTTATAGTAGACAGTGTATGTTAATTTTGTGAAGCTGGAATACTTTAATGGGAACGTGTGACCTTTTAAGACATAGAACACATCTGGTGTTATGTGTGGGTAGTGATAAATATGTGAGCATAGGATTCTGAGAGATGAAAACATACAGTCCGTAGGTTCAAAGAGAAAAACTCATTCATTTTTGCGTTTGCAATTTTTGTTGACAAAAAACAAAATTTGATTTACTAAAGGGAAGGAAAAAAAATCTAAATAAGTATATCGGGTTATTGGGAAATAATTCCTACACTAAAGCCCATGTTCATTTTGTTTCTGTCGTGATTCTTGCAAATGCTCAAAAAATGAATAGGATAGAATTTACTATGACAGAGTATTATCTAATTATATACGGTAGTCACTATTCAATCAAAGATCTGAGAGAACAAAAAGTGATGTTCATTTTGTTTCTGTAGTGATTCTTGCAAATGCAAAAAAATGAATAGGATAGAATTTACTATGACAGAGTATTATCTAATTATATAGTCACGATTCAAAGATCTGAGATAACAAAAAGTGATTACAAAGTGATAACAAAAGTGATTGATTGATGTGAGTGAAAATTGATTACAAGAGAAAACTTTAATTTACATCTATGCAGTTATTGATGTGTTGAATAGAATGTGGCTTATTCGATATTTTTAAGCATAAACTAGGTCCTATACAGAGATTAACAAATGGTCCATGTATATCAACAGAAACCATGGCTTTGCCCAGTAATACCTATTAACAGAACAACAATATCAAAAAAAATAACATCACCTCCATTACATGTCCAGCAGCTGAAATCACTTACTCAAATTTATAACCGTGCTGCCCTCCCTTAGATTTCACACAGCAAAGATGAGTACTAAAAGCCCGCCTCCTAGAAAGCCCAGGGCTATGATTAACATAACACTTGTCATTGGCTGGTGGGAATGTCTGTTACAACCTCTCTCCTCCTCCTCTGCCAGTCTGGGTGAAGGAGTGTTTTCTCGCATGCTAGCTTTGAGTGACAGAGGCTGACAGCATTGTTACGCCCCCTTTACAGCATGGCTAATTGAAGGCAGAGAGAAAAAAGCTCGAAATCAGGAAAAAAAATGTATGGGGAGGGCTGCATACCTTTACTCTTTCTTAAGTAATTAAAAAAAGAAAATGCATTAAGGCAATACAGTTATCCTTTAACGTCAGGCAGTTAGGAATATTGCGTACATCGCTCTTCCTGCCCTATTGCTACATCTATTTTCCAGGCGGGTTTCACGAAGACTTTGGTATTTAGCATGTTAACAGTATTGTTAAGGCAAAATCTATTTTGTTTTTATCACGGGGTGTTTTAAGTTAGAAATTGGGATGAGGTCTTTGTTTTTGTGCTACTTATTCTTATCTCTGCTTTTATAAATACATACAAATAAGTCAGACTGAAACTTGATTGCTGGGGTGATAATAAAATAGCTGCAATGGGGAATTTTTCTTTTTTTTTCTTTTTCATTAGATGTTCTTTCACAACCCACACAGTTTCGGTAGGAAAATTGTTTAACCTTTTCTGAATTTACAGCAACAAGCAGAAGACACCACAGTGTCAGAAATAGTTTGGTTTTAATATGGATCCAAAGAGAAAACATGAATTGCAGGTTTTAGTTCTGCTGTGAATCTGTTCAGTCAAAGAAAAAAGAGAAAAGCATTAATGGCTTAGTAAATTAATATAAACAGAATAGTCTACACTGTTATACTGTACAGGTAAAGGGACCATGTGTTCACTTACTAGTAAATTAATATAAAAAGAATAGAAAGTCTACACTGTTATACTGTACAGGTAAAGGGACCATGTGTTCACTTACTAGTAAATTAATATAACAGAATAGAAAGTCTACACGTTATACTGTACAGGTAAAGGGACCGTGTTCACTTACTAGTAAATTATATAAAAGAATAGAAGTCTACACGTGTATACTGTACAGGTAAAGGGCCATGTGTTCACTTACTAGTAAATTAATATAAAAAGAATAGAAAGTCTACATGTTACTGTACAGGTAAAGGGACCATGTGTTCACTTACTAGTAAATTAATATAAAAAGAATAGAAAGTCTACACTGTTATACTGTACAGGTAAAGGGACCATGTGTTCACTTACTAGTAAATTAAATAAAAAAGAATAGAAAGTCTACACTGGTTACTGTACAGGTAAAGGGACCATGTGTTCACTTACTAGTAAATTAATATAAAAAGAATAGAAAGTCTACACTGGTATACTGTACAGGTAAAGGGACCATGTGTTCACTTACTAGTAAATTAATATAAAAAGAATAGAAAGTCTACACTGGTATACTGTACAGGTAAAGGGACCATGTGTTCACTTACTAGTAATTATATAAAAAGAATAGAAAGTCTACACTGTTATACTGTACAGGTAAAGGGACCATGTGTTCACTTACTAGTAAATTAATATAAAAAGAATAGAAAGTCTATACTGTTATACTGTACAGGTAAAGGGACCATGTGTTCACTTACTAGTAAATTAATATAAAACAGAATAGAAAGTCTACACTGTTATACTGTACAGGTAAAGGGACCATGTGTTCACTTACTAGTAAATTAATATAAACAGAATAGATAGTCTACACTGTTATACTGTACAGGTAAAGGGACCACTCACAGAATCATCTGTTTTTTTTATGTAAGAAAACTTTCCCTTTAACTATCCAATAAACTTCTGAAAATCTTATGACATAAACAGAGCCTGATTTATATTTTGCTTATTTACTTACTTTACTACAAAAAAAATTGCCCAATCATACATACAGGTATCCCCATCAGCTAACCACAGAGTTACACAATTCTACATCTTACACCAGGTATACCTAACCCCACACAGACTAGCACATGTCTCCAAACAACACCTCAGAATGTCCCAAGTGTCATGCAACATCAGCAGACTTTTGGCATCTGATATGGACTTGCCCCAAGGTCTCAGCCTTCTGGAACATCACAAAAATTTTAACACAGATACTTCATATACCGGTGTTACTGGACCCTGGACTGTGTATACTGGGGGTGGACAGAACTGGAAAATGGACAAATGCACACCTTAAACTACTACGCAGTACCCTTTTTTATGCTAGACATACTATAGTACTTACATGGATGTCCCGGCAGGTCCCCAGATGCGGAACCTGGAAAGCTATGATTAAGTCAAACCTACCATTAATCAGACTAATATATCTAGGCAGGGGCACATTGACCAAGTTCAGCAAAATATGGTCCCCTTGGTATGAATACATGGGTTCACACATCCCCGATCCCCCACAACAAACAGGATAAACTCCCACACACCCCAAAACCCTCCAAGCAGAAGGATACAAAGAGGACACATCTTCCCAAATACTCATCTCAATCCAGCATATCCCACTATACTCCAAGAACCCATTACACACATACCAACTCATACATGAGAAGCCTGCAATCAAACCCGGTCTCTAAACTATTACATTATAAAGGTACCAAAACTGAACTATACATATGTAATATACTATGCAGCATATTAAGAACCAAATGTATATTAATCCGATGATCTGTGCCAAGTTGAAATCTCAACTAAGCAATATAAAGTTCGGCCCGTTTTCAGACTTTCGAACTTCAGAGAAAGTTCAAAAGTTCGAATTCTGACCCATTCAAGTCTATGGGGGAGTGATAGTTTGAAAAGTCTGAGTGATTTACAGACTGTGGCACCTGGGAAATGGTCTGGGGAACATGTCACTGTCAGCAAAGATTGTTAAAACACTTCCTGAAGTCAGGCAGGCAATTGACGATACATTAGAGGATTATCGAACGAACGAACGATCCTTCCTGTTAGCGAATGGTCCTTCCTAGGCTTAGCGGATGGTGCATTCGAAGGTTGGATAGTGTACTGGTTAAAGCTACCACCTTTGACATGGGAGACCACGGTTCAAATCCTGGCTAGGGGCAGCTATACAAATGTTTGGATTATTATAACCATATAATAACCTAGTAATATAATACCCTATATTCTAACCATATAATACCCTAGTAATATAATAACCATACAATACCCTAGTAATATAATAACATTATATTACTAGGTTATCATATGGTTATTATATTACTAGGTTATTATATGGGACATGGAAAACCAGGGTTCAAATCCTGGCTAGGGGAAGCAATGCAAATGTTTGGATTATTATAATACCCTAGTAATATAATAACCATATAATAACCTAGTAATATAATATCCATATAATACCCTATATTATAACCATATAATAACCTAGTAATATAATAACCATATAATAGCCTAGTAATATAATAACTATATAATAGCATAGTAATATAATAACCATATAATACCCTATATTATAACCATATAATAACCTAGTAATATAATAACCATATAATATAGTAATATGGTTATTATATTACTAGGTTATCATATGGTTATTTTATTACTTTACTAGGGTATTCTAATAATCCAAATATTTGTATAACTGCCCCTAGCTAGGATTCGAACCCTGGTCTCCCATGTCAAAGGCAGTGCCTTTAACCAGTACACTATTCAGCCACTACATTATTTGTTTAATATATTACTAGGTTATCATATGGTAATAACCATATAATAACCTAGTAATATAATAACCATATAATATAATAACCATATAATAACCTAGTAATATAATAACCATATAATAACCTAGTAATATAATAACCATATAATAACCTAGTAATATAATATTATTATATTACTAGGTTATCATATGGTTATTATATTACTAGGTTATTATATGGTTAATATATTACTAGGTTATTATATAACTAGGGTATTATAATAATCCAAACATTTGTATAGCTGCCCCTAGCCAGGATTCGATCCCTGGTCTCCCATGTCAAAGGCAGTGCCTTTAACCAGTACACTATCCAGTACATTCAATAATTATTTATGATTGAAAGCCAGAGAAATCCGGGTCCGGGATAGTTCGAGAAGTCCGAGTCCGTTCGAACTCATAAATAGATTAAGATGACGCAAAGTCATTTTTTCAGTATACATACATTTTAATATAAAAGCAGTAATATGTGTTTTACTTCTCATTTTGATGTGGTTTTTGGGAAATTTACCTCTCTAACATGGGGTCTGTGTTTTATTTGCCAACATCCCAGTATCACACAGTGTGTTCACTGACCATTGTATTCTTTACTCAGTCCTAAGATACTGCAGGAACTTGTAAGAGCTAGGTCCCACTACTGCGTGTCGAAGCACGATTTGCGCTCAGTTCACGCTTCCGGGTCGCATTGCCAGTGCAATGCTACCAGGTAGTTCCCACTGTGTGCGCTGCGGTCCAGTCCGTTATTGGTTCGCATGCATGCCAATAACTTGATATGGCCCCGAACGCATCGCACATGCAGTGCGCTGCTGTGCATGATAGTGGGACCTAGCCCTTACTTATGGTCACACCCACAATCCTTTTACAGGACAGATTAGGCAAGGGAGCATGTGACTGAGATCAGGGGTGTGGCCAGTCACTGTACATACAAACAGTTATTTCATCCAGTTCTAGTGGTAACATTTACTGTATTGCTATTTTACAGTTTATTGGTGTTTTTAGAGGGGATATGTTCAGATTCTGGAAAAAAATATGGGTTTAGTTATTTTCCTCAGCAAACGACATTTTAACCTTTATTAAATATAAACAAAGATTCCCAACTCTGCCGAGAAATAGACAGAGTCTCCAGAGAGGATAAAAATCAAACGCAAGTCCAGAAACTTGGCATTACTTATTATTTCAAGATTCAAGGTCATAGACAAAGTAACTTCTGTAGAGAACTACATTTCATTTAGATTTTGAATTCTTTAGGACAACTAATCAGATGTTAGATTTTTTTCTGGGCTACTGTAGTTAGATAGCATCTGATTGGCTGCTGCAGATTAATAGCTTGGTAAACATTTGCACCTTTTATTGCATGAGCCCCTTGTATTCTACCCAGACTAGCCCTGAACAAGTTGTTTGGGGTATTTTGGTTGGTAACGGTCCTTTTTTTATGTTCTAGAATTTAGATTGTGTGTATCCTCTGGCTATTTAAACACAAACAGAGAGATTCAATAAAAGTTCTTATCGTCAAAAATGGTGCTAATTTTACCCCAACCAATAAGATGTTATTTTTCAAATGTTAAATATGAATTGATTGGATGTCCCTGAAAGTGGCTAATTTACCCAGAACTGCTAGGCAATAATATACCCGCGCATCCAGCCAGCTAACAGCCGGCGTTAAAATCACGCTGTGCATAAATACCTTTTGGGATTTATCCACTTGGCTAACGCGATATTGAATAGCAGAAGGGAGACTTGCCCGGAGCAAAAGCTGCTTGGGTAAATCTCCCCTGAATTGCTTACTAATTATACTAAATTAGCCTGTTAGTGCACATAGGCTTATATAATATTAGGCAAAATATGCCTGTGCTTGCAGGAACCAATGAGCTGCTATATTTGTACTGTTCTTAAACAGTTCAAAAAACATTTTCTAACGTCTGATAGGTTGCTGCAGTTTAACAAAAAAGGAACATTTGTGCCCCTCTTATTAACTTTAAGCTCTATTGTGTAGTCTTTTGATCCTCTTCATCTCACATTGGGCCACTGTGTATATTCAGCACTGGTGCCCCCTTCCCTTGGTACTTTTATATGAGCTTGCTGCCTTTTGTTTAGCTTTCTGACTTTTTATTTGGTATTTTGTTCATTTCCATTTGTTTCATTTTTCTCCCTTCTTCCTTGTTTTGCTGTTTATCTGCTGTTTATATTTGCTATTTGCTGTGTTTCCCCTTACGTTATTCAGCTCCCCTTTATGTACTTTCATTTTGTTGTTTATGTTTTTCTCCTGTCTCCTGATACTTTCCATATTCTATGTGCAGCTATGTCTGATGTACCCAGTGATTTGGATTTCATTAATATGCATTTTCATGTGATTGTACTCCTCTTGCTCATATGTTGTACAGTGTGTTGATTTTCTTACAAATCTGCCCTTTGTGCCTTTCTAATGGCAGGACCTCTTCCCTCCTCCAAGCTGTACTAAATTTTCACATGTGCACCAAGGCCACATAGATTCCATATTGGATGGTTCTATTGGAAAATGTTTATTCAAGGGTTTTGCATATTGTTTTTAACATAATTTTGATTTAATGCATAATTGAAAAGCAGTTAGTCACTGACGAGGAAAGCACAATTAGTGGCAAATCTATACTTTGAAAAAACTGTGTGTAGGGTATTTAATGTTTCCTTATTTTGACACTTGGATTTGTTCAGACTCTCCACATAAACTGTTTATTGTTACATTGATATATATATATACAGCAGCAATCCTGCTGGAGCATTATCAATGACCAGGATGCATCCTGGGATCATCACACATTCGGTATTTGTCTGGGTTTCTGAAAAAAGTTTAATTGATCAAACCAGCATAACATGCTCAATGTGTTTTGGCCATCTTGTGGCTGTGGTCAGGACGCTAGTCACTCCCCCAGTGTGAGCTTATCAGAAGATTGGTCAATTCCATTATCAACCACTACACATCTTCCTCTAAGGTATACTATTGGCAGTGCTATATAAACCAACCTATACCCACATAAAATGTAGACTGTATTATGGACATTTATACATACATATACATATCAAAATATATATATATATATATATATATATATATATATATATATATATATCACATATATACATATCATAATACATCACAGATTACACATTAAAAGTTACATAATTGCTGTATCAATGGGGGAAAAAAAAGCATAGATCACTAATCTATTTACAGAATTTAACTGAATGCGTACATGAATGTAATACAAAATATACAAAAATATACTTAATACAAAATGCTTGAGCTGTAGAACTGTCTAAACCTTTGTTCTTTGTGGTAATACGTGTAAACTAACTGAATTGTTGATATTCAAAGCTACTTTTCAAGTATGTTGCAGCTTTCTGTAAGTTTGAATTTTTTTCCTACATTGTATACAGTATATTAATTTACTAAGGCTCACGAACAAGCTAATGTTTTAGCTGAAACTCACTTAAGATACATCTGAGAAATGCTTTGTCTGCTTACTCAATTAAGGAGACTCTGGTTCTTAAGAAACTAATAGTTTTGATGTAGGTGTGGATCACAGGATTGTGGATTGTGTGTGGGCTGATTCGGCTGCTTGACCTTGTTAGGGAGAACACCATTGTCTGCTCACTTAAGTCTGACATTCACAATCGCTTGTTTTAAAATGAATTATTAATGTTTAATGTTTATCACGCCAAACATGCGGCAATTTTATTTCAACGAATAAAATAAGAAGAAATGTAAGAAAAAAGCAAGTTGTTGTTTTTTTCGTTTCTCAAAATCTGTAGAACATGTTGTGACTTTCCCATCTCCCTCAAATTGTAATACTTCTTTGCTCTCCACAGCTAACTTCCTGTATGAGGTTAGCATGTTTACCGTACAGAAAAAGCTATTTTTGATCGCATTTTTGCCAATAACTAATTTGAATCTATAAACCAGCTTTATTCTTTTATTTTCAGTCTGAATCATTACAGACGAGCAAAATAAATTTGCCCTTTCATCCTTCTGCAGACGCCAACACATAGAAAAACAGAGTTACTCATTTTAAGAAAGTTTAGTGAATTATTGTAGCGATAATTTTATAGTGTTTAGCACTTGTTAAACCGAGTACAAATTACCTTCTGCTGTTGGGGAGCGTTAAATTAATCGAATGCTTGGATTTGTTTAATTCGATGAATTCAATATTTTGTTGGTTTTGATTTGAACTCACTTTCAGAAATGCGAGTTTTACATTCATATTGCAAATAGTTGATGAAATATAATCCGTGGGTGTAGAAAAGTACTGATTTGATGCACTTTCTCGCTTGCAATAGGAATATTGATAATTATCTGTGTTTGCAGTGGATTCTGTCAACTCTCCGAACGAAATTGTTTAAAAGTGAAAGTTAACAACTAAAATAGCCTTCATGTAATGTGTTTTTTTTTTTACCAAAACAGAAGTAATTGTCTTTTGTATCTGAATTTAAATATATTTTATATATTGTTATGTGTATGATACTGTAAAAGCAACAAAAGAAAATAAAGTTTTAAAGGGGAAGGTGTATGTGATTAAATAGTGCATTTTACCTCATTGGAACAAGCAGCTAGTTTCATTAAAAAATATGTACTTTTTCTAATTGAATTAATTTTATAAAATGCAATTATAGGAAAGGAAACAGAGGCTTGCATACAGTAGTCAAGGAAACCAATCAAGTGTTTATAGACATGAAACCATTTTAGTAAGGAAGAATCTTAAAAGCCAGTGCAGCTGACATCTTACTTAGTATAACCTTGTTATTATTGCATCAGTTTTGTAAAGCTGTGAGATATTACCTTTTGGTTTACCGGTACAATGTACAGTAGGTTTTAGAGCACAAATTTTGAAAGTCTGTCACATTGAAAGTCTCCTTTTAATTCAGATGCTTGTAAGTCACTGCGACAATGCAGTTGTTCAGGATTAACTGTCTTTAAACATTGGAAACATTCTTTTTTACTGGAAATGTAAAAGTAGTACACACTGTTTGTATTATAGTAATTTTGTGATGTTGCCATTCATAGTTAGTGAAAGACTGCTTTATATGTAACAAGTTACATGGTAATCCCACTTAATGGCAGAGTAACTATTGATTGCTAAGGCTGAGGCCACACTAGGATGCACAGTAACCCAGCGAAAATGCTTGCGAAGTGATCCGCAAAATGTTCCGCTATCGTAGCGCATGCAATCTGCAAAAAATGGTGATCGCATGCACTCTGAAGTGCAGATGGAAGCACAAAGCAGCACACCTAGTGTGGCTAAACCAATTGCCCAACACTAGTGTGCACATGGGGTCAGATTGTACGTGAAAATTCCCTAGTTTGGCCTAGCCCTAAGGCCTAGTACAGAGGGCACCTGTAATGCTGATGAGGCCTATAGAAGTCAGCTGCGGATCAATTAAATAATGTCACTGTTAGTGCTAATAGGCTAATGGCCAATAAATTTGTTTCTAGCCACTGACCAACCTTAAAAAATTCTTGCAGAACATTTAGTTTGATTCTAGGTACTGTATATCCCAGGGTCAAGCAGACGAAGGATTCTTCTCAATTGTAATTCTTTTTGGCAGACAAATTATGCTTGACAATAGATTTATTTTCTCTTTCAGGCATGAGATGACCAAATGTGGATTTTTAAATAGCCAGCAAATAAGAGAAACAGCAGTGATATGAACATGATAATAGTTGTATTATTTGTAAACAGTATAGGTTTTAAAACTGAGGTTCTTATCTGTATGGCTTACTGGAATTGCGTTTTAATGAGGTTCATGTTTACTTAAAAGAACTGCAAATTGTACTGTTGAGCATTTCTCACTAATGCCAGATGTTAGAGTGCTTCATTTCAATCCACCAAGGTTTTTCTGCTTAACTGCTTCATTCCCATGGTTATGGGTAAGATCCCATAAGTTGTCCTTTCTAAATGTTTCCTGTCCCACCAACATACCCAAACCACTATAATAGGTTGACATTGCTTTCAATAAATGTAGGATCCTAGACACTTATTTTGCCTTATCGCCTTATTGTAACTAATCCAAACAGACTGATCAAGACTTGCCGTCATAATGAAAGTATTTAAACCATAACAATGACCTTATTACAAACATTAGTTTTGCTGCGATTCATACCTGGCATGTAAGTTGCATGCATAATATAAAGGGATTTAATACAGATGATAGTGTCTTGCTGTGTTGCCCTATTTCTTTTTGCACCTTCCTTTTTAGGTGTAATATAACAAACAATTGTTGTTTGTCTCATATAACCAAAACTTTTTTGGCTATAAATCCTGGCTCAGGATTATTGGTGGAAAACAGTGTACTTATGGTACTTGCAGTATAAAGGAGATAAAGGAAGTAACATAAAAAAAACATGTTGTTAGTTGATACACGTGTACATTTATCCCTGGTATGTGGGTATGCACTATGTGTATTTTTTTTCTCTCAATTGACATCACCCTCTTCTAAAATGAGTGTGTATATTTGCAAAGCAAACAAAGCGGTCAGTTTTTTTTTTTTTTTGCTGTTTCGTTTCAGAGAGTAAAACAGGAAGCTCTTTTGACTCTGTTATGAAAACTGAGGTGGTTTTCTTAGTAATCAAAACTTAAATGGGATACTTAATATCTGCATTAAAAAATCATGGGATCCAGATTAATGTGCTGCCATGACAAAGGAATCTTTATAGTTTACATTTTGTGTAGAGGAAGAGAATGTTACCCTGATAGCTTGTCTGTCTGGCAAGGTTAAAGAGAATTTTCAACTTAAAATAAAGCCTTCCAACTAATGCTGGACTTAATGTCAACTTCAAAGTGCCCACTGCCACCTTCCCATAAGATTGCAATCTACATATGTTTATTCCAAAAGCCTCTTTCATGAGGAACAAGTACAGTAACTTAATTTAGTCTTTATCTTGCTGGCATCTACTTTAAAATTGTACTAATCATTTAATATAGAGATGAATATGTGCTGAAGGTTTCTCTTCCCCTGCAGAATAAAAGAAATGTTCTAGAAAATAATCTTGACGGAACATATGGGTAGATGCACTGAGGTTAAACTCTAGATAACCAGCATTAGGGTAATGCTTGGTTGTAGATAAATATTTTATCTTGTCTTATTTTATGTTCCTTTTACTGATTTTTTGTTTGTGGCAAATCCCACCTCTGGTAATGGCAGACAATTAATCCTTTATCCCCACCCACCTTTAGATCAAGAGCTATAAGTCACCCATGCATGTATGTGTATTTCTTAAAAAAAGAGAGTTTGGGAAGTAGTTAAAGAAGAAAATAAAAAAATATATTGAAACAAGCCACTACCCAATGTCCTCATCTGCTGGAGACATACTCTGACCATCCAAAGTTTCTTTGGTACTGGTCCAATAGACTTACAGTAAATGGCAAAGAAAGTCATCAACATGGTGGGCTTTGGAGGAGAAGCGAAGAAGTAAGAAGCTTCTTGCACAGTAACATTGTTTTTGGTAATATTTGTAATTATATAATCACATCTATATCATAAGATCCCCCAACAAAGAGATCTTTAACTAGCATATTTTCAACTTTCAAACTCTGCTGGGAATGACAGTTCTATGGGTCTGGTTCCAAATTAAGGTTTTGCCAGCCAAGTGGTACTATTTGCAGAGAAAGAGAATGTGGTTTTTTTGTATGCTAGGAAGCACCTGAATGTACTTTACTACTTTAAAGAAGTAATAAATGGGGAAACAAAGGATCTGTGATGTCAGGCAGACCTAGCACAGCACCTTAGAAAAATCAGTTCTGTTCAGCATGCACTACTACTCAGGTTGACTCAAAAGAAACCACATGGAGTTTTTCATTGGATGGCTAATAGCTGGAGGAAGAATGCAGAACCTGGTCCAAAATGCTGTGGTAAGACTATCAGACTGAATGATGCCATCAGTGATTTATATGGAGGGAAATTTTTCCCTATTTAACTCCTCTTTAAATATAGTGCTTCAGGTCCCGTTTCTATAGGCCTAAAATTCCACTAGATAATGTCCCTAAAAAGGTCTATTTGATTAGTGCGTATTTCTATATCTATAGCAGCATTTGGAGAACATTATAAAAACATGTTTTTAAGTGGGTCTGTGATATTATCCTTGCAATATGTAGCTAGTTTACGTTGAAGTGTGTCTGCAAGGTGAAGAACAAGATGTGGTTTACACAGAATGGGGTTGTTCTAAAGAAACACCACATTCTCCCTTTCCAGTTGAAGTTAAGTGTGGTACTCGCTGGTCTGTAAGCACCCACATTGTAGACATAGCCTGCCATTAGGTGTATTTTTGGCTCCCCGTCTGTTCCTGCCCTTAGTTCTCTGTGTACTAATGAATTGAAGAATATCTGTTATTATAGTTATTCTATCACAGATTGTACTTGGCCAGACCTTGCAGGTTTTAGTTGGCTTCATTTAGGATAGTTGTCCTTGGTTTAAAATTACTTTTATTTTCTTAATGCGCCCATTAAATTGTTTGCAAATAAAAGAAATATAAAACAATGCAATTTCTTCTAATTTCCCACAGTACACAATGTGAACCAAACTGCGATTAGTTATGAGGCTTTTGGCTACATAACATAAAAATGTTGACTAATTTAAAGTATAGCAAATGCTTTACTCGCAGTTTAAGTAATCGTTCTCTTTTGTTACTTTTGAAAGAGAAATGGAGGTAAAAATCAACTTTATTTCAAATGATTTGCAATCTAATAAGTTATTAAATTGCTTCTTATTTACCTAAAACAACTTATGATTGTGAATATTCAGCCTTCTTCTACTGGCATCATCCTCCAAAGCAGGCGGAGTCAGCCCCAGTGGTTATTAAAGGGCAAGTCCACCCAAAATGAAAACTTACGTACAGGTAAATCACCCTCCAAAACCCTAAACGGTAATAGTTTAAAATCTGAAATATGTCAGTCTAACCTGAAATCCTGTTTCCCCTGTTTCTTCTTCCTGGTTCTTCCAGTTAGCAACTGTCAGTTATGGATTTGACAGTTGATATCACAGCCAATGACTGAATGTTAATCCCCTATCTGCCTCTTCTGAGCATGCCCAGGCTCAGTGCAGTCCCAGTACAGGTTTCTAAATTGCTCAGTTTCCATGAGACCTCCAGAAGCATTGTATGCATACAATAATAAATTCACAAGACAAACTATGATATATCAACATATTTTAAAGAGGCCATTCTTTCTAAAATATGTTCTTATGAGGGTGGAGTTGTCCTTTAAATGGGGTAGTTCTTGCTGAAATAATCAACTAATATATAGGTTTACACACCATCTTAGCACAGTTATAAATCTGCTTCCCACCTTATTGTTACCTGAACTATTACTGTGTACATACAACTGTAATTCATGGAAACCCGAAACCAAATGTTTGTATTTTGTCCTTTCTCTGTCTGCTACTGGGTCTGTCCCAGGACAAAATGTTCATTCTTTGGGATGAGGATATAAGAAGAGACTCTGCCCACAATCAGATCATGTTTGGTGAAAACAAAGGCAAACTTCTTATTAAACATTCTCATTGAAACTAATAATAATTTTCATACATTTATATTTTTCCTTTGCATTGGTCTGTACCATCCATTCATAACCAGTCCACAAATCTTTTATCTATTGTATGTATCACCTTTTTTCATCCAAGCAGAAAAAGCTTGTATCAGATTTGCAGAAGTTTTATGTTACTGTACTAAAACATCAATTGTATTTTGCTTGGCTTAATAATAAAGAAGAGTGCTGACACTGAACATAAACAATCAAACACCATAGCTATACAGGGAGATGCAATGAAATATTTTAATAAAAACAAGTGTAAAACCCATGCTATTTGATCAGGTTAGCATGGGTTTCATTCTGACTTTGCTTGGCCTGTGCATTACACTCTATAGTTATTCACACAGTGGTGTTCACGAAGTCGCTTATATATATTTATACTATAGAGTTAATCCAAGGTTCGATCCACCTGGACAGAGGTAGGATAATGCTGCATTCTCACTTATTGTTTAGCCACAGTCAAAGTGCATCCACACACCACATGTGTGTTGCCCATTCATTCCCAGCCAAATAGAATTAAATACATCAGCACATCAGCAGGGCTATATAATGCCACCCGTATCGTATATTATTCTCTGTGTGTGGTGTGGGGATCTGGTTGTCCACTAGAACAACTGTTGGGCAAACATTGATTAAACGCTATAGTCCTAATAAATGTTTTTAAATTCACCATTGACATCTGCACGAGAGGTAATACCAGTGCAAGTACAAATGGGGAGCTTTTGCCACTTTAATGTCCCAAGGCTGGTTGTTCTTAATATCTGTGTTGTCATCTTTTTACTATTCAACAGGTGTTGACTGTAATTAACACACACACACCCTCTTCCCTGAAAGGAAATGAGTTGTAGTTTCAGCCATGGACTGAAGGCTCAATATCGCTAATGTAACAACAAATGGAACAGAGATTATTGTATACATTGCCCTTATATCAATTACATTTTCTGTCCCTACTGGGGCAATAAGCCCAGGGCAAATGTCCTAACTGCTCTCCCTAAACTGGTCTTGCTCAGGACTGTGTTTATGATGTTATCTGGATTTTCAGATTATGAATGATCAACACTAGTTTACAGAAAGGTCTGTGAAAATTTCTAATGTCTGCCAGAAATGAATGACACCAGTTCTATTATATATTCTTCTTACCGAGACTGGAAGCAAACATTTATGTCAATTACAGGACACAGGGAGAGCACAATTACTGGCCCCAGAGCTCCAGGCAAAACATGAAAGAAAACGAGCAGCATTTAAGCAAACACAGCAGTCAGGAAAATCCAAATAAAAAGGTCTATCAATCAGAAAGGCGTTACATTCAGTGAAACGCCATCAACTTCGAGACTCGCTCATTTTATGGGCGCCAGACAGGACATATAATAAGACCTTTAGTCAGCAATATCAATTAATAGCTAACCCTACAAAATGTTTAATGAACATTTCACTGCACACAATGCTTAGACTTAAGGTTAAAGAAATTAGCATTGTCACAAACATGTTTTCATTTCTTTTATAGGGACATGAATAGTAAGGTCCAGCAAACAAATTGAACCCCTTTTTACTTTAAATTTTTACTTCCATTGCTTTGTGTAAAGGTGTCTATAAACTAGGAACTTACCTTCTGCCATTCACTTGGTTGTGCAACATCAGAAAATATATCTGGCCTGATCTCAGGGGTGCACCGTCCATAAAGCAAGTTGATAAAAATGCTCAGAGCACTGGCTACCTCTGTAGTGGAAAGAAACATGATGATTCTCATTAGAGATGAACTCGAACCCGATTTCAAGCTGAGCTATTCAAATTCGAACGAATTCGGACGTCTCGAACTATCCCGGACCCGGATTTTCGATATTTTCGGACTTTCGATAAATATCGATTGTTCGACCGTTCGAATGTGCGAGTAAAATGCCTATTATACCTATACGTGAGCATCAAATCCGTGAGTAAAGGGTCCATTAAAACCTATACGCGAGCATTGAATCCGCAAGTAAAATGTCCATGGTATCTAGGCGCGAACATCGAATCTACGAGTAAAGTGTCCATTAAAGCCTATACGCGAGCATCGAATCCGAGAGTAAAATGTCCATGGTATCTAGGCGTGAACATCAAAACTACGAGTAAAGTGTCTATTACAGCCTATGCGCGAGTATCGAACCCGTAAGTAAAATGTCCATGGTATCTAGGTGTGAACGAGCTCGAAAATAGCGCAAGTGAGAGTAAAATAGATTTTTTTCGAATGTCCTGGATATTCGAACATGTTCCCCAGACCATTTCCCAGGTCCCACAGCCATTTACATTAAGTTACCATTGATATTTTAATTGTATTTCATTAGAACTTTTCGAACTATTTGACTCCCATTGACTTTAATGTGTCCGTTTTCGAACTTTCGAACTTTCCATATAGTTCGGCCATCTCTAATTCTCATACAAGCATTGGTCGATAGTTAAATTGCAACAATTATGTAATCTAATAATTATAGAAGTGTAAAGAAGCCTGCAGCTCTTGTAACCAGCAATGTGAATAGCAGAAATAATAATAAAGTTAACCTAGAGAACAAATAAAGGACAACTGCTAATGCAATTGCAGTATCTCACAAAAGTGAGCCCACCCCTCACATTTTTTTAAATATTTTATTATAACTTTTCATGGGACAATGCTAAAGATACAATGTCAGTGTACAATTTGTATAACTCAACACACAGCCATTAATGTATAAACATCTGGCAACAAAAGTAAGTACACCTCTAGGTGAAAATGTCCACATTGTTCCCAATTTGTTATTTTCCATCCCTGGTGTCACGTGACTCCTAATTAGTACAAGGTCTCCGGTGTGAATGGGGAGTAGGTGTGTTAAATTTAGTGTTGTTGCTCTCACGCTCTATAATACTGGAAATTGAACATGGCACCTCATGGTAAAGAAGTTTTCTTTTGAAAATAAACATATTAGTGTTGCCACCATTTCTGCAGAGGTTAATTAGGGGTTGGTGGTCAGCCTGTCAGTATTCAGACCATAAGCTGCAGACTGCATCAAATTGGTCTGCATGGCTGTTGTCCCAGAAGGAAGTCTCTTCTAAAGATGATGCACAAAAAAGCCCACAAACAGATTGCTGAAGACAAGCAAACTGAGGCATGGAATACCGGAACCATGTCCTGTGGTCTGATGAGATCAAGAAAAACTTATTTGGTTCAGATGGTGTTAAGTGTGTGAGGCAGCAACCAGGTGAGGAGAACAAGTGTGTCTTACCTACAATCAAGCATGTTTGTGAGAATGTGATGCTTTGGGTCTGCATGAGAACTACCAGCACTGGGGATCTACAATTTATATAAGGTACCATGAATGTCAACATGTACTGTAACATACTAAAGGAGAGACGATACCCTCCCTTTAGAAACTGGGTGGCAAGGCAGTATTGCAACATGATAACGACACCAAAAATACCTCCAAGATGACCTTTGCCTTGCTAAAGAAACTTAGGGTAAAGGTGCTGGTCAAATATGTTTCCAGATCTTAAAGGTATGTCCACTACTTAAAATGGTTTTTAATATGTTGTTCAGGACCCCCCAAAACCCCAGTTACATTTTGCTTAAAAGTTTTCATAATGCACCCAGAGTGAGAAATTATACTTACAACCTCCACCATCCACCGTCACTTGCTCCCTCTCCACTGCTGCTGCTATGTGCCTTTTGCGTTCATGAGCAGCAGCAGTTGAGGCTCGTCCGGTAATGTCTGTCAGCCATTGACCTCACTGTCACAGCCGTGACTGACGGCCTTACCAGGATGTAGCAGGGAACCAGGGCGGTGGATCATGGAGGTTGAAAGTATATTTTCTCACTCTTAGAACATTTTAAAAACTTAAAGGGCATGTCCACCTCCATTGGAATGCTAAAGCCGAGGGAACCCGGTTTCAGTAAATTATGTCTTTTTTTAAAAGCACTGTTAGGGATAGAAGCTACATTACAGCAAATCTTTATTTTTATTGTGGACATAAAAATTACAGTTAAGCAAAATTTTGGGAGGTCCCGAATAACATATTAAATATTTTTATTAGGGGTGGACATACCCTTTAACCCTATTGAGCATAATTTAGATATTTTTCACTTGTGGTGTACTTGCTTTTGATGCCAGTGGTTTATACATTAATGGCTGCGTGTTAAGTTATTTTTAAAGGGACAGCAAATTTACACTGTTGTGTACAAGCTGTACATTGTCTATATATTGTATCTTCATTATTGTCCCATGAAAAGATATAATAAATATTTACAAAAATATAAGGGGTGTAGTCACTTTTGTGAGAATACTGTATAGAACTTTTTTCAGTCCTACAGGACTTTTCTGCCAAACACTAATATAGAATAGAAATATTAAACATACAAGCATTAGTCTATAGCCAATCTGTAATAATTATATAATCTGATGATTGTAGAAGTGTATTGAAGCCTGCAGCTCTCAAATAATTCCCCCTTACAAAATAACATATTGTAACATTTTGGAAGTAATATATCCATAGCGCCTCCTGGTACATTGCAATCCTACTTTAACCTTTTTGCAGGAATTTAACAGCAGCCATTACTTGGAGTTAAGTTATCTTCTAAAAGTGGCTGCTCTCAATTCATTACATTTGGTGTGACATACATGGGTGTCTTTTGTGAAACATTCAGCCATCGCAAAACTAGTTCATGACAACCTTTATTTCATTGGTTAGCATGACTTAAAGGGGAACTGTGGTCTCAAAACAAGTTGAGTTTAAATGAAAAGCCAGTTTCCTACCTTTAAAACGAGCCATCAACCATCTCTCTATGTGCTCCACAGCCCAAGATATACAGAAACGACTGACCAGAAAGTAAATGGGTGGGAGGCTGACATGTGACATTCCTAAGGCTTCTCCTGCACAGTGCCGCCAGCGAGCACAGCCTCAGACTCCCTCAGTGTGTGAGGGAGACAGGAAGTCCCTCCTCTCTGCTGTGTGAAGGACCTGCTGCTGCAGAGAAGGTAAGCGAATCTACAGCCTTTCTCTCTCACTATGTGAACACAGCCTTTCAGGCAGAGTTCAGAGGGGGGGGGGTCTAGGGGGGGTGTCAGAGTGGCCTACAGCATCCACGAGTGGGCTGGGCTTAGACACCTGCGGGTGAGCAGGGCTTAGGCACCCGTGGGTGGGCGGGGCTTAGGCACCCGCGAGTGGGCAGGGCCACATGGGGCTGTAAGGGAATGGGCCAAGAGGGGCCTGCAACTGGAGGGACCATGGGGTCCATGAGTGGGAGGGACCAGGGGGGCTGCAAAGGGGAGGAGACACAGGGCAGATTGACTGACAGGTTTCAGAGCAGGAAGTGCAGGGGACCTGGTGATGCTGCTGCCATATCACACACAAAAATGTAAATATTTTCAAATAAACAATAGAAATAAATTGTAAAAACTGTCAGGAGAGCAATTCCTATCAATTTACCTAAAGTCATTTTTGGACCACAGTTCCTCTTTAAAGACTATTTATTCTTTCGTCTGTATACTCTGTATTTGTATTATGTTACATGCTGGTACTTTTTAAATAACATAGATACAATACATGGAAATGGCAAAATGTAGCCTAATGCCACTGTTATAAATTGCCAGTAAGGGATATTCTAATTGCACTCCGTGCACTACATTAATAAAAAGATATTCCTGATAATTCCAGGTGGCTTTTAAGGCCAATTACAGCATAAACCCCATTGGGTTTATAACAGGAATGGGCAATCAGTAGATCTCCAAATGTTTGAAAACCACAACTTCCAGCATTTTCTAGCAACAGTGCTTGTAGGCAAATGCTGGTAGCTGTAGTTTTACAACTAGCAATCTACTGGTGATTTTATAAAATTCATTGCAATCCCCAAGACCATCTTGGAAATACCCCACTACCCAATTAATTTGACAAACCTTCTGGATTACCCCAAACCTTTTCTGTATCATTACCCCAACTGTACCCTGGATTACCCCAAATCTATTCTGTATCATTACCCCAAATTTACCCTGGATTACCCCAAATGTATTCTGTATCATTACCCCAACTGTACCCTTGATTATCCCAAATCTATTCTGTATCATTACCCCAAATTGACCCTAGATTAACCCAAGTATATTCTGTATCATTACCTCAACCTTACCCTGGATTATCCAAAATGTATTCTGTATCATTACCCCAAATTTACCCTGGATTAACCCAAATCTATTCTGTATCATTACCCCAAATTTACCCTGGATTACCCCAAATCTATTCTGTATCATTACCCCAACCTTACCCTGGATTACCCCAAATTTATTCTGTATCTTTACCCCAAATTTACCCCTGATTACCCCTAATATATTCTGTATCATTACCCCAATCATGCTCTGTATTACCCAAAACCTATTCTGTATTATTAGCCCAACTGTACCCTGGATTACCACAAATCTATTCTGTATCATTACCCCAACTGTACCCTGGATTACCCCAAATCTATTCTGTATCATTACCCTAATCTTACCCTGGATTAACCCAAATCTATTCTGTATCATTACCCAAATCTTACGCTGTATTACCCCAAATCTATTCTGTATCATTACCCCAACCTTGCCCCGAATTACCACAAATCTATTCTGTATCATTACCCAAACTGTACCCTGGATTACCCCAAATCTATTCCGTATCATTACCCCAAATTTACCCCAGATTACCCCAAATCTATTCTGTATCATTACTCTAATCTTGCTCTGGATTACCCAAAATATCATTAGCCCAACTGTACCCTGCATTGCCCCAAATCTATTCTGTATCATTACCCCTAACGTACCCTGGATTACCCCAAATTTATTCTGTATCATTACCCCAAATCTACTCTGTATTATTACCCCAACCTTACCCCTGATTAACCCAAATCTATTCTGTATCATTGGCCCTAGTAGAACTAGCAATCTGCATGGCATCTGAATCCAGGTTTGCTGATACCATGTATGTCTGTTTACTGCCTAAATTTGGTATCTAATTATGTGTAATGAATGGAGGGGCCAACCAATCATTAAATATGTTATCTGGCCATATGAACCCTTAGGCTTGAGGATTTGTGGTATTAATAAAGACGACTTCATGTGAGCTTCTGATATACTGATATTCTACTTTGAGTAACAGAACACATCAGCTTTCCTCTCAAGATCTTTTCTTTTGCAGTAATAGCTATTTATACCATGTGCTTGACATATCTTTATGTTTTTATAATAACTAACAGAAAAATAATAGCTAAATGTACAGTCCATATGTTTGTGTACCTTAATGAATAGTTGTGAGGCAGGATGTTGGTGATCCTTGGAAAGAAATGGAAGATCATAAAGAAACTAGCAGGGAGAGTCAATAAAAGTTCTTATTGTTAAAAATTGAGCTAATTTTGCCCCAACCAATCAGATGTTAGCTTTCAAATGTTTAATAAGATCTGATTGGTTGTGGCAAAATTAGCACCATTTTTAACGATAAGAACTTTTATTGAATCTACCTGCAGTGAGATGTTAGAAGGGATGGGATGAGTAGAAACAATTAAGGAAACTAGTTTGGACATACGGTAGATGCATCATTAAGGAATCCAATAGGATATGAAGAGTTTGAGGCTATAGATCTTCCCTACTCGCATATATTAAGGAATATTATGGTAACATGGGTAATTTCCATGTTACCATGGTAGACCTTAAGAAAATTGGTAGGCGGGGCGTGTGCACCCATGAGTGGGTGGGGCTTATGCACCCGTGTATGGGCGGGGTCACATGAGGCTGTAAGAGAATGGGCCTGCAACTGGAGGGACCATGGGGTCCATGAGTGGGAGGGACCAGGGGGCCTGCAAAGGGGAGGAGACACAGGGCAGATTGATTGACATGGTTTCAGAGCAGGAAGCAGGAAGTGCAGGAGTCCTGGTAATGCTGCTGCCATATCACACACAAAAATGTAAATATCTTCAAAACTATTCCTACCAATTTACCTAAAGTCATTTTTGGACCACAGTTCCCCTTTAAGTTGCGCTGACTGATATAACATAACTCCAAAACAGAAGCGGTTTGCTAACCGCTTCTAACAAATGTTTAGTATTAACGTAATTCTATATGATTGTGCTCATACTGCTCACAAACGTTTTCCTGTCTTGTTTCGGTACAAATTTGTTAAAGAGTTTATTCAGATTTTACACATATTTTACCAAAATTATTTATAGAATCTTATACCAGGGATGGGCTAAGGTTCGTCATCAGGTTGGGGTTGTGGCAAATTTTGGCTGTTTGCCATTGCCTTTTGATGACCTTTTGGGGAGTTTCACTGAGGCTGTGTATCCAGCACAAAGCACAGTTGATCCCCATCTGTTTATATTATCCCCTGGGCTCATACCCACAATCCACTCTTTAGACAAAGGCTGTAGACACCTGTTCTTTTCCATCCCCACTACAGTTTACAGTATATGTTGATGTTTTAATATCCACTACTCGTAAGACTTTCCATGACACCCAGTGGCATAGGCCAGCTCATGGAACAAATGTTACACATATTTAATAGTGAAATAGAAGAAGGTCCAGCAGACAGTACATTGTGTGACCATGCGGGTGTAGGACAGGTTGGTTTAATCTCTCTGTATTTTACATGTCTATGAGACACTAGCCTTTCATACTA
The DNA here is from genome assembly GCA_019447015.1 of Hymenochirus boettgeri. Lineage (NCBI taxonomy): Eukaryota > Metazoa > Chordata > Amphibia > Anura > Pipidae > Hymenochirus > Hymenochirus boettgeri. The sequence goes on from CM033473.1 coordinate 65,421,967, forward strand.
GACTATAAATAACTTTATAATAAAAAAGCTGTTGTTGTTTTTTCATATTGAGCCCACAGTCATAATTGATAAAACTCATTGTCACAAACGATTATAGGAAATATAAAGCTAAAATAGATATGACCCTGCATGAATGTTATCATTGCTAACTAGCAGATATATCTCATTCATTCTATATTCATTAATTAAAACTCTGTTGTACACAAAAAACGGAGGTCACTGACTTGTCCAAAATATATATATATAAATATATATATTTGTAACTAAAGTCTACATACAACATTGTCCCAATAGAAAGAGCACATTCACCAACATACAACAAGCTGTATCTTACCTCTCCCTTTGCTGTTGCTGCTGGGTGATTTATGAAACTAACCTGTGGGTACTAGGGGTCAGCTCCCATAATCCACTTTAGCTGGATAAACCTAGCTAAGTGTATGCAGTACTCTTCACATGCTCTGTAGTGCTCAACAGATCAAAACAAGGAAGTTGCAGCCTTGCTTCCTAGTAGCTGACAGCCAATCACATTACAGCACAGAGATCCTCCTTTTCCCTGACACAGAATAAGGAATTTAGATTTTGTTTTCAAACACATTCAATGCTCCTGTTCTAACAATCATATAGTCCTTTACTTTTCATATAATTAAGAAATGTAATCATTGCAATGTATTTCTAAGCTAGAGTTCTGCACGGGTCTAATTTTCCAGACCCAACCGGTAAAACCATGTACCCACACCTGAACCGCAACCCACTTTTCCACTCGCTTCATACCCGCGACCCAACCCTGACCCGCAAGTTTCGAGAACTCGACCCGCCCTGACCCGCCCTCTAGTCTTACTTCCTAAAATTTGTAGAGGGAAATTAAGTCTAAAAGTTAAAATAAATATTTTATTCCTAACCAAAAAGGTTCATAGAAACAAACCTACCATACCTATATAAAATATATAGCAGGGGTTTTCAACTTGCAGGTATCCAAAGGTCTGAAAACTTTTCTTGTTGATCTGTGACAAGGATAGGTAACCAGTAGTTATCCAGATGGTTTAAAAACTACAACTCCCAGCATTCACTCTATAGCCAAGGAATGTTAGGAGTTATAGTTTTCAAACATTTATTGGTTACCTATCCATGATTTTATAACTAGGTCCTGAAGAATATACATTTCAATCTCCACCGACTGTCTAAACTTGCATTATGGGAGACAGTAAAGTTACAATGAGCAGGTACCACAACAGAGGATTATGGGTAGGGAGCAGGTGGAGCTGCAGTGAAATATCTATACCTATATATGGTTGTATATATGTTTTGAAAACTACAACTCCCAGCATTCCCTGTCTGCACTCTGCTGTTGTACAATGCTTGGGAGTTTTAAATGTCAATCATCTAGATTCTAACTACGTTAATTCAATATTTACCCAGCAAAAACATAGTAAAATGCTGGGAGCTTTTGCATATAGATATATTTGCCCTTTATCTGCCATAGTGTGATTTAGTGTAAGGTGCTATACACACTGCACATTGTCTTGGATTGATAACAATTTCAGTTATTACAGACAGATCTCTCTTTGTAGACAGGATTTTTTTTTTTTTTACAGACTGGAATTCCTCTACCCGCGACCCGACCCAACTCGAGCCGCGGTTCTCTTTACCTGAACCCGACCCGCAACCCATTCAAACTCAATGCATTAATTGGGTAACCTGTGGTAACCCGACCCAATGCAGGACTCTATTCTAAGCTAGCGTGGTTTTAAGAAACAGAATATTAATTTAGGTCTATAGTGTGTACAAATTTTGTTTAAAAAAAACTTTAAAATAAAAAGTTTTTTTAAAAAAAAAAGTAGGGATATGGGACTGGTAATTTCTACCTTGTGATATTGTTTCTGTGAGGAGCATCAGACCAAAGAAAACAGAATCTGCCAGTCTTCCTCCTGGCTCCAGCACTATCGTTAATACAGGAATAGTCCAGGACTAACCTTGCAATAAAAACTGTAGTGCTGTAGCTCCTCAACAAAACAATATTGTGAGGTAGGAATAATCAGTTCAACCTCCCAACTGTTGCTGAATTAATGAATTTTCTGTCAATAGATCAATTGATATTAAAAGCTTTTCTATGGGGTTTGCAAAAAACAAACAAACATTTTTTTAAATTCATGTTACCAGCTATTTTTGCTTCAGTAAACTCTATAAACTCTACACAGATGTCTGAGAGGTTTTTTTATATAAAGGATACATTGCTGTATCAAACTATTCCTGGTTATTGCAATATGGTGCATAATTGGAAGGAGTCACCATAAGTCACCAACATCTCAACATTATTAATTTGTAAATAAAATATCATGCCTTCCGTGTACAATTCACCATACCAAGAAAAATTAAGAATTCTGTTATAATCATGTTCCTTTGTGCATGGTTTGGCTTCAGTGATGTACTCATAAACATGTCATGTGTTTCAATCCAAGATTTATTAACTAAGTTTAGAGTCCAGTGGGGAAAATTTTCCACAAAATATCATGACATATATGTTGTTTCTGTATATACAAAATATTCTGATGTATATTAGTTATTTCAATTACTTTTATGTCCTCAATAACCCTACTTCCTCAGAGTCACGGTAGTTTTAGTTTAGAGACTAAATGCAGAAAAAGTAGGGATAATGATTAGTGAAAGAGTTGCCCTTATTTGATGCTCCCCTCCATGCACTTATGCTCACTAACCAATACAAAAGTGAGGAAGGGGGGTGAGTCAAGCCTTGGACATTAGGTAAGATATCTGTGAGGCTGGATATTTGTCTAGCCTAGAGTTTTCAACCAGGATTCCCTGAAAGATTGCTGGTTTTTTTCAAGAGATAGTGACAAGATCTGTATGGATTCACCTTTGTGATGGTATTGAGTCCATTAAAAAAAAAAGATAGACAGACATATAAATTAATTGATTTACATTTGTATACATTTTGCATTTTGATGAAATGATGAGTGTGACTGAAAGAGATAAATAAAATATAAATAAATCAATATATATTGATTTATGTAGAGGTTCCTTGAGAATAAAATTGTGTCAAGGATTCCTCAAAGTTGTACTGAATTTGGATTTTCTCATTATTCACATGTAGCCCAAAGGGCAAACTCCTTTCACAAGTGCATCCTGTGGTGTCACAAAGCCACATCACCTAAACAATGTTCCTGCAGCTTTCCTAAATACCACGGTATCACATAAAGGAATTCTTCAGTAAATATTAACTATCAAACTAACATTGTCCTTATTAACCCTTATAAAATGAGTTATGAAAACTACACAACAATTCTCCAGCCAAATATAGATAACGCAGTGCTCTCCAAGACGAAGGGTAGTCTGAAAACCCTGACAAAAAATGGATTCATAATGTCTAGCGTTGGGATTCTCCTATTTAAAAATCATTAAAACACAGGCTGATGTGTTACCGTTCAATTTATTAATTAGTGATTTTCAGTTGTGATTGATCATTTGAAATAACAGATTATGATACCAAGGATCAGTTGGCTGGGAAATCTCATCATCTGTCCAATACCACCCTAATATTCATCAGGGTGATTTGCCCAGAAAAAGTCACGTGATGTGTACCAGCCCTAAAGGATGGAAATATGATCTGTGCATATTTATGGCAACAATAAACAAACATGAATTTTAATTTTTGAATAGTGTGGCTAATTCGAAAAACACCCTGGCGTAACCTGCTCAGATTCCTCCTACAAATACCCACTAGGTTTGACTTACTTACTTTGATGGCATTTGTGGAGTTTTTTGACAAGACAGCTAGAAAGCTTAGGGAGAGGTGGGCCAAAAGAAGCAAAAATCCCTACACTGAGCATAAAAATGGAGCGGAACCTTCTTATAACAGAAGGCATCTTGCAGTCTCATGCTATATGAATAGCATTGCCCACAAAATATAAGAAACAAGAAGTAATTTCTTACTCCCAGGTTCCCCAGAATAAGGGTCAGAGTTATGCAAAATTCTCCTTTATGTCCCTTGGCTTTTGCATGTGTTCAGAATCTAACAAGATCAAAACATGTCGTGTCTGCATGTCGGATTATTGGCTTTATACAATAGGCTGTATTGCATGTTATTAAGCCAAGATGCCTTCTGTTTTAAGAAGGTTCTGCTCCATTTTTATGTGGGGAAACAATTGGGGAAATTACATTTCCCTAATTATAATGAGGCCATTCAGTCTTTACTGACTTTTTTTGCAAAGGCGGGAAATATAGAAACTCATGGTTATTTGTTTGAATTTTAATTGTCAGATAAGGAGAGAGCACAAAGGTTCATGTACACAATGCAAGTTTAATAACTCAATGTATAAATAGGGATATTGTTACTTTGACACCAGGGTATAAGGTCAACTTCAAAATAAGAGACATTCAGGCAATGCTGTTAGTTTAGTTGTCTATCATGCAAGTCCTTTCTTGCAGAAGTTTAACAACACCGTCTGTTATTATAACAATAGTCCTTTTACTGTGTATTACAATGTACCGGCCCGATTTTGTCTTCTTCACTGGATTAAAGAGAGTTTACAAGAGATGCCCAAGGCATTGTGGCTACAGAGTTTTCACTGTAACCTTAGAACTTGGCTGGGAATGCACAGTGATTGGATGGTGCCATGGATGTTGGAGAGACAGTGTGCTGAGGACAGCTTATGCTGACTTGGATTAAAATGCCCTCTTAGACGAGGGGCTCTCAAGAGGTTGTTTTGCTCTTTGTGATTTTGATCGCCTCTAACCACAACCAAATCTCCTAATATGAACCAGATGCTTAGACTGAAAACAAATACAAAAATTTCTATATCAATAGTAGAAGAAATAATGTTACTTTAATTACCTTAGCTGTGGACAGAGATACCAAACAAACAATTATAAATAAAACTAGTTTTTGTACTTATCATAACATGTTTCTCTCATGCAATGCATACACATCCTTCGCTATGTTTGCAGGCTGATGTTATGCAAAGCAAACAGAAAGCGTGTTTATCTTGTTTTCATTTATATAGTTATGAGCCATCGCTACCATAGCAATGTATATAACAAGGAGCATTGAAAAAACTTTTGTAAGCCCCAATAAGTGTTTAACCTTCAGTTCTCCAATTGGCATGCAAAGCAGCCGAGTTCTTGTTAGTAGAGATGAAAAAAATGGGCACATTCGGTTCTGACAGCAGTTACCAATGAGCCTACTAAAGTCCAAAAAATCTTTAAATCTAATTTTAACCATATTGAATAAGAATTTTTTTAAAATTTTAAAGTTTATCCCAATCTAATTTTTGATTTTTCTGAAAAATTTCCAAATATTACGTTTTCTATAAATTCGAAAAATCCATCAGATCCACGAACTTTCCAAATCGAAATAAGGTTTGTTTAGAAATACTATTTGCTAGTAAGGTGTGAAAAGTCACTAAAATAATAGAATACAATACAATTCTTGGTTAGCCTGGAGCACTTACATAGGTATGCCACAATTTTAGTACTTGGTTTTAAAACCAGCATATTGTGGTAGGCAGCATGTCAGGAACACTGTAATTTTATACATTTAAAGTGAATGTCCAACCTCAAAAAAAAAAAAAACTGTCAAATGTCAGTTACTGTCCCCCAGCCCCAACTGATATATTTCGAACTTTATTACCTGCATTAATAACCAGATATTGAAGGATAATAACTGGCAGAGTAAGCTGGCCCCTCCCTCCATGCAGTCAATCATGGCTGTGGCAACTGACATCACAACCAATGATTTAGTGCTGCTTCAACTGCTGTCTCCTCTGCACATCCTCAATCATATAAAAAGCTCATTGAGCAGAGGGAGGAGGCAGATACCTTTGCCAGAGAGGAATAGAACTTAAAATATATATTTACAAATGCATGTAATAAACTGGTAAAAATAGCAGTTAGGGTTGTGGGCAGATAACAGACAAATGACCGATTTTTTGTTTTAAAGGTGCACATTCAGGTGTAAAGCTAAATGCGAAGCTCTTTATAGTGCATCTTATGGATGACCATTTCTGGCACACAGAGCTCTGGGAACACATGTTCTGTGGTACAGTAAGTGCTCTGGGTGAACTATTGGCACCTCTCTCATTGTAAATATGCTTCATATGTTTAAATATTTACCTTTAATTAAAATAATTATAAATGATGGTGCTAAAATAATCCTTGTTTGCAGTTATTTGACCAATTTGATTTGTTAATTGATGCCGCATTGTTAACTTTTGGACCAACACCGAAGAAATGTCATGTGAGGGCCATAGTTTTCTCAGACTTGGTTAAAAACATAAATGTCTTTTGTTTTCAGGTACTTGCATGCACAGACAAGGGTTAAATAGCATAGCGTGAACTGAATTATGAAAATCAGGAACTCTGCTCGATAGAAAGCCCATGGAGACACAACGTGCTTGCAGCTCAGAGACTGAAACAAGAGTATAAAAGGGTTTTATTGTCTCCTATGGGCAATCCACGCAAACTAGCAGCACAGTGAACGCCAGAAAAAACAAGAAACCCTTTTAGTAGTGTCATACTGGTCAAGGACATCTAGCAAATTAGGCTCACATTTATGACTGGATTGTTTATTTTTGATGATACTGGTCTAAGGACACATGTGACTATTACAACAAGCCAATTAATATAACTGCAATACAGTACCATATATACTGTGTCCAATCATATAACAGTAATATGAAACATACTGATTTAGCAGCTATACATTACATACGGCACATATAACAGCCAGCTGGTTTTAAATACAAAAGCTTCTTTAAACATCTTAAAAATGTTTTTTTACTATTGTTATTTTTCTAATAAAGGGAAAATATCATCTAAATCAATACACAACAAACAGATACACCATAAAGAAAAGACTGGCATTACTCGAGATCTCAGTTTTCAGAGCTAATAAAGTGAGGGTAGGACCAGGAAACCAAAATAAAAGAAGCCTATATATTAAGGGGGAAAATGCTGCTGATCTTCAGTTGGGCAACTTTTCCCAGGGGTCATGGCAGAGTCCCCAGCTGGGCGGCGTGGGGTGGGTGAAACCTTACAGGCTAGCCTAAAAGGCAGAGTAACTTCTATGTTCTTGAAAAGAGATAAGGCTATTTTGTGTACATCATACATATACAGCAGTATAAAGCACCCCATAGACGGGATCGACTTTTTGAAAGATCCGATCCAATAGTTGAAAAGCGTTTCCAGTTGACCACTCGACAATGTCCAGCAGTTTATCAGAAAAGCAAAGATCAGGCCCGGTGACAAAATTTTCCGCCTAGCCCATCTTCAGTCTGCATCTTTTCTCAGGTTTCAAGTGGAAAACTGAGGAAAGTTTGGAGCATCAAGGTTGGAGGCTTTGAGCCTTTTTTTCTGATCATTAAACTCGATTGAATATCAGATCAGAAGAATGTCTGCCCGTGTATGGGTAGCTTAAGACACATGTAATATGAACAGAATATGCATACTTCATAGAATTAGTAGAGATCTGAACATGTTTGACCCATCCAACAGCCAATCAGTAGAAACTACTGTTAAAGGACATGTCCACTCCCAAAACTAAAATTGGACCCACTGCTGGCCCCACTGTGTAGTGTTAAAAAATCCTTATCTTTCCTATCAGCCCCTTATGGTTGACCTGCAATGCCTATTCAAAGTCTAGAAAAGTGAAGTGTGTGTAAAAAGGTATCTGCTCCTTTCCTGTCCTCCTGGAGGACTCTTGCATGCACTGTGGAGCTCTCTCCCTCCTCTCTCCCTCCATCCAGAGCCATCTACGCTTCAGTTAATGTTTTTAAAAATCTACTTTTTTCCGTAATGTAGGGGACCCACCTCCAACCCTTACCGCCAGGTTTAAAACTTCAAAAAGTGCCTTAGAGTTGGGAGGGGGTCCCCTACACTGCAGAAAAACCACAGCAAAGGGTATAAAATCAATTGATTTTACAAAAATAAAGACAATATGTAACATACCTAGGTATGTGTAAAAAAGATAATTTAAGTAATAACATTTTTCCCACTGAACTTCCCCTTTAATACAGGAAAGTTGAGGACACTAACATGGCAGATGAAAACTGTATGTGCTGGCGCTCCTTAATGATATTGGTAGGTAGAAATAATCAATCCAACCTCCCTGATCCAGTTACTATTAGTATTTAAAAAAGTAACAGGGTTATTCAATAAAAGTTCTTATCGTTAAAAATGGTGCTAATTTTGCCCCAACCAATCAGATGTTAGCTTTCAAATGTTAAATAAGATCTGATTGGTTGGGGCAAAATTAGCACAATTTTAAACGATAAGAACTTTTATTGAATCTCCCGGTTAATTTTTACAGTGGAATTGCCCTTTAATTGGTGTAAGGGTTTAAAATGAAAGCCCACATTTCTTTATTTTATTAAGCTCTTAATGACAAAATTATTAGCAGAATAGTTTTTTTACTCTGTTTCTTGTAATGGTAATACTTTAATACAGAGACTCCAGTACCAGGTACAAATCTAACAAGATGATAGTGTGCTCACAGATTTTCCATGCACATACAGGGCATATTCATATGTATTCACTAGCAATTCATTTCCAATGCATGTAGATGTAAGTATATTTGTACTAGATGGCTGTAGAAGCAATGTTCTATGCTAGTAGTTTAATTTTAAAGAGGCAGTGTCCCATTCAGGAAGAGATAGCAAGGACTGGGACTTTCCATTTTTCTATTTATGTCTCGCAATGTTTACAATTTTAGTCAAACTGCTTTCATTTTAAGATAAAACACTGAGTACTGGTGTTACGGCATATACGTCATTAAACTATAGTTTACAGTTGTATTTCTTGTAGGCGGTATAACGCCATTATGCTTAAATATCTAATCAGGGGTCAATAATAGATCATAGTATCTAATTGCAGGAAGGGGTAAGGAAACACAAATGATTTTCCTAGTTTGTCATAAAGCAGATGAAATAAAACCAAGGAATAAAACAACATTCCAGACACTATTGTGATCCCTGCTACACACTGCTATATATAGAAGTGTCCAGTTAAAGGACTATTATGCATATAAAGTTTTTTTAAAATACAGTTAAAATGAAAAGTGCTTGGGGAAGGGGTACAGGACTGGTAATTCCTACCTCCCAATATTGTTTCTGTGAGGAGCACCAGCCCAAAGAAAACTGATTCTGCCATTCTTCCTCCTGGCTTCAGCACTATCTTTAACACAGGAATAGTCCAGGACTAACCTGGCAAATAAAACCTGTAGACATTGTAGCTCCTAAATGAAACAATATTGTGGGGTGGGAATAATCAACCCTACCTCCCTGCCTCAGGTACTTTCAATTTTTAAATAGTTAATTTTTAGAGTACAGTGATCCTTTAATAAGATAATATAGAAATCTCCTATATTGTATTTTATTTTATCTGGGTATATTGAGTTTACTGAAGTCAGGTTAAATATTTCAGTGAATATACAGCTGTGTCAGACAATAACAACATGTGTCCTTAGTAGCACTTTCAGTCTGCACAGTCTCCTAATGACGTCGAATGTCTTCATATTTACTCAACGCCGGCATTAACATGGCAGAAATATATCATTTTTAGACACTTTCTGGTTTGTGGTTGGAAAGTGTGCCCATGGAAAGTCAACATTTATGGCATTTAAAATGATATGAATTATTGTCAGAAGATTTCATTTGGGCTCTTTGTTTAAGTTTTCCTTTTCAAACCAGTTCAGCGACTGTCTGCAACTTTGCACCCAAAAGAACCTCAAACAGAATGTTCATTCTGACCCCTCTGATATGTTACACTTAACATTAATGTCTCTGGAAATGAATGCACCCTTTGTTGAAGGATTGGAAAGAAGATAGACGAGACAAGGAGCTGCAGGTCTCTGGCTGCTATCCAATGCTACCAATGTCTGGAGGGCATTTGACAAAGCCCAGTGTAATGTACGCACGTCGTTTCCACGGTGCTTAGTTAAATTTACTGTAGCAAAATGAACTTAACCTAGAAGCTCAGGCCAAAAATTAACAAGTTGCTGGAACACTCTCAGGAGACTTGGCTGTAATATAGAATAATCAGAATAACAATATAGGACAAATGAATAATGGTAAAGCAGTAATAGCACAATAGCACACAAGTAATTTCATACTGTATCTATTATAATTAACCAGAAAAACTATTAGACTACACTCTTTTTGCATAGTAAATGTTATAGAAACTTTGGCAAATTGCATGTTTATATATCTGTGACGTCAGAGAGGGATTGATACAATTTCATTGCAACATCAACTTATTGGCCTGTAAAAATACTGGTAAACACACTTATTGGGGTTATTTATGGAGAACTGCAATTACTTCCCCCTCAGCTGCTATGGAGATTTAATATCATGTTTGCTGCTCAATTAAAACCAGAGGCCAGTGTATTCCCCTATATTACTAGGCTGTTTTGCAATTGTAAGCTTGTTAGAATCGCATGCCAGCATATCCCAATGTGGGTGCCACACACTGTGTGCTCTGCTCTGTACTGTGATTTGTTTTTGAAACACATGCAATCAGCATTTTTTTGTGAATTCCTATTACGGATTCTTAACAAAATCGCAGTGCAAGTGCATGTCAAAGTGCGTAAATTTCACTACATTGCGTTTACGCGTTTCACGTGTATTACCGCGGGCTGTAGTGTGAACGAAGCCTCGGTATTTATTAAAGGGTATCTCCACTCATGAAATCAACCTTGCCTCAAAAGATTCCTATAATTAAGAATAAACTGTACCTTGAATATCATCCATTTCTAAGCAGTATTGTTGAAGTTACATATGTTCCTCTGTTACGAGCGCTCAACCGGCTGTATCTCAGGTCATTCTCATGCCCGCCTGCCAGAGCACACGCCGACGCTGGTATCCCCTTTGCGCATGCGCAGAAAAGCAGAGGATGAGTCGGGAGAGCCAGCCCCCGCTTATGACAACAGCATTCCGTTCCCTTGGATACTAGTGTGCCTGTGCTCATTTTGCCTGCGCTCGCTCATGGGCTTAGTCATCTGGCGAAAGTACGAGCATATTATCTGAGAATGACATGGGCGTTATTAGTGAGGGGACGGGAATGTTTACGCCTTCTATTTGATACATTTTATTTCCTTTCTTTGCCTCTGCACAGATCAGTTCTTTTTTGGGTTGGACAACTACTTTTAATTTATTTTAAAGGGAGAGGTGCACTAATTTGTGCTTTATATGTACAATAATAGAAATTATTTTACTGAATTCATTGATTTCATTACATTATTTTATATATAAAACGTGTATATATAAAGAAAAATGTATAATCCACTACCTGTTTCTCTCTCCCAATACACTCTCCCAAATCTGCCTGTTTTTCCTCTCCCATCCCCAACCAAATCAGCTTTTGTATCTGCCCCCCCTTGTCTCCCCCCATGATCAGCTGTTAAAACTATCTTGCAGAAACAGGGAGGAAAGGTTCTGTTTACTGCAGGCATCACTGGGGTCCAGTGGGTGTGTCTGCTACCATGATGATGTACATGTGACAGCACTCCCAGCACAGGAGGAGACAAGCCCCCCAGGAACTAGCACAACTTCCCCAGGCTGCTGCAAAGAAACAAAGGGGGTTTGGAAAAAAAAAATAGGGGGTGGGTTGGGGGATGGTGTACTTTCAGAATAAAAAGAAAAAAATCATCAATGGAGATACCCTTCAAAGATAAAATCTTACCACAGTAATAAAATAGTAATAACCTTACAGACTTGAGATTGTTTCTACTCCTTTGGTTTAGAAATAGAATAGAGTAGAAATATTTACCCTCAACATATTGATGTTCCATACATTGTTTTGGTTACAAATCTTTGTTTATTTCATTTTCTAAAGACAAGAGTAGGAAGGACGTTACTCACGAGGTTAAAATGTAAAGTTCCAATTATTTATTCACATGTATATTTTCAAAAGACAGACATCACAGGGCAGAAAATGACTCCAGGTCCACCCGCCTGAGGCGTTTCGTGGGTAAGACCCACTTCCTCAGGAAAAATACATGTGAAAAATATTTTTCACAGAAAATATACATGTGAATAAATAATTGGAACTTTACATTTTAACCTCGTGAGTAGCGTCCTTCCTACTCTTGTCTTTCGAATAATTAGTACCTACAGCTGGGAGGTATCCTGCTGAATGAGATTCGCACCACGAGGCAAGTCAGATTATTATATGAGTGCTGCCCCTCTCTCTTCCCTTTTATATATCTATGTATTTCATTTTCTACCTTTTATATTGATCTCAGGGGAACATTAAAGAAAAATGTGCCTGTTCTCAGGTTTGATATATATACTGTATATTCCTATACACACACAAAAACTACAAAACACACAAACTATGTTCTACAGGCCTCAGTATTCGCTCTCTAATGACATTTAGGAAAATCCCCCAGCTTAATGAAATATGACATTACAACAATTTCTATTAAAAAAATCCAGCAACAATTGTCATTGATATGTATTGTCGGTCATTTTTTTACTAACATAAAGCTTAGTCTTAAAGGTAAAGCACAACTTTAGGTAAGGGTGCACTTACTGACCTGCAACCAAACAATATCCATGCAGTGCAGCGCACATGCTGTAAATTCTATTTTTTTTATTTTAAAGAGAGGTTTTTTTTAGCGGTTAGCAGGACCTTAGCGCCGGATGAGCGGGATTCACAAAATACACCCACTACTTTAGTGCAAGAATTTAATGCCTGCTTATAGTCGGCATTAAAATCACGCTGTGGTTCCCTTTTGGGATTTGTCCGTGGGAGCAAATGCGATATTGAATCATGGAGGGGAGATTTACCCGGAGTGATAGTGGCTCTCGGTAAATCTCCCCCTAAAGACTTTGTTTTCTCACACTAATAAAATATGATCTTAAAACTTTCTCACATTTACACTCCCACATTTACAGGGCCCTAAATCAATACATTTCCTCAAGGACCCATTCAATCCCAGATGCAAAAGAAAGTACTATAAGCAAAGCAGGCTGTTAACATAATGTATACATTCATTATTTTTGTATCTGTGGATTATTAAGGAGGCAGTGGACTGTGTATGTGTTTTTTCATGCAGAACTTTGTGTATGAATTTAAGTGGCTGGATTAACACCTCATATTTCTGTAATGTTTATTTCCAATCGTAACCTATTTCTCACCACGTTTACTGGCTGGAAAGTAACCAACTCGTTAGATTGGAAAATTACAATCTGATTGTGCAAACTATAGACTATATGAAAATACAGACATTGTTTATACACTTATAATAGAATTTATTTAGAACACTTTAAAGGCAAAGCAACGTAGAAAAGATGTAACATACTGGGGAACTAACAGGGCGATGTACAACCAGCAGTTATTGTCTCCCCAGTGCAGTTGTGATTTTATATTCACATAGCAGCTCTCCGTGTATTGCTTTTGGGGTTCAACATTGTGCCAAAGGCCGGTGTTAAAAAGTCCCACAATGGCATGCCGATGTGTGTGTTATTTTTTGCATTACCCACGCAGTCTCCACAAGCAAGGAGTTAATGTTGCGCTAATAAATATAACATCCGTTAGTGCCATTAATACAGAGAAGAGCAGTGATTGGTTGTTGGAAAAGATATTTAAATTCCTGCCCACTATGCCCCCTGACCACACAGTTCTTATTGATTTTACGCGTAGGAAATTATCAATATTTATTGAATGGTCAATGGACTCCTTCTTTTAGTTCTTCTGTAATAGAATTTGTTATTATAAATGTATAATTCTGTGTTTAAAGTTTCCTGTTTCAGTGTCCAAATTTAGGGAGCAAAACCATGATATTGAGTTGGAATTTTTATTTCAGCAACAAAATTTCAATGTTGAAATGTCTTTAAATAAGTTACCAGCGCTTGTCGCTTTCATTGATTGGGTTTTTGATTATGAAATAGCTTTTGTAAGTGCAAATTTATAAAATAGGGGTACCCTTAAATAACACTTGTAATTAATTTGGCTTTAAAGGGCATCTATAGTGGGAAAATGAACTTTTTTTTCTTTCCTTCCATGTGTTCTATAATTCCCCACAACCCCCAGTGTCTTCACTTTTTTCAGATTCACTCTCTGTCCTGAGATACACAAGTTAAAAGAATACGTGATTGCATTCCTCTACTCCTACTTGGACTGTCAATCAAATCCCTGTGACGTGATCCCCCCTCCCTGCTCTGTAATAAACAGAGATAACAGCATTAGCAGGTAGAGGTAGCTTTGATGGTAGATATAAGGCTGCACTTAACCCCCCTTCTTAATAGCTTTCACTGATTGATGATGGGTCAATCAGCGTGGGTGTGTTTTTCAGGATGTTGAACTTTTAACTCCTACTGCACATGAGAAGCTTGTCGGTTAGCCGGAGTTGAGACATGGAGGAGGTAAAAGAGGGGAGGGGGAAGGGGGGAGTGCTGCACACAGATCTAACACCATGGTTAAACAGAGTCACTGACAAGAGATAGTATTAAGGCAGCACAAAGTACATGAATTTAACTTTGCAAAGGGGCAATGTGTTTTTTTCACTATAGATGCACTTTAAGAGCCAAATTACTGTTTTTTTTCCTTCTTTTTCTTCTTCCGTTTTATTCTTCCGCTTTTTTGGACTGTATCTCCTCCCACAGTTTTTGAGCTAGAGACATGAAATTCGGTACAGACGTGCGGGGCATATAGGAGAAGTGTGCAATTACCTACCTAAGGAATCTGTCGAAGTGTTACGGCATTATCTGCGAATTATGAGACATTTTTCCCCATAGACTATAATGGTAACAATCCTCAAATGTGGATATTTCAAAACAGTTTGTTTCATGGTCATAAACACAAACGCTGATACCCCCAACCCCCCACACAGACACAGGTACATCCACCTACTGACCTACCTTTCCATTCCCATGGAAACCATTCTTAAAGGGTAACTATAGTCAAAAAACTATCATCCATAAAAGTTTGTTATATGGTCATACATGCAAAAACACATACCCCAACCTCACATGGGTACACACACCTACTGACCTGCCCTTTGATTCCCGTGGCAGCCATATTTAAAGGGGAAATAAAGTTAAAAAAAACTAATTTTGATATATCCTCAATAAAAGTTAGTTTTATGGTTGTAAACACTAAAAAGACATTCCCTCTTCAACCAGACCCAGGTACGCACACTTAATGACCTACCCTCCCATTTCCATGGCAGCCATACTTAAAGGGCATGTCCACCCCCAAAACTATAATCCCCCCCACTACTGGCCCCATTGTGTAGTGTAGTTTAATCCTTACCTTACATGCCAGCTCCACAGGGTTCTTCTGTTATCCCCCCCCAAAGTCCAAAAAAACGCCCACCAGGAGTACTGCAGATTCCATATAGGACTCTGCCTCCTGTCTCTCCTCCGGGAGAATTTTGCCATGCGCAGAAGAGCCCTCCCCCCCTCCCTCTCCCTCCCAATTAAGATTCCCTTTCTGATATTAAAACTATAGCGGTTGGGGCTGGGGGAGCAGGGAGGGATATTTAAAGGGTAACTATAGTCAAAAAAACTATTTTGATTAATCATCAAAAAAGTTGGTCTTTTAACCCCCAACCTGACCCAGGTACACACACCTACTGACCTACCCTTCAATTTCCGTGGCAGCATACTTACTATAGTAAAGCCAAATTCAATTTTTATACTTTGAAAGTAAAGTAAAATACTTTTAAGGGAAAAAAGGCAGTAATGTTTTACCTTAATGACCTTAACCAGCATTTTGTCTGTGTATAAATAAATACTTCCGAAATATTGACTTCCTGTTTGCAGGACCCCTAATATGGTTTTGCCCTTGACCCGGTGTCTGGGTTGATTCAATTGCTCAGTAGAGATCTGAGCATGTTTGACCCATCCAAGAGCGAATCAGTAGAAATTACTGTTAATATCATTCCAAGGAAGTTTGCATTCTGGGAAGAAGAAGGACCGTTACAGAACCTGAAATGTCAGATCACTAATGTCAACAGCAGGGAATAGCAAGGGGTATAAATTCAACAGTTTTTGCAAACTGGAAGAGAATATGTAGAATAACTAGGTATGTATAATATAAACTAGGAATTTTAGTTGTAATTTAGGTATCATTATTTATTGTTATTTAGGGATCATTATTTAAGGATCTGTAGTGTTATTTACGGAGAGGTATTCTTATTTACTTAGGGGTATTCTTATTTAGGTAGGTGCAATCCTATTTAGGCAGGGGTATTCTTATTTAGATAGGTGCATTCTTATTTAGGTAGGGGGATTCTTATTTAGGTGGGTGCATTCTTATTTAGGTAGATGCATTCTTATTTAGGTAGGGGTATTCTTGTTTGGGTAGGTGCATTTCTTTGTAGGTAGGAGTATTCTTATTTAGGAAGGTGCATTCTTATTTAGGTAGGGGTATTCTTATTTTCAGACCGGTATTTTTATTTAGGAAGCTGTATCGTTATTTAAGGAGTGGTAATGTAATTTAAGGTGCCACAACCTGATAATAGTGTCCAGAGACACAAAGATCGTGGTTGTATGATATCGTGCTATTACAATATCGTATGATCGTCGGGTTGTGTATGGAAGGTGGTCCGACAGTGACATGTTAAAATCACACTTTAACTAAAAAATGTAATGTTGGGTTTTTACATTTCCAAGTCTGTATTAGTAAAGAGGTTATACTGTGTTAGCCATCATTGGAGGTAGGGAAATTTATACCTTTTATTGGCTAATTAAACAACTTTAGAAACAGCAAGCTCTGTTCTTATTCCGTAAAAAGAAATAATTCTAGTGAGATGAGCGAGCAGAGCGCCCGAGGCAGACAGGGCAGAGTCATGCATGAGAGACTTAACGTTTTGTTCTCTAGTCCTTCAAGGCGCTGCCCTGGTAACTGGGAGTGATGTTTATGTTTATCCTAAGATTTATAGGTCTGAAGAGGAAGTGTCCAGAGAATGTAAGTTTCAGTCTGAGGTTTATTTACTAGTGAGATCAGTTTGTCAGTGGAGGATGTGTTCCCTGCATTGAAAGGAAACGGATTCCTGTCAAATATTCTGCATCCTGTTGTTTTTGGGTGTTTTTATTTATATATCTTCCAGGAGGCACAGGGGGCTTCCTGTGCTTTTCACTAATTTAACAAAGTATTATACACTGTATGTAAAGTCCTTATGAGTGCAATTAATTCCTGTGACACCAGGGAGAAATTAATTAGGAGCTACTAAGAGATTAGTAATTAGTGACAAGGACTGTATTTGTATAAAGTACACAATGGACCAAACAATGGCTGATGGGCTAGCGCTGCTGTCATTTTTCAAACTATCGGGCTACACACAGTCCTGAGCACTCCCCCTATTCACAGCATAGGGAGAACGCTAGGGATTCTGTGTTTTCCCTCTTTTCCGAAGTTCGTAAAAGTATGGTAAACACAGTACCGATAAAGCCCCGATACCGTTGGATCAGACCATCTGGCATGTCATATCTTGTTCAATCATGAGGTCGGACACACTGACTTTTGCCATGACTTTTGGCCTGGGCCAACTGATCGATATCTGGTCAGCCGGGCCTAAATATCTGCCCTTGTGTACCTAGCCTAAGGAATTTTCAGACTAAATTACTGAGAGCCATAATTGCTGTTAATGGGTGGATTCAATATTGCGATTGTGCCTCTCAATAAATTGCTGTACCTGATGGAATATTTTAACACCAGCTGTGTGATGTTAAAGTTTCACAAAAAAGTGGTGCAAAAGTTATAATAAACCAAAACCCCCACAGCCAACACAAATTCTCACTAATACAATTAGTATAGGTCTTTAATTGATCTCGGTGAGGGGATCTTTACCAAACTGCATTCTGTAGTTTGTGTTTCCCATTTGCTGTTCTTATTAATCCTTAAATGTACAGGATCCAGAAGCTGATTATGCTCATAAGTTATTCACTCACTCCATGGTAGGAATTTACACAATACTACGGTCTATGGTGCCATCTAACCATATTTTGTATCCATTAAAAACAATGATTCCAGCATACGTCAAGTGGTTATTTGCCTTTTTCCATTCATAACATAGTGGTTAGCCTGCAATCTGCTCTTTAGCATCAAAATAAGAAACACCACTATACATTCATATTTCATCACTGTTAATGTTTGAATAAAATAAATAGGGAACATCCATGAGTTGGTTTATCCAATCAATGCACATTCCAAGGCCCCATACAATATCATATTATCTGCACACTGGCATACATTATAAACATGGGGGCTTTGTATGCCATATGATTTTACCTAAACAATAGTTTAGGTAAAATACTTTTATTTTTTTTTTGTTGTTGTCCTGATTGTTATATAAATGTTGCCATCATTTGATAAATCTACCCGTGTCTACCAGGTCTAGGCAGCATAAACACAGTTTGCATACCCTGTGTGGTTAATGATGATTGATCCTAAGAAAATATGTCCACAGCCTATTTGAAACTTGAGGAGAACCAATATAACTTCTATTATCAACAAACCATGCAGCTCTGCTGTGAAATCTAAAATACTGCAGCACAAGGCTGAGCATTAAAGTGTATTTCCACACGTAATAACAAATTTTTTGCCATTTAGTTTTATTAAAGAACAGGAGTTAAAGGAGCTGTGTCTTACCTCCCATTCTTCAATAAAAACAATCAGGAGCCAGGAGATAAGGTAAGGAACTTTCCCGCTTGCTGGCACCCCGGCGAGTAGTCTGACAGGTCCCGATGGACTTTGTCTTCTATGCGCATGCACGATCCATGCACATAGAAGACAGAGTCCATCGGGACCTGTCAGACTGTGCGCCAGGGGAGTGAGCGAGCGAGTAAGTTCTTTACCTTCTCTCCTGGCTCCTGACCGGTTTATTGAAGAACGGGAGGTAAAACAGCTCCTTTAACTCCCATTCTTCAATGAAACTAAATGGCAAAAAAGTGGAGATACCCTTTAAACGCTAGAAATATTTACAGTTTCAGGTGCCATTTGAACTGGAATGGAAACAATGATTTGGACCACAGATAAATGATAATGAAGGTTTGAGGTTGCTGATTAGAAAAACAAGTGAACATGATGGTTCCTCAAATCTCTGTCTTACACTCCGTTATAGCCCATATTGTTCTTTCCATATGTCTCATTAAGAAGTGTTAAATGAAACCAATGAAAATGATTCAGTTTTGCTTAGTTTGATATGTGTCATTTATAGGACAGGCGAAAACTAAACCTTAGATACTCCAGTTGTACATATAAACAATGAGGTTTTTCATTGACTTTCTGCTAATTTTTATTGGTCAGCAACTACCAGAGCTGGATCATGGCTGAAATAATAACAGCTATGTGTATGATGGGTAAATGCTATCGCTCTGGGTAAATGCTCCTTTCGCAATTCAATATCGCGTTTGTGAATCTGCGGAATTTCAACACCAGCTATTTGCTGCCATTAAAATCCAGTGCTAAAACTTGCGCAAACGTGATATTGATTGGTAATTGTCAGATGCACAGGTGATTTTTGTGTAACCCGACATCCGACTCTAATATGGATTTAAAGCGGTAGCAAACTGGTCAACGCAACTTTAACTCCATATATTTGCCCAGCAAGTCTGGGTAAATCGGCCCCATAAAGATATTATCTGCCAATAATTACATTGAATGTGGTGTCCGGTAATGGACAGTGGCTCAAAGAATCATCTTTAATCACAGCAGACCCTATTGCCAGGGACACAACTACCAGGGGAGCAGGGCCTGCAACCGTAGGGGGGCCCCATTTTCTTATTTCTCCCAGGATAGATATAGCCTCCTCCCAAACAACCATCAAACCTCATTGTTTTGCTAGGGGGGCCCAGTGATTCCTAGTTACGCCACTTTGTATGACTATGTGTTAATGATTGTGACAGTGCCTGGAGAAACTCACCAAAGGGGAGGGAGATCATACAAACTCCCTGTAGATGTGGCCATGGGAGGGTTTGGACCCAGGGCTTCAGCATTGAAAGGCATCAGTGCCAATTACTGAGCCTCCTTATTGCTAATATATTAAAAATATTAAATTCTCTTGTTTCCTTCATGATATTATTTTACATGCAAGTGTTCATTCTGAGAACTGTTATGAGCTGTCGTGCAAAAAATTTCATGGAAGGTGTCCCTCATAAAATGTTTCAAAGACACAGGACATGTTTCCATTAATCGTGTTCATAATTCGCTTTCATGGAGTGTTTGTCCCTTTTTGGCAGCATGAGAAAAGAGATAGGTAAGACTAGAAATAACAATAGTTGTTTTTCTTTGCATCATTCATGTAAATCACAGCCAATAGCAGTTCAAACATTTGTGGTGTGAACTAAAAATAAATGTCATAATGTTCTGGTCTTGTTAATTTCCTGCAAGATAGACAAAGTCAGAGGAAGAATCTGGCAACCACTCTAACTTTGCTAGAACTGCGGACATACATAGGTACATAAAACTTCCTGTAGGTATTCATATAATATTTACCAATGTAATCTAATTGGTAGCTTTTAAGTCTTATTGTCCTTTAAAAAAAGCTTTGCCAGAACCCACGCACCCAAGTGATTATGTTCAATAAAAACAGTTATATTGGTGATTTACAGATATAAGAATGCTCCCTTTTAATTTGTTTTCCATAGTTCAACAAAATTGCTCTTCACCTGCCACAGTTTCCTAGATATTGCTTTTAATCTGCCCTAATCTTCTAAAAATTGACTTACATCTGCCACAGAGATTGTGTGGCAAATCCCATGCTAATATCATAAGAAAAACACACTTGACACATGAACGTGGTGGAAAGGCCGCTTGTTTATTCAGTAGTCAGAGAATGTCTGTTAGCAATTATGTACCCTGGAAAATCCCAATTAGCATATCACAGCCAGGTGTTAAGGACCTTCTGAATGCAAGGTGTGGATGCATTGAAGCTAAGAGGTGTTATAGGAACGCCCAGGGAAAGGTGTCAAAACAGCAGTGTACATAATGTACATCCACATAATGTACATCCACATTTTTCACCCTAATCGTTATCACAATCAAGTACCCGAAACACTAGAGCACTGACTGACTCCTTACTACATGAGTAGGTTAGACTGGAAAAAGTGATAAATTCTACTATTTACAAATGACAGGAAAATAATGAACAAGGGAAATTAAAACTTTGACATTAGGAGAAAGATATTCAGTGAATAAAATAGGGTGTTCGTGCCCTTTAAGGGCTAGGCCACACTAGCATGTTTCTCAAGCACTTACGGTCGCAATCCATTTGCATGCGGGAGACTCATGTGAGGTTAGCACAATGCAGTGCATGCAATCATCTGTTTTTGACAATCGGATGGGCTCCAAAAACGTAATATCAGCAGAATCGCAGCGCAAAGTACGTTATCTTACAGCAAAGTCTGTTATACTGTTTAATTCCAAATAGTATTCTCAGGGACAGATATCCAGAAAATGAACAAGAGCCATTTGTGTTCTTACGTATACAACTTAATAGAATGTCTATGGATCTCGGAAAGACATTCTTATAAATATATACAGAGACTGCTAACAGGGCTAGGTATATCAATTTGGATGAACTATTTATTTCCACGCATTTATTGTTTTTAATCTACTTTGTTGTTTAATTAATTTTTTAGTGGTATAAGTAGGTATAGTATTGGTGTATGGATACATGGATTCAATCGGTGTTTGATGTGATTATTTATATGGGCAGTGTGCAATAAAACTATACACGGGTGATGATCATACAATAATCATTACTGTACGTTTCATTGGATAATAGTGTTTTATGTATCGAGAGACTACACAAGTGCTAGAATGGAAACTAGAGTTGTGTCTAACTCAATATTTATTCAACTTAGTTGGGGGGCTCTGCCCAGTAGCACTAGAGTTGCTGAGAAAAAAATAAAGTGCACCAAAAAGCCAGATATTGATGATTTTTCTGGTGCCCATTGACTGGCTGCTTACAGCATCTTTAAATATGGTCAATTCTAGATTGTTATATTTACTGAATATCTACTTGTTATCACTTCAAGGAATCCTACAATGTATGTGTATCCTATTAAAACTCCCATTTAACTTCTTTGCGGTCACTGACATCTGTTATGAGTTTCAGGGCTCACCTAATATAAGACATAAATGGCTGGGCATTTATTGCCAATTTGATACTAAAATGGTGATCTAAAGAGAACATCTTCTTTCCCAAATATATGGAACAAAGCAAACGGTAATTTAACGTGAACGTCCCCGTCTCATTTTTTGGGGTTGGTGGATCTTAAGCACTGTTCTTAAAATGGAATATTGCATTTTACTGATGCCATTATATTTTACCTCTAAGCAAAACATTCAAAAATCAGTCTTGTTAATGCCAGATGCAGAGTATATTTTGTATGCGGTTAGCTCTCCTCTGCAGATCTGTATACCATCCTTGTCACCAACTTAACCCTAAAACTTGAACATCTGTTCTGATTTCTGTGGTTAGCATGTCGCTGGCTCCATTAAATTGATATACTTCTTCAGAAACTGAAAAGGATTAGTGCATTTACAGTATGAATCACCTTGTGTGAACTCCGGCCATTTGGCATGGTGACTCAACACACTGTTTTAACACCACAGTGATTTCCACCAGGCATTCCATGTTGTTGGCACCCTTGATGCAAATGATGCCAACGCATCAGATTTATTCCCCAACAGATTTCTATATAAAACATTAAAAAAGAGAAATGGCAGATTTATATTAGTTCAAACTGTGCAGTAATCAAACCATAAGCTATTGACCATCCCAGAATCTATAATGCAATCATTTTAAAAAGAAGCAAAAGGTATAACTTAGGATGTTATTATTGTTTAGGGTAAACAGTAACACAGTAACATTACAGTTAGTTTAAATTCATTTATTTATGTTCTGTAGAAATTATAGTACCATCAACAATTCTTATACTTTGTATATAGGAAACAAGAAGTATGTCTGTTGGTTTGAATGGTTACGTTATTATAGTCTGATCTGTAATAAGTCACACAAAGGATTATATTGTTGATTGTTTTTGACCAGTATTAAGAGTTTTAACTTGACAAGTCACGTCAGCAGAAGACAGACTTCAAGGTCACATTCTAACATACATAGCACTAGACTTAAGCAACAAGTACTAGAGAATCTTCCTAGTCCCTTAGGAGTAGACTTCCTAGGTAATCATTCCTCCACCCAAGGGTGTGCCTTTAAGGTGGATGTTAAAATGCTTTCTTTAATCTGCTATGTTCTTTTTTGGGAGTATGTGTCATTCTTTCTGAAGCACAGAGATGAAAGTTAAAGCAAACAAACAACACAAGTTCCCTGTCTAGCTTTTTATTCTTACATAACGATCAAAGGTGAAATGAGGACAGAGAAGTGACATCTTGCGCTTTACTAGTAAACAAATAAAAAAATACTGCTTAATAAACAAGGAATTGACTGTATAACCATGACAGACACTCTTTTATAGATCTATTTATTTCTATTGCTTAATATACAGTAAATCAATGAAATAGCTAGTTTCTTTTAATAGCTTATTTTTGAGAAAAGCTATTAATGTGCTTCATATATATAGATAATCCCATCAAACAGTAGGTCCAGTAAGAACACGGTGCCCTCTATAAAGTGAAAGAAAATAATTCTGGTCCAACAGCTCTGTTATGCCGAACCATGGAAATACAGATGTTTAAAACTACAACATCCGGCATACCGTAATTACAGATGGCAGGAATAAAGCTGGAGGTGCACTCTTGTCCAATTCTGGGTGCAGATACCTCAAATGGTTCTCCCTTCAACCACAATAGTTTCAGCAAACTTAAGGAAGCAGAGGATTGCACTCCAATCAATTTTATATTTTTATTGTGGACCACACATCACACACAAACACAACGTTTCGGGGGAATAACGTACCCCCTTCTTCAGGTGATACAAGTGCAACAGTGCTCAGGGATTATATAGGGCATCACTACCTGAAAACCAACCCCAACATGGGAGGAGTCAGGAGTGGACAGGAAATAATTATTACAATCTCAACAATCTGTAGTACATATACAAGTGATTATAATAAAATAAAACATTTATGGAAAATAATATCGTGTCCATAAGGGTAAAATCCATATTAAAAACCAGTATTGTGATAATAATGTAAATACTGCTATATGTGCACTAATGTAATAAAGTACCAATAATTAAGTGCTAATTTGTGCAAAGAGTTTGTCCCTTCATTCTTTAACCCTTTCCCTGCCACAGATCGTATATTCACGATCTGTGCAGAGAATGCTTTAACTGCCACAGATCGTGAATATACGATCTGTGGCTTCCCCTTTAAATTTTCAAAAACACTGCGCGCTAGGGCCGACCCGGGGGCAGCATTCAGCTGCCCCCCTATCCCCCTCGACCCCCCCTCGGTTGTGTCCAAATCCGAGGGGGGGATCGGGAGTTACAGTACCTTTCAGATGCAGTGATCGTATAGTGCAGCCGGTCCCACGTGGATGAAGAGGAGGAAGCGGAAAGGGAGACCCCGGTGACGTCACGGAGCTTCCTCCTTCACCGGGGTCTCCCTTGAAGTGGTAGGAGACTGCCCCTGGTGGTCTAGTTGAGGTACTGCAGCTTGATCTCAATTTGATCATGCTGCAGTACCTAGTATAGAACAAGCTGTCAAGCTGCCAGCTTTTCTATACATTTTGTGAATGGAACTCAAAGTTCCATTCACAAATAGGATTTTTTCTAAGTCTTTGCTACTTAGCGAAGACTTAGAAAAAAAATGGGGACAGAAATCAATATTTGGTGATCACTTCTGATCACCAAATTATTGATCTTTGCCAATGAATGAAAAATCACTTCCTGGAAAATGATTTCCGGGAAGTGATTTTTCCGATCGGATTTCGAATTGGAAAACGGGCATTTATGCCCGTATTCCAAGTTCGGTATCATTCCCTAAGATGATCTGATGATTATCTTTGGGAATGATCGGGGAAAAAAAGGGGAAATACACACAAAAAAATTCTTAAAGTGATACACACACCCTTTTTTTTTTTTTACCCTAAAACTATAAATTAGAAAAAAAAGTTGTCTTCTCCAAGCTCCCCAATGTCCCCAGTGATATCGGTAAAGTAAACGCGGATACTTATTTGTTCGATTTCAAGGGAAACTAAGCCTATATTTTATAAGGAAATTTTGCAGAGGTACCAAATAAAGACCGTATTGAATTTTTAGGATCAGTAAAGTGTGCAAAAACGTGTGTGACTCTCCATACTAACCGACTTCACTAAAATACCACTAAAAGGGGGAGAGTGTGTGTGTGGGGGGTGGGTTGTGGCGTTTTTAAAAAATTTTCTTGTAACTGCACTTCTAAATGCGTCCCATTTGAGCTAGTTGGTGGCCTTGTCTCTGTTTGCACCCACGCAAATGGCACACCGTTTGATTCAGGACATGTGGGAGATTGCTATTTAGTGGGTTTTTTTGCTTGTCAAGTGGGTTTAGGTAGGATTTCAACCCTTGAATCATCTCATTTTATTTTTCACAAAATCTCGTAAAAACACCGAGTTCTTTGGATCGCTGGGTCTGGAATTCTTCATGCATGTATGAAAGCATGGCACCGTAACGTAGCTGAAGGTGTGTAGATTCCAAAAATATATAGTTTGTGGGGGGAATCTCCATGTTTTGGGACTGTTTCCTTAGAAAAAGGGTAGGCTGTTCAAATTACAGAGCACTTTGATTTTTTCTTGTAATTGCATTTGTGCATGCGTCCCATTTGAGCTAGTTGGTGGCCACGTCTCTGTGTGCATCCACGCATATGGCATACCGTTTGATTCAGAACATGTGGGAGATTGATATTTAGTGGGGGGGTTTATTTGCGGGGGGCATTTCAAAGTTTTGGGGCTGTTTGAAATTACAGAGCACTTTGATATTTTTCTTGTAATTACACTGGTGCATGCGTCCCATTTGAGCTAGTTGGTGGCCATGTCCCTGTGTGCATCCACGCATATGGCATACCGTTTGATTCAGGGCATTTGGAAGATTGATAATTGACAAGTTTTTTTTACATGACATGGAAATTTGCCTTGATTTTTAACTTTGAATTGTATTTTTATAAATTTTTCCTGAAAATCTGGTAAGAAAGCGAAATTGTACACAAAACTGCACCCACACCATTGGTGGTATGCATAAAAGAATCACACCATTGTGTAGCTGAAGGTGTGTAGAGTCCAAGAATATATAGTTTTGGGGGGTATTTCTAATATAGAGGGGTGTTTAGTCTGACAAATCTGAAAAGTTGCTGTAATTGGGCCACTGTTCATTGGCTCACTTTGTGGCTAGTTGATTCCACATCTGCGTGTGTAACCATACATAGGGCATACCGTTTGATTCAGAACATTTGGGAGATTGATATTTGGTAACTTTTTTTTACATTACTTGGGATTTTGGCATGATTTCTACCTTTGAGAGTGTTTTTTTTTAAATTTTTTAGAAAATCTGCTAAAGCTGTGAACTTCTACGAAGAACTGCGCCCACACCATTGATGGTACGAATGAACAAACTACAGAATTTCGTAGATAAAGGTGTGTGGATTCGAGAAATATATGGTTTGTGGGGGTTGTTTTGTGGGGAAAAATTGCAGACTGTTCAAATTCAGATTTGACTGAATATTTTTGCTGTTTCTGAGCCATTGTGCATTGTTTCACTTTGTGTCTTTTGGCTTCCACGTCCACGTGTGTAACCACACATATGGCATACCGTTTGATTCAGGACATTTGGGAGATTGATATTTAGTAGCTTTTTTTTACATTCCTTGGGGTTTTGGCATGATTTCTACCTTTTGAAGTTGTTTTTGTTCATTTTTTCAGACAAATGCGAATTTCTACGAAGAACTGCGCCCACACCATTGATTGTATGAATGAACAAACTACAGCGTTATGTAGCTGAAGGTATGTAGATTCTGAGAATATATAGTTTTGCGGGGGTATTTCCAAGTTAGAGGGGTGTTCAGTTTGGAAAATCTGGGAAAATGCTGTTATTGGCTCACTGCGCATTGTTTTACATTTTGACTAGTCGCTTCCACGTCAGTGTGTGTAACCACACATATGGCACACTGTTTGATTCAGGACATTTAGGAGATTGATATTTGGTAAGTTTTTTTTACATTACATGGGGTTTTGGTGTGATTTTGTAACTTTGAAATGTATTTTTCTCTATTTTTCCAGAAAATTGTGTAGAAATGCGAAATTCTACGAAGAACTGCGCCCACACCATTGATGGTATGAATGAACGAACTACAGTGCTACATAGCTGAAGGTGTTTAGATTTCAGGAATATATCGTTTTGTGGGGTATTTCTGAGTTATCAGGTGTTTTTGTGGAAAAAACTGCAGACTGTCCAAATTCGGATTTGGCTTTTTTCGCGTTTTTCTGACCATCGTGCATTGTCCACTTTTGTGGCTTTTCGCTTCCACTTCCGCGTGTGTAACCACACATATGGCATACCGTTTGATTCAGGACATTTGGGAGATTGAATTTTAGTAACTTTTTTTTAGATTCCTAGGTTTGGCATGATTTAACCTTTTGAAGTTGTTTTTTGTTCATTTTTTCAGAAAAGTGCGAACTTCTACAAAGCACTGCGCCCACACCATTGATTGTATGAATGAACAAACTACAGCGTTACGTAGCTGAAGGTATGTAGATTCTGAGAATATATAGTTTTGCGGGGGTATTTCCAAGTTAGAGGGGTGTTCAGTTTGGAAAATCTGGGAAAATGCTGTTATTGGCTCACTGCGCATTGTTTTACATTTTGACTAGTCGCTTCCACGTCAGTGTGTGTAACCACACATATGGCACACTGTTTGATTCAGGACATTTAGGAGATTGATATTTGGTAAGTTTTTTTTACATTACATGGGGTTTTGGTGTGATTTTGTAACTTTGAAATGTATTTTTCTCTATTTTTCCAGAAAATTGTGTAGAAATGCGAAATTCTACGAAGAACTGCGCCCACACCATTGATGGTATGAATGAACGAACTACAGTGCTACATAGCTGAAGGTGTTTAGATTTCAGGAATATATAGTTTGTGGGGGGTATTTCTGAGTTATCAGGGTGTTTTGTGGAAAAAACTGCAGACTGTCCAAATTCGGAGTTGGCTAAATATTTTCGCTGTTTCTGAGCCATCGTGCATTGTCTCACTTTGTGGCTTTTCGCTTCCACGTCCGCGTGTGTAACCACACATATGGCATACCGTTTGATTCAGGACATTTGGGAGATTGATATTTAGTAACTTTTTTTTAGATTCCATCAGGTTTTGGCATGATTTCTACCTTTTGAAGTTGTTTTTTGTTCATTTTTTCAGAAAAGTGCGAACTTCTACGAAGAACTGCGCCCACACCATTGATGGTATGAATGAACAAACTACAGCGTTACATAGCTGAAGGTGTGTAGATTTCAGGAATATATAGTTTGTGGGGGTTATTTCTAAGTTACGGGGGTGTTTTGTGGAAAAAACTGCAGACTGTCCAAATTCGGAGTTGGCTAAATATTTTCGCTGTTTCTGAGCCATCGTGCATTGTCTCACTTTGTGGCTTTTCGCTTCCACGTCCGCGTGTGTAACCACACATATGGCATACCGTTTGATTCAGGACATTTGGGAGATTGATATTTAGTAACTTTTTTTTACATTCCATGAGGTTTTGGCATGATTTCTACCTTTTGAAGTTGTTTTTTGTTCATTTTTTCAGACAAATGCGAACTTCTACGAAGAACTGCGCCCACACCATTGATGGTATGAATGAACAAACTACAGCGTTACATAGCTGAAGGTGTGTAGATTTCAGGAATATATAGTTTGTGGGGTTATTTCTAAGTTAGGGGGTGTTTTGTGGAAAAAACTGCAGACTGTCCAATTCGGAGTTGGCTAAATATTTTCGCTGTTTGAGCCATCGTGCATTGTCTCACTTTGTGGCTTTTCGCTTCCACTCCGCGTGTGTAACCACACATATGGCATACCGTTTGATTCAGGACATTTGGGAAATTGATATTTGGTACCTTTTTTTTACATTCCATGGGGTTTTGGCATGATTTCGACCTTTTTGAACGTTGTTTGATGTTCATTTTTTTTTAAAATCTGGTAAAAGTGCAAACTTCTACGAAGAACTGCGCCCACACCACTGATGGTATGAATGAACGAACTACAGCGTTACATAGCTGAAGGTGTGTAGATTTCAGGAATATATAGTTTGTGGGGGGTATTTTTGAGTTGGGGGGGTGTTTTGTGGAAAAACTGCAGACTGTTCAAATACAAAACTGGCTAATTTTTTTTTGCTGCTACTGACATTTGGCACTGGTCACGCTCTGGGTTAGTTGGCAGCCATGTCTCTGGGTACACCCATGAATGTGGCATACCATTTTATTCGGGAGGGGTTAGGCTTTCATATTTGAGATGCGTTTGAACTTTCCTCCACAGTTTTTAGCTGAAATTCGCATTTGATTTTGTCTCTGATTTTACAGTTGAGGAAAAAAAGGAAAATGTGAGAAAGTAACTTACAATTTGACGAAGAGCTGCGTCCGGGTATCTGCATTTTGATCGAAACTAACCTCACTCGTAAAATCCTGCGAGTGTGTAGTTTCTAAAAATATCTCACTTGGGGGGATATTTTAGATAATTTGGTAGATATTCTATGTTAACTGTCAGTAGTGGTTACACATTTTAATTTGGTGTAATATTCTAGGAGGTGCAGTTTTAGTTTGGGGGGGTCTCCTGTACAGGAAACGTCGGGTACCTACATATATCTGGTATCGTTGTACTCGGGAGTATCTGAGCTTTTAGAAACAGTAAGATTTTTGTGTGTAACCTTAAGATAACTATAAGTAAAAATGGGGGGAAATGGGGAAAATCCATGGAAATTTGCAAATTTTTCATTTTTTTTACATATTTTACCCATAATTCCAGTAAAATTTCCAGAAAAGTTACAAAATTTTGTTACCATATTAAAGTAGACTTTGTGCTGAAAAAAACAATGTATAATATTCCTGATTTACTGCAAGGTTTCCTACTGTAAAATTAGTCTAAAGCGATTAAGGACAAAATCCTGAAAATTCTTCTGGCAGTTAACGCAAAAAAAAAATGAAAATCTCCTGGCAGTGAAAGGGTTAAAGTGTCTTAGTGCATTAAAACAATTAATTTATTGTATACTCATGTATTTTATCTGGTTTCTAATTATAAATTAATTGTTTTAATGCACTAAGACACTTTGAAGAATGAAGGGACAAACTCTTTGCACAAATTAGCACTTTATTATTGGCACTTTATTACATTAGTGTACATATAGCAGTATTTACATTATTATCACAATACTGGTTTTTAATATGGATTTTACCCTTATGGACACACTATTATTTTCCATAAATGTTTTATTTTATTATAATCACTTGATGCTTGTGAAGGTTCTCATTCATCCAGGTCATGGTATATCTGTTATATTCAATTAGATCAACTGGGCTTGAAGTTTAGTTCTTGAAGATTTTTAGCTAGTCATCTCACTGGCTTTCTCAATTCAGAATGACTTGTACAAGAATCTTTGGCAATTATGTACCCTGGAAAATCCCAAATTAGCATATCACAGCCAAGTGTTAAGGGTGTGACTGGATAGTGGCTAAGAGGTGTTATAGGAACACCCAGAGTAAGGTGTCAAAACAGCATTGTACATGGCAGACAGTTAGGCTTGGTTTCTTTATTTTCACATAAATGTCCTCCTTAACACCTCTCTTGAACCAGTCATGTTCCTTTGCCAATATGTTAACATTACAATCTTTAAAGGTATGTCCTTTATCCTTAAGATGCAGGTACACGGCTGAGTCCTGACCCGAGGAATTGGCTCTTCTGTGCTGGGCCATACGTTGTTGCAGTTGCTGTTTGGTCTCCCCCACATACAAATCAGAGCATTCTTCACTGCACTGCACTGCGTATATGATGTCGCTTTTCTTGTGTTTCGGTATTGGGTCTTTTGGATGTACCAATTGTTGCCTCAGTGTATTGTTCGGTTTAAAGCAGACAGGGATACGGTGTTTTTTGAAATTTTTTCTTAATCTCTCGGAGACCCCTGCTACATATGGGATTCTTTCTACTGTCTTGCTTTTCTCCTTCACTGTTGGTATTCATGTTCTTTTCTTTCCTTCTACTTCTTTTGACAAAGGCCCAGTCTGGATATCCACAAGTTTTAAGGGCTCCTCTGAGATGTTTCATTTATTTAGCCTTCGCCACTGTGCTAGTGGGGATGTTCTCAGCTCTGTGTTGCAGGGTTCTAATGACACCCAGCTTGTGATCTAAAGGGTGGTGGGAGTCAAACATCAAATACTGATCTGTGTGTGTTGGTTTTCTGTAAACCTCTACTTCCAGTTTACCATTTTCCTTAACTTCTACCAAGCAGTCCAAGAAAGCCAGTTTGTTGTTTTGTACCTCTTCCATTGTAAATTTGATGTTCTGGTCTACCGCATTGATGTGTTCTGTGAAAGCTTGTACTTCCACCCATTGTGGCCAACCTTTACATGGAGGAGGTAGAAAAACAGGCGCTTAATACCTTTAAGGGCATAGCACCCAGCCACTGGTTCAGATATGTGGATTACACCTGGGTTAAAATCCACCAGAAGGAAGTACAAGTATATATATATATATATTGTGAAGTTTAGCGGGGTCGCAGCCAGCACGCAGTACACAATTTTATAAAACAACAGTCCTTTTTATTTGCAGAGGTAACTAAAACAACTTTGTTCCAGCATAAAGGAATAAGTAAATGAAAAGGCTTACATCAGCTTTGGAGTTCTTTAACATAAATAAAGTCCAGCTTAATCAGCACAGTCCCACTTCATAGGCAAACTATCAGCCGTTCATTGTGTAGTTTTTCTTTTCCTCTCACAATGCATTCAAACACCTTTGGGGCAGGAAGTCAGCGGCACACACCCTTCCTAAACCACATCTCCCAACCTAATGCCCCAGCTGCTTCTGATAAGCAAATCTTTACCAGAGCTCCTCTCTGCTTCCCAAAAACCCTGGTGTGTACCTGGGTGGAATGGGAAGGCCATTTCCACTACTCTATATATTAATAACATGAGGCTGTGAGGTACCTTCTCTTATAAGAAAGCTGTATTTCATTTTATACTCTATGGGGAGCTTTTAGCTCCATTAAGAATATCTCTCCCTAAACTATATAGCCAATCACTATCCTGTGCTGTCCTAACCCTATAGTAATTGTAAATGTGGGACCTGCTGTGGTAAGTACTAATAAGTATGAACCTAGCATGTTAACTGGATCATGTATAGGGTTTCGGGTTGCCCAATGGTGCTCTTTGGCTTCAACTGCAGATTGCAACAGGATTGCCTGTATCTATTCTCAGACCTGCAGGTTTATTCTACTTATATTCCATAGACTAGAGCTGTCAGATAGGTGGTTGGATGTGTGGCTCCTACTGCCTGAAGTGACTTAAATCATCCTTCCCTAAACCAATTGTGTAATAGCTATGGATGTAAGGGAAGGGCAGATGAATCACTTTCATATTGAAACCCTTAGGTAGGAATCACTAAAGCATGGGCTTTTAATGTCTGTAAGTCAGTAAAATGGCTTTATTCCAGGATGTATGAAAACTAAATTTTCCAGCATTCTGTGCAGCCAGGAAATGCTGGGAGTTGTAATTTTTAAAAATTTGAAAAGTTCAACACCCATGCTTTATATCATTACACTGTATTGCATCTTAATACATTTATTACCCAATGGACATAAAGAAGAAACTTACTGTTAACAGAGAATTCTGGGAGTTGTTGTTTTCAAACATGTGAAAGGTCCCAAGTTTACCATCACTGATCTATACGATTAGGATGAATTACATCTAGACACAGACACTAGCTACAGGCAAAAAATGAAATACTTTACATGTCCCCACCTATTTCTTTGGAAGTGAGAAACATGTGTTGATATGTTAGATTATTAGGGCAATGCTATTAAAATAACATGAGGCTGTGAGGTACCTTCTGTTATAAGAAGGCTCTACCTCATTATATACTCTGTGGGGAGCTTTTAGTTCCTTTAAAAACATATCTCCCTAATATTTATAGCTAATCAGTATCCTGTGCTCTCAGTTTGGTAACTGTACCATAATATGCACTTGCCGCTCTCTTAATAATGCTGCTATCCGTACATTATATATTTTAAATGTTTTTAATTTATTCCCACGCATTGATATCCCCTCTGATGTAATTGAATAAAGGGATTGTATATATTTTTTTCACTCCAATAAGAGTGTGCTGCAGATTTCTTTTTCTCTATTTATATACAAGTTTGCTATGGTACCTGATGCCTACTGGCTGAAGGTATGTACAGTAAGTAGCCTCTCTCTAGCCCTACAACTTAACAGCTATGGCCATAAGGGAGAGGCAGACAGATCCTCAACCACTTGCATATTTGTGCACTTTTTGTTGGTATCACTGAAAGCATGACCCCAAGCTTTCAATAAAATAATAAATAAAAATGGTGCTGTTTAGGTTGAACTGAGATATGCTTTGTGAGGAGCTCAGGGCACATCCAGGAACATAAGGGACCTAGAGAGAAAATAAGTAGAGATGTATAGTAGAGTAAATGGATTTAAAGGTTAAAAGAAGGGTATTGAATATGATTCTTTGTTTGATTGATACCCACACTCTGGACTATAGTATTGGGGTTGCGGGGTCTCTTTTGGGGGAGAGTGAGATGTTCCGAGCTGCTGTTGTAGCAGAATGTTACAGTAGTGAGATGTGAGATTATAAGGGCATGCATAAGCATTTTAGTAGTGGAGGCGAGAGAGAAAAGGGCAGATCTTGGAAAGGACAAAACAACACGTCCTAGTGACATTGTTAAAGTGATGTTGGAAGGAAAGAGAGGAGTCAAAGATTACTCCAAGGCAGCGTGCAGATTCAACTGGGTTAATATTGTCAATAGAGATGGAAATGTGTGGACTAAGTCCTAGTTCCGGGGGGGGGGAATGATTAATTCAGTTTGGGATAGATTGAGTTAAAGGCGGCGGTGCACCATCCAGGAGGAAATAGAGAGCAGACATTTAGAGATTTGGGATTGAACTTAAGGTGTTAGTGCGGTAGAGGACAAGTAAATTTGGGCATCATCAGCGTATAGGTGATGCCAAAAGAGCTGATTATTTCTCCCAAAGAGTAGTCTAGAGGAAAAAGAGCAAGGGTCCTAAAACTGAGCACTAAGGGACACCCACACTAAGCCGAACTTGAGAGTAAGTCTTATTAGCAAAAGAAACAGAAAAAGATCTGTTAGAGAGATAAGGAGCTTTGTTGCAGCTTTATTTTGTATGCCCAGTATAATTTGGAAATTGCATAAGAAGACAGTGGTCCACAGTATCAAAAGCAGCCGATAGGTCCAGCAGAATAAGGACTGAGGACTGGCCTTTAGCTTTGGCAGTTTGTCGGATTTAAAGGAACACTTAGTGTAGGGGTACTTGGCTTTTGTGTAAAGGAGAACTAAAGACATAAAAGTTCTCCTTACACTTACTCTTTCCTCTCTCAGCATCTTTTGCGCATAAGGGAAAAAAATCCTACATTACTCTATTCAGTATCATCATTCTCTATTCACAGTTCCAATAAAGCAACCACTAATGGCCTGTACAGCCACCCAAGCGTTCTCACCCCTGGATTTACAGTAGATTTATAGGGCCCATAAACACACCAATCCCGGTTGTACAATCACGGAATGGTACGATCGGTAATAAGGCAAAAACATTTTTTTCTTTGGACCGATCCTAAAAAAATAGAACGACCAGCCATACATGAACTGACGATCTGATGACCAGGATTGGTGCATGTATGGCCTCCATAATACTTTCTTTAATTTTCCCTCGCTGGTCTTCAGCACCACTACTTCACTACTTCTTCTAGTCTGTGATCTGGCCAATGGGAAGACATGCTTCTTGCAGAGTGCTTCTTTCAATAGGTCTCAATTGACAGAGGGTGGAGCTGGATGGATTGGAGAGAGAAAATTAAAGCATTACAGCTGATCTGCTGTAAACCTAGAGGTGAGGAGCTAGTAGTTTATGTCCATTCCCTGTGGACTTTTAAAAATGTCTGTGGAGGGCGGGTAAGTGTAGATTTAACAGCTGCATTATCTGTGACTAAAGTTATTACATTTTGCAACCCGTAAGCACCTAATTCCCCTTTTGTCAGATGGAGAGATCAGTGAAAATGTACACAAGCTATCAATCTTTTACCAGTCAAACTAGTGTCTTAACTGTTAATTAATTTTAAAGCCGGTATGATAAAAGACAAATTGCCCAATGTACTGTACTGAGCCATGAATAATTAGAACTTGCCCAGGGCCATAAAAAAAAAGCTATTTTTAAACGGGTATTTGGTAACTCCCCTTAATGCTTTGCCCTGCTGTGAGGTTACCAGAGATCTCTGAGGACTTGTTTATTGAGGAAGTTTTCATATTCCTGAACATAATATTCTAATTTCACAATCTGTTTCCATAGACTCTCTCGAAATACAGGGTTTCATTTTATATTCTTAGTACTGTCTGCACCACATTCTACCTTTTGAATTACCGTCACACACGTGCAAAGATACAGTATCTTGTTTATTAAAGGCTAAGGAATGCAGAGTTTATTTCAGTACATATAGTAATACAATGCAATGCCTATCTGTATATGTGCATGTATTGTTATAGCCTATATATCTATATCTATTATAAATATATTGTTGTTATATCTGTGTGTGTGCACGTGCACGTATAGTTTGGTATTTAAAAGCAAAACATGTTTTTCTGAATTTCTGAGACCCAGGAATTAATTCTGGAATTACAATGTATGATTGGGGGAACTATTATGGAAGCTCTAGATTTTAACAGCACAGATGTTTCGCAGGAGAGGTCCCTTTAAGGAATGACGGTTGGGTAATTCAACCATAAGCAAGCAAATATAATTCCATTGATTGATTTGGTTTCTCTGTATATTTGTCTTTGGTCATATAGATGTGGGCAGCTATGATTTCTAGGGGTCATCTCTTCATTATATTATAAGCAGTGGTGCTTCTAGACCTTTTGGCACCTGAACCACACCTTTTAAGCTGCAAAATTACTGAACGTGACTTGTGGAGGTGGGTGTGATGGACTAACTAACAGTGTCTGGTGAACTGGAGGGCTTACTTGACACTGGCTGTGAACAGTGGCTGCTGAACCCCCCAGCCCTCCAGTTCAGCAGACACTGTTAGGTCAGCCTTCCAGATCCCAGCCAGTGTTGACAGCAGGAAAGCATTGTGCTAGCCTTAAGCTACGTACACACAGCAAAGGTGTTTGAAAGATGACAGACAGACATTTTTCAAAGTTCAGGGTACACACAGACCCGAGTGTTCTCCCAATGCACAGCATAGGGAGAGTGTTTGGGACTGCATGTTTCCCATGACCATGGCTGACTCCCCTATAGGGAGACTACTGTGGCTGAGGGAAATTTGAAGTCTTTTCTGAACAACTGTGAGGCCGACTGGAAGGTTTGGTCGCCATTCGTTCGTTTGGAAAATGAGCTACACTGACAATAAAGCCCCGATACCGTCAGATCCAACAGTATTGGGGCTTTATTGTTACTGTGTCTAGCTTTAGGTCTGCCCAATCTGTTGGTATTCAACACCAGCTAGAAAACATCAATGGGATGATGCTGAAAAAGGTTGCGTCTTAATTTGCAAGGATCCTGCAATGCTTTAAAGTCTCTTGCAAGACTTACTGCATTGCGGGATCCTGGTCAGGTAACTGCAACTTTTTATTTTTCAACATTGGGTCTGTACGCCACTGTGGTAATGGCATTAAAAATACTGCAAAATTGTTGCGCTAATCTTATCTTAGCCATTACTACATTGGCCATGGCGCTCTATTTCCAAAAATTATTGGAAACTCTTGTGAAAATAGTTGAAGACCCACGCTAACCCGATATTACATAGGGATTTTTTTCCCTTTCTGGAGAAAATTATCCCTGGCTTTTGATTGTTTTTTTCTTCTTCCTATGGACCAGCTCTGGGATAGGTTCAATTCGGGTTTACATAGACCTACGGGCCTCATTGTACAAAGACCTACGGGCCTTATTGTACATAGACTTACGGGCCTCATTGTACATAGACCTACGGGCCTTGTTGTACAAAGACTTACGGGCCTCATTGTCGATAGACCTAAGGGCCTTATTGTACATAGACTTACGGGCCTCATTATACATAGACCTACAGGCCTCATTGTACATAGACCTAAGGGCCTTATTGTACATAAACTTACGGGCCTCATAACATATAAACAATGAAGCCAGGAAACGCAGATTGATGCAAACACACAGCGTTTTATTGACACAACGTTTTGAGCAACAAAGCTCTTTCTCAAGTGCTAACAATCTCAACAGTGACCAAGTCTTATAACATAACCCAAGTCCCGCCCCCAGCACCCATTGGTTAAAGTCCATCCAATAGTGTCCATTCTTAGAAGTGAACAAATCAATCCGTGATTCTTCCATAATAAACCCAAGAAAGGGTGATCCGATAGGTTCTGCAAAATGTCCATCCTTTTTAGGATCAATCGAATCGAATTAAGATAAATATTCCATTAAAAACAGAATCAAAGTAAAACACCTAAAGTAATGTATCAACATCCCTTTACATTCAGCATTAGTTACGGTGTACAAGTGTAGCATTTAATTCATTAGATACAATTATATACACAGTTATATACAAACTGGAAACATATTGTTGCAAAAAAGGTCCAGTTTAGAAACAGAAACACTAATCAAGAGAGCCTACATGAGCAACATTTAGATACCAGTATAACTGGTTAAATTAAATAGAATTGAACACGGGAACAGAAGGGAACATATATAGATATAACATATGTTAAAGAACAGTCAGGATTATTCAATAAAAGTCCTTATCGTTAAAAATGGTGCGAATTTTGCCCCAACCAATCAGATGTTAGCTTTCAAATGTTAAGTAATATCTGATTGGTTGGGGCAAAATTAGCACCATTTTTAAAGATAAGAACTTTTATTGAATCTCCCCGAATGTGCTTACTACTATTATCTTTACCTTTATCAGTATTCTGCACACCGTAGTATTCTTCTAGTAGACGTACCTAGGAGAAAGGACAAAATATAAGAGACTGGTCCATATAGTAAATGAGACATTTATTTATTCTAGATAGGGTTTTAATGACCAGCTGTCGTTCATTCCTCTGGGTTCTAAACTTTTTAATTTCTTGATCCAGATACCCTCTTTTTGTGACAGCATTGAGGCATGATTTTTCCCCTCCCAAAGGTGTATGGACTTCGTCTAATACCCTCTGAGTTGTGAGCAATTATGTCCATGTGTGTTAAAGTGGCATGATACAGATGTATCGGTATACGTGCCTGTTTTGAAATTTCTAATTGCTGTCTTATGCTCTTGGATACTTAATTTAACCATTCTGGTTGTTTGGCCCACATATACGTACCCGCAAGGACACTTAAGCATGTATATCACAAATTTACTTTCGCATGTTGCGTATACATTCGGGGTAACTTTGTAACCGTCTGTGGGGTGGCTAAAGGAATGTCCTTTTAAGATGCTGTTGCAGCAATTACATTTTAAACAGGAAAAAGTTCCTCTTTTTTTGTTAGCATGGAATCTTAGTGGGGGTTTCTTGATGTCTGAAGGGGATACAGTGTCTTTAATGGTATTCCCTCTTTTATAACTAAACAGTGGTTTATCGTTGCAGATTTTAGCGAGACAGAGTGCTGTCTGTTTGTAAAATAGGCCAGTACTACATAATAATCTTTTCTATTTGTTGGCTTTGCTCACTATATTTAGTTACCATAGGTATGCGATTAGGCCCTTTTTGTTTAGCTTTAGGTGTGAGGAGATCTTCCCTCTTATAGCTATCCACCTCTTTCCTTATTCTCTGTATTTGTCTTATACCCTCTTTCCACAAACCTTTTAGTAAGGTCATCAGCAGCTTTGTTGTAATTATTGCTGTTGTCTATTATTCTTTTGGCTCTTATAAATTGACCTTTAGGGATCGCATTAATAATGTGCGGGTTATGAAAACCTGAAGAATGTAGTAGACTATTTTTGTCTACTTCTTTACGGTAGAAATTCGTACTCAACAAATTAGCATATGATGGCGCTACGGCCGCACCCATGGAGGTGCCTTGTTTTTGCCAATAGAAATTGTCTGTGAAACGAAAATAGTTTTTGTTGAGAAGCAGGTTAAGACAGTCCAGAAGGAAATAAACTTTGTGGTGGTCCATACTGGTATCCAATAACAAGTCTTCTACAATAGTAAGAACTTCATCATTGGGTATCAAGGTGTAGAGACTTTGGATATCAACACCACACAGTATTATAATCTCAGGGAGATCTTTGTAAGTGCCAAGCGTGCACAACAAGTCAGTGGTGTCCTGTAAACATACATTGATCTCTTTCACCATGGGTTGTTGTACATAGACCTATGGCCTAATTGTACAAAGACTTATGGGCTGTGTTGTACATAGACCTATAAACTGAGCAGAATAATGAATTTTCCAAATGTGAGCAGATAAAATCACTGCAAT
Source organism: Hymenochirus boettgeri (assembly GCA_019447015.1). Taxonomy (NCBI): domain Eukaryota; kingdom Metazoa; phylum Chordata; class Amphibia; order Anura; family Pipidae; genus Hymenochirus; species Hymenochirus boettgeri. The sequence goes on from CM033473.1 coordinate 65,461,516, forward strand.
AAAATATAGGATTTGCGCATCAGCGAAAAATACGTTTTGTCTGCTAGTTATTAAAACAACATATGTCAATTCAAATATCTGCTCTTTTCTTTTTCTCTTAGTATAAAAGGTATGTTAATATAAAAATGCTGAGGAAATTAAATGTAAATGGGGGTATTATAATCCAGGAAATTATGTTTTACCCTAAATTTGAAGCCGATGGAGGGTTAAATGAAGCATTTAACCCTCCATACGCGACTCCTGTTCTTGAAACTTTGTTTAAGGCTTTAAATATTACTATACGTACAATGCTAGAAATGAGCCATTTAAATAAATTCAATAGGAAAACTGTCTCCTTGCTTGTTAGAATAGCCATGGCTGCCTTAAAGGCCGCACTGGGACAGAAAGTGCTGGCAGTTAAAGCTCTGTATGTATATAATGGTGGTTCCACATCATTTATAACTGATGCTGTATAATGTGCTTGCAAGTTTTGCTTAGGTCACATTATTTGCTCTGGGCCAGTTGTGTTTTAGACCTTTTGGCACCTGAGCCCAACTTTTTTTCTGTGGCAAAAATATTGAATGTAGCCTGTGGTGGTGGGCGTAGTGAACTTACTGTATCCAGTGAACTGGAGGGCTGGCTTGACACTGGCTGGTAAAGAGGTGGGCTGACTTGGCCCTCCAGTTAACCAGTCAAACTGTAGCTGCTGAACCCTCCAGTTATTTCAGCCTTTTAGTTCAGCAGACACTTTTAGGTCAGCACTCCAGTTCACCAAACACTGTAAGTTCAGTCCTCCAGTTCAGCAGACACTGTTGGGTCAGCCCTACAGTTTGCAAGCCACTGTTAGGTCAACCCTCCAGATCACCAGCCACTGTTAGGTCAGCCCTCTATTTCACCAGCCACTAGTAGGTTAGCGCTCCAGTTCAGCAGACACTGATAGGTCAGCCCTCCAGTACATCAACCACTGTTAGGTCAGCCTTCCAGTTCACCAGACACTGATATGTCAGCACTCCTATTCACAATCCACTGTTAGATCAGCCCTTCAGTTCAGGATCCAATGTAAGATCAGCCCTCCAGTTCACCAGCCAGTGTTTAATTAAAGTGCATGTCAATCCCCCAACTGAAATTTGCTGAGCACACTGTGTAGTGATAAATTAACCCTAACATTCTCTTCTGCTGCATATGGTGTCATGCATGGCCAAAATACAACACAGGAAACTTAGGAGTGGGAGGTTTCTGGCATGTACAGTGGCATTTCCCTGCCTCCTTTAAGATGCCTTCCCTACACAAAACTTTCAAAGTGTAAAAAAAATTCAGCATGTATTCCCCCCATACCTAGACCTCACTAGGTTAAAAAGTGCCAAATCCGAAGTATACTAAGTATCCTAAGTATACTTACCAGCTCTTGTTCCATCGGCTGCACATTTTAACCTAGTCTATGTACTGTATTGGAAGATTGCAAACTGGATCCTCGTTTTTTGTTGTTGTTTTTTTGTGTGGGGGCATGCCCTTTAACAGAGGCTGGTGAACTGGAGGGCTGACTTATCTGTGTCTGTTGAACTGGAGGACTGACCTAACTGTTGCTGCTGAACCCTCCAACCTTCCAGTTCACTAAACTTTAAGGTCAGCCATTTAGTTCAGCATTAGTACATATTCCTGCCTACAGTGATTGGTATGTAATCCTGTCCATAGTGATTGGTACGTAATCCTGCCCACAGTGATTGGTACATAATCCTGCCCACAGTGATTGGTACGTAATCCTGTCCACCGTGATTGGTACGTAATTCTGCCCACAGTGATTGGTACATATTCCTGCCCACAGTGATTGGTACCTAATCCTGTCCACAGCATTTGGTACATAACCTGCTCACAGTGATTGGTACATAATCCTGCCCACAGTCATTGTTATATAATCCTGTCCACAGTGATTGGTACATAATCCTGTCCACAGTGATTGGTACATAATCCTGTCCACAGTGATTGGTGCATAATCCTGTCCACAGTGATTGGTACCTAATCTTTCCCATCTGTTTTTTGAAAATCCAAAATTCTCAAATATTTGTTTTAGAAATTAAATTCTATAGTTCATAAAATCTGAAAGTTCTGTCCGAACTCGGCTAGTGAGGGGAGTTAAGATAAGTTGACTATTACCTTTGCATCTTGAATTAGGTCAATTAGCATAAATAGGGTAGCTCTCATCATACCTTAAATGGTTGATTTAGTGTCCGCCATATTTAGTTGCTTGATATCGACATGAGAAAGTGATTTTTTTATCAACAGGTAAACTTGTTTTTTTTTTGTTAAATATAACCCTAGAAATTACATTTTTGGAATTTGCTTTTACACACCCACAGCCTTTTTCTAGTCCATCCAGTCCTGGCCCTACTGTCAATTACACATTTGCATTAATTGCATATTTAATAATGAAAACGGAGAGCGAAAAAAATATTGATTTTTGAATACTACTTCTTTCAGTAAATCACACTGAAATGGGTTTTGTTTGATAGGAAAATCAGCTGGCCCAGTGGGCAAAGAATTTGGCGTTACCTTTAAATCAAACAAAATACATCAATTTCTGCAAATATTTCAGGAACCACAGCTCACAGAAATACAAGAGACAATTTAACTGTCTATGCTTTATAAATATGACTGAAGTTGTCTTTTCCGTGAACACCTTTAAAAATAAATAAATAGCTAAAACCCTTAATTTTTACCTTTAAAAATACACGCATGGGTAATGATATACTACTGTAAAATAAAGTTAGTCACTGAAGATTGGGATGTAAATAGTCTTTTTTTGTTTTTTTTAACATATTCACAGTAAAAAAAAAAACAGTATTAATGTGAACATTTAACATAGAAAACAATTCAAATATAAATTAACTTCACATTATGACTGTGTTATAAGGATGTCAACCTTTTAAACACATTTCCAAAAATTCATTAATGTAATTGTGAGTGTTGGTCCTCCTTTTTTCCCTAAGATCATTTGGTGCTGGTAACACCAGTAACCAAATACTCTTTAATATCTAGCGGAGGAGTACTATATTGGGGAAAAATATTATTCTCCCTCTTTACAAGTTAAGGCCTCATTTGGAATATGCGGTGCAGTTTTGGAATCCCATATACAAAAGGGATATCTTGGAAATGGAGTTCAAAGAAGGGCAACTAAATTAATAAAAGGAATGGAGGGGCTTGAATATGCAGGCAGATTAGACAAGTTAGGGCTGTTTACACTGGAAAAGTGATGTTTGCGTGGGGAATGGGGATATGATCACTTTATACAAATAAATTAATGAACCACACAATAAACTGTCTGGTGTATTATTCACTAATAGTTCATATCAGAGGACTTGTGGACATCTTTTACGATTAGAAGAAACAATTGAATTTCCCCCAACCCCACCCTCCCTTTTTAGCAGTTTTTTTTTTTTGTCTTCCTCTGGATCAACTGTTAGGCAGGGTTAAATAGGATTGTATCATGGTTGAATTAGATGCACGTATGTCTTTATTTAACCTCAATTAATATATTACTATGTAAACAGACAGACAAACCCCTATTTTTTGACTGGTTCTTTTATAAACATTTGCATGTGTGTGATCATACATGATACTTTCATCTACGAATTAATAGACTAATTATGCAAAAAAAAAAAAGGCTTAATGGAACTATTTGTTATCCATTACCAAGGCTTCCAAGCATATCACAGTCGTTTTGCATTAAACCAATTATATATGACAACTAGACCTTGTCATGTGTGTTATTTGTAAATTTATAATCTGGCCAAAAACCCCAATGAAGATCAGACTAAAGCAAGTTTCATCATTCGTGGAATTTAAAAGAAACCTCAGAGGAAATTAATCTGAAAGCTTTTGTGTGTTTATGGCTGGCTGCCATTTACCAGTCTGTTGGCTTACAGTACGAGCGCATCAACCCCTGCAGACAATGCTATGACTTATTGTACTACAAGTTCTGTTTCAGTCTGTGATTGTCTTACATGCTGAGACTATGGACAGCACAAATGTTATTAACAATCACAAACAGATTCAATTTCAGATACTAATGTAATGTTTGGCTACTTGCCCATATATGAAGTGTCACCTTATGATAATGATCAATTAGGGTTATCTGTAAAAATGCTACTTTTTCTCCTGAACATTTTGTGAACTTACCAAAAAAAAAAAGGAAATGAATATACGTCTTACAATCGGGATGGTTGTCCTCCCTTGTTCTATGTTAGACTGAGGGAAATAGGTTTAGTTTTTTATGAAGTTTATGTATTGGTATTAATAATGCAAACTAATGATAATGATGTGATGTCAATGTCTAGCGTACAAAACGTTTTTTTTAAAGGGGAATTGTACTGCTAAATCAGCCATGTCACTTATGATGTACTTAGTGTAAGGACCTAAAATGCTAGGCCCTTATTTCTAGGGGATGGGAAGATCAGTAGAAATATTACCTTAAGTCCAAGCTTATTGGAAGGCAGGTCAACCAACAGTAACACATGCAAACTTTTAAATAAATTATATGCATTGGGTATCTGTTGTATTAAGGTAGATCAACAGGACTTAAATTTTAGTTCTTGAAGACGTTTCGCTAGTCATCCGACTGGCTTTCTCAATTCAGAATGACTTGTACAAGAATCTGTTGCCAATTATGTACCCTGGAAAATCCCAATTAGCATATCACAGCCAGGTGTTAGGGACCTTCTGAATGCAAGGCATAATGGCATTGTGGCTAAGAGGACAGTGCCATCACGCCTTGCAAGAACTAAACTTTAAGTCCAGTTGATCTAACTGAATACAAATATACCATGACCTAGATAATTGAGAACCTTCACAAGTATATGCATTGTGTAACATTAGGTTTTTCCAAAACCAACATTGTGCTATTGATTTCCTGGTAGAACAGGGTCTCCCTTAAAAAAAATAACTTTGTATCTTGCCTGCAAGGCCAAATAGAAGTAATGTTTTTGTTTTTTATTTTCAGGCTTTTGCAAATGTTTTTTTTAAAGGGGAACTGTCGTTACGAATTCAAATGTTTCTTTAAACAGTCAGTTTCTCATCCAATTTGATACATTAAGCAGCTGCCATCTTCCTTTTGGGCACATCCGGTGCCCATAGCCGTATGCATGAAGTGTGTTAAATTAGCTGCATGCTATTAGTAAACTGAGGAGACGGCTTCTGATTAATCACATGAAATGTACAGGACTGCAGCTGTGCACTACACAGGGAGTGAGACAGAGATAAAGTATAGATGTCATAGTCTTGTCTTACCACCACAACAGTTTTTAAAGCCAATTTAAAACACACACAGGGAGATTCAATCAAAGTTCTTATCGTTAAAAATGGTGCTAATTTTGCCCCGACCAATCAGATGTTAGCTATCAAATGTTAAATCTGATCTGATTGGTTGAGGCAAAATTAGCACCATTTTTAACAATAAGAAATGTTATTGAATATTCCTGTTATATTTTGTATTTCACACAGGAAGATGATTTGCAGCTGATTTGAGAAGTGAGGAGGTGCTGCCCTTGTTCAAAAGGTCCTCCGTTCTCCTTTATTAATTAGGGGCCTGTGCAATGCTACATTTAACACTGCATGTATCACTCATAGCTACAGGTGGCAAATAAAATTGAAAGAAAACTAGAAACATTAACATTGACAAGTCAATGTCAGGCTATTTAGATGGAGAAATATGGTGGCACAATAGTTTTATTTTTAAAATATATATCTAAATGAATATAAATAATCTGAGAAAAAGATTCTACATGTAGCACTTTGCTATCAGCAGTGCCAAGGGACTCAGAAGACTTTTTTGGAATGGCAGAGAGCTGCTTGAAAGTCATGGCACTGGGTAAACCAATCTGATTTCAAAACCCAATACACCAGGAGATGTAATAATAAAAAGGCAGGCCAGTCCGGGCAATTTATGCAGTAACATTCACTACAGTTCATCAGCTTATCTGAGTATAATTTCCAGACTGAAAGGGGGGGAATTGTCAGCCCACATTTTGCCTTTAAAAATAATTGAATAACAATGAGGTGATGGTAGCACACTTTGAACAAAATATGTAAGCTTGCACGCCATGTCAATGCTCTACACTTAATGTGAGTCCTACTTGAGCCTGTATTGCAATTTAAAATCAAGTCAACAATGGAACCGAGTAATAAGACTGTGTTACACTTACCATTAGAAGCTTCAGTGGGACGACAAGGAGCATTTAGACCAGTCCAATTAGGATACAGTTATGAGTAGTTCATTATTTAAAGGCTGATTGGCAGATAATAGATAATTTCCAGACTTTTCTTAGTTCCAGGTTGATCTTTTATATGTGTGTGCGGCAGAATTTTAAAATTGCTTTTGAATTATGGAAAAAACCTATGGCTCGAACAATTAAAGGTCATCACATTCCAGAAACTTTGTATCTATAGAAGGTAAACAAAAAGAGCATGAATTTTGTTGATTATCTGTATGTTGCAAACGGAGGCTGAACTATTCCTATCCTATTGCATAGGAAAGTTAAGCCTCATACAACATATATTGCCATGTTGACAAGATTCGACACACACTCATGATAAACAGTCATTTTGCCCAATAGTTGCATAAGTTTGTGCTTTAGGTCGGGTGCCAGAAATGGCTGTCGCAAGTGTGCCATTAGGTTGGACACCGGGCCTTCGAAATAGCTCAAGGTGAAATAGTAATGAATGCTGGGGATGCATTGGAGAATGTCAGATCGATCCGGGTAAGTTTCTCCTGCTCTCTCTCTCTTTACTGAAGAACAGGAGGTAAGACATAGCACATTTACCTCCTATTCTATATTTAAACAGTAAAAAATAAAGACAAATAAGAAAAGATGGACATACCATTTAAAAAGGGGATTTTCTATTGATCCTAAAATTTTTATTTTGGGGGTAGACATACCCTTAAATGATACTGGTACTATAGAGGAACGTAGCCTTATAGCAGTGCCTGTAATAATATGAAGGGTATAAATGAGGAATATTAACTCTGGCTGACAGATGATATAGTATAGTATAGTATTTGAGGTTGAATAAAGACATACGTCCATCCAGTCCAACCCATCTAGCAATATCCTCATTTCCTGCCTAACTGTTGATCCAGAGGAAGGCAAAAAAAACCCACCAAATTTATGAAGGGGGAAAAAATTCCTTCCTGACTCCAAGTGGCAATCGGAAATTTCCCTGGATCAACTCTACTTTATGTATCAATACCAGTAACTTGCAACATTCCTTATTTGCAGAAACTCATCCAGCTTTTTTTTGAAACTGACCAATGAACCTGCCATTACAACGTCCACTGGAAGACAGTTCCATAGCCTTACCGTTCTCACAGTGAAAAACCCTTTCCAAGCTTGAAGCCTAAACCTTTTTTCTTCAAGTCTTAAGGGATGTCCTCGTGTCCTTTGACATGTTCTATTGGTGAACAATGCCCCAGATAGTTTATTGTATGGCCCGTTAATGTATTTATACACAGTAATCATATCCCCACGCAAGCGCCTTTTCTCCAGCGTACATAATTGTAACTTTTCCAGTCTCTCTTCATATTCAAGCTCCCCCAATCCCCTTATTAATTTAGTTGCCCTTCTCTGAACCCTTTCCATTTCAAAGATGTCCTTTTTGTACACAGGATTCCAAAATTGCACTGCATATTCCAAATGAGGCCTTACCAATGCTTTGTAAAGAGGGAGAATTACATTTTCCTCCCTTGAATCCATACCTCGCTTTATTCAAGACAATACCATGCTGGCTCTGGCTGTTGCCGCCTGGCACTGCTTGCTACCTTTAAGTTTGTTATCCACCAAAACTCCAAGATCCCTTTCCAACAGGGATTCACTTAACACAGAGCCATTTATAGTATAAGTAGCACAAGTATTTTTAAGTCCAAAATGCATCACCTTACATTTATCAACATTGAATTTCATCTGCCACTTAGCAGCCCAATGTGATAATCTATCTAGATCCCCTTGCAACGATTGCACATCCTCTGAAGTTTTTAATGGTCGACAAAGTTTTGTGTCGTCAGCAAACACAGAAACCTTGCTGACAATACCCACTTCCAAATCATTAATAAATAGATTAAATAGAAGCGGCCCCAACACAGAACCCTGTGGCACCCCACTTAGCACTTTAGTCCATAATGATGAAGCCCCATTAACAACTACTCTCTGCATCCTATTCTTTAACCAATTTTCTATCCATGTACAAATGTGACTCCCCAGACCAACAGACCTTAGCTTATTCATTAGTCGCCTATGGGGGACTGTATCAAAAGCCTTTGCAAAATCCAAGTAAACTACATCTACTGCTATACCAGAGTCTAAATTTCTACTTACTTCCTCATAAAAGCCAAGCAAGTTAGTTTGACAAGATCTATTCCTCCTAAATCCATGCTGGTTACTACTTATAATGTCAGTCCTTGAAACAAACTCTAGAACATGTTCCCTTATTAAACTTTCCAGGATCTTCCCCACCACTGAAGTTAAACTTACAGGCCTGTAATTACCCGGCTGTGAACGACTACCCTTTTTGAATATTGGAATAACATCAGCCTTTTTCCAATCCAGAGGCACACCACCGGACATGAGGGAATCAGCAAAAATAAGAAACAATGGCCTAGATAAAACTGAACTTAGCTCCCTAAGTACCCGAGGATGTATTTTATCCGGTCCAGGAGATTTATTAATATTAAACTTATTTAGTTCTTTCTGTACCATATCCTCGGTTAACCAAAGTGAACTTGAATCTTGTATACCTTTATTGCTACTATACTCTATGATATCTGTACTTGGATCTTCTATAGTGTATACAGAGGAAAAAAAAATATTCAAGACATTTGCTTTATCGCCATCCTCCGTAACTAACTTATCCCCATTAATTAATGGTGCCACATTCTCAGTCCTCATCTTCTTACTATTAATATACTTAAAAAAATGTTTAGGCTTAGTGATGCTTTCTTCAGCTATCCTAACTTCATTATTAATTTTAGCTAGTTTGATTGCTTTCTTACACTCCTTGTTACAGTTTTTATACTCCCTAAAGGCCCTTTCCGTTCCCTCGGCCTTAAAGGTTTTAAATGCCTTTTTCTTCCTTACCATTTGCCTCTTTACATCAGAATTCAGCCACATGGGCGCGGATTTATTTTTTTTACATTTATTTCCCAAGGGTATAAATTTAGATGTGAACTGGCTTAAAATCCCCTTGAACACAGTCCACTTTTGTTCAGTACCTTTACCTGATAATACATTATCCCAGTTGACATTCTGAAGAGCTGCTTTTAACCTGGGAAAATTTGCTTTCCTGAAATTAAATGTCTTTGTTAACCCAGCGCACTTTTCCTTTCGATAACAAAGTCCAAATGCCACTATTTCATGGTCACTATTCCCTAAGCCTCCAGTTACCTTTATGTCTATAATGCGCTCCACAATGTTAGATATTACCAGATCCAACAGAGCTCCTTTTCTAGTAGGAACCTCAACCACCTGTGAGAGAAAATTATCCTGCAGCAAATTCAGGAACTCATCGCCTTTTTCTGTGATGGCAGTTCCACCACACCAATCAATGTCAGGGTAATTGAAGTCCCCCATAATGAGCACACTCCCCAAACTTGCAGCCCTTGCCAACTGCATATGAAGTTGACTCACCTCCTCTCTGCTAGCATTTAATTTGGTACAAAAACAAACAAATAGACAAATTTATAATTAATAAAGCACCAGGACCTGATGAAATACATCCACGAGTTTTAAGAGAGCTAGGTTCCGTTTAAGCCAAGCCATTGTCCCATATCAGATTCGCTTTTGTCTGAATATATGCCTCTGGATTGAAAAAATTGCTTATTTAATACTAATATTCAGAAAGCATTATTTAATACTAATATTCACACAGCCTGGTAACTATAGACCTGTAAGTTGAACATCAGTGGTAGGGAAGAAACTAGAAACGTTGTTACAGGATCATATTCCACTGCCAATCTATATACAGCCTACCGATTCCCGACACCTTATGTCTCACCCCCATATCCTCTAGTCTGTAATCTCTTTGGGCAGGGTCCTCTTTCCTATTGTATCACGGTATTGCTGTAAGAAACTCCACTCTCTGTTTACTTATATTATGTATTACTTGTGTATGTAATAAGTATGACTTTGTATAACATGTATTACCCTGTATGTAATGTATGACTGTAATTGTAAAGTGCCACGGAAGATGCTGGCGCTATATAAATCAATAATAATAATAATAATAAAATAATATTCTGGACTGATCTGATCTTATAAGTAGTAGTCAACATGAATTCATGAAAAATAGATCTTGTCAAATTAACTTGCTTTGTTTTTATGAAGATATGAGAAAGAATTCAGATTCTTGCATATCAGTGGATGTACCAGGGGTGTAACTACCAGGAGAGCAGGGGGAACAACCAAAGGGGGGGCAAGTGGGCCCCATCTTCATATTTTTCCCAGAAAACCAATGTGGATGAAGCATGGATAGAGGCCCCATCAAAGTATTTCTTGGGGGCCCAGAGATTCCTAGTTACACCACCGTGGTATACTTAAATTTTGCTAAAGCTTTTGATAAAAGTTTTCTTTCTAAAGGTGCCCATACGCTGGCCCGATATTACGATCAATCCAACATGTGAGTAGAAATTTCTATTGATTGGCCCAAAAATTGTATGTTTTCCCAATTTTATTATGCTGATTTTGGAACATAAAATTGATCATAATATGATCGGGAAAATCAATCGATTAAAAGGCATGCCCACCCCCAAAACTATAACCCCCCCCACTACTGGCCTCACTCTGTAGTGTAGTAAAATCCTTACCTTACATCCCAGCTCCAAATGGTTCTCCTATAAACCCCCCCCCCCAAGTCCCAAAAACTGCCCACTAGGAGTACTGCAGAGTCCATATAGGACTCTGCCTCCTGTCTCTCCTCCAGGAGAATTTTGCCATGCGCAGAAGAGCACTCCCTCTCACTCCCATTTTGATTTCCCTCCCCCTAGCATAAAACCCCTATGCCATATGATAGTTCTTTCTCCCCCAGCCCCAACCACATTAGTATTATTGCAAGAAAGTCCACCGATCATTACTCATTACTTATCTTCCCTCTCTCCTTAGCCTTTCTGCACTACCGGCAGCCGCGTCCGTGATTGGCTGCCTCTCAGCCAATCACAGACGTGGCTGCCGGTCCGGCCCCCTGCTTGCAGTTCTATGCGAGCAGAGGGCCGGTACAGTGCTGCGAAGGAAAGAGAGAAGGTAAGTAAAGATCGGGGCACTTTCTTGCAATAATACTAATGCGGTTGGGGCTGGGGGAGCAAGAACTATCATATGTGAAAAGTTTTTTTAAAGGGTGGGTATGCCCTTTAAATGATCGTTGTATTTTCTGAAGTTACGATTAAATGTAAACCTTACAAAAGATGAGATCAGATATTAATTGACAAACGAATTGAATGTCATACAATATGTATAGTACATCTATGTACAATTAACTGTCTATGAAAGTATCACTTGGTTTTACGATCGTAATAAACTTTTGCAGTGTATGGCCACCTTTACCCTTCATGTTGGTGATCCCTGCTTTAGAGGGTTTAAAGTGCTATTTTTAATGTTGATATTGTTAAAGCGTGTCTAAACTGGAAAAATATATATTTTTTTAATTTACTGGAAACTATAATTCTTCCTAACCACTTCTGTACCATTTTTTGATGATTTTCAATCTGAAGCATTTTCGCCAGTCGGATGACTAGTGAAATGTCTTCAAGAACTAAACTTTAAGTCCAGTTGATCTAACTAAATACAACAGATACATAGTAATAAAAGCTTTCCATACTTTAAAGACATTTTAAGTGCGTTCCTCTCTATGTTGTACAGTATAGTGTCTTATTTTTCCAAAGTAAAGATTTGGTAAATATATTTCTCCCGATATCCAATCTGAATTATTTTTACAAGTGGACATTGGTTAAAAATGGGAGGGGTGGGGGTATACTAAGCCTGAGCAAAACAGGTACTGTATTAAAGGCATGCAGCAATTCACACTTCTCAGATTACAGGCAAAATTCGGTAAATTCTTACATGTATTTTTTTTTCAAACTCTTTTTATTAGGATAAAATGCAATAACATATTACACAGTAAAATGACACTTTACAATAATATATCACATGCCTTGCTATAATATATATAATTAAAACAAGAACTAAACAACTTAATAACAGTGGATTCTGAATCACCTAAAAAGTTAAGGTTACAGAATTCCTTATAATACCTGTAGTTATGTGTTCCCTATGAAATATCTCACTTGCTAATTTTTAGTGCTGCCAGTTCCCCTTGCAAGTCTGGTTCCATATACCAGATAGTATATTGAAAGGGCTTCATAATAAATTGTATTTCTTCAGGAGTATGTTTCATACTAATAAAAGCTTTCCATACTTTAAAGACATTTTTAGTGCGTTCCTCTTTATGTTGTATAGTGTCTAAATTTTAAGTAAAAATTTGGTATATATATTTCTCCCAATGTCAGGATATCTGGTGCAATGCAAAATTTCAATATAGCCCATCCCGTTGCCAGCATTAGTAATTGTGCCCTTAGTAGAGTGTTAGAAACATTTTGTATGATCTAGTATGATCTCTCTGTTCATAACTGAAAAGCATAAGTAGTGCATCCATTTTTATAGAATGTTTAGTGACTTTGTCAATGTAAATCTTAACTTGGGATCTATAGAGAATATATGTTTGTGCATTCCCATAAAATATGTAGTAGGTTTGGTTTGTTGGCTTTGCATTTTGGCCATTGGTTTGATTGCACTGTATCCTGTTGTAATCCCTTTTTGGTAAAGTTAAATGTCAGATATGCTCTGTGCATTATTTTAAATTGTGTTTTACGCCTTTATTGTGTATAGTTTGCATTCCCTCTATTAATTTAGCTGTAATACCATCAGTATTTAGTTCTAGCCCCCATTTTACCACATTGTTATCTGGGTTTGAGGATAGAGTGGGAGAAATTCACATTTTGATCTATAAACTTTAAACCCCGAGAATTTACCAAAATTTGTCAAAATCACAATTAAGGGAGGTACATTGTTTTCAGGATTAGTAAGGGCCAATAAAATGTTGTCCGCAGATATCAGCAATTTTATTATTGAGTTTCCAGTTGACACACCCTAAATATTTTTAGTCTGTTTTATGTATTTTTGAGAGGGGTTCAAGCGCTAAGTATAAATAATAGTGGGGGTAAGGGTCATCAATGTCGGGTGCCTTTCTGTAGTTTGACAGGCGCTGACATAAAACCAGGTAGTAGTATACTTGCAGCAGGTTCAGGAATACATAGCGATGAGTAGAGTTAAAAATTCTCCTTCCAAACCAAATAGTGTAGTCCTTTCGTAATCCATTTCCAATTTACATTATTGAATGCTTTTTCTGCATCTATACCTAAAAGATCTATAAGTGGTCCCATATTGTTCTATTTTGCCTTTTCTTACACCATGAGGACTTTACGTATATTGGTCACAGAGTTACGACCCTTAATAAATCCCACATGGTTAGTACTTAATAAGTCTGATTAGATTTCGGACAAACAATTAGCCATGATTCACGAAAGCATTTTGCCATCTATGTTTAAAAGAGAGATCACTCTATACGAGTTGGGTTCTAGAGGGTCTTTGCCTGATTTTGGTAATAATTTAATATATGCCAATTTGCCATTTTGGAGTATGTTTTTATAAATTGTTGTGAAAAGTGGAGACATATTAGGAGCCAATATTTTAAAGAATTCAGCCGTATAGCCATCAGGTCCTGGGGCTTTATTATATTTAAGATGGTTAATTGTAGAAAGCACCTCTTCTTCAGATATTAGGGGAATTAATTTACTATTAATTACATGTATTTAATTATAGATTAAATTGAGGCAAAGTCATTTTGTTTCAGTTTATATACCCTTTAAAAAGAAGCTAAAGGCTAAATACTGCATACCACTTTAAAGGAAATGAAGGCAGTAATGCGAAACACAAAAAGAAATCACCAGCACTCAGTAGAAGCTTTTTTTTGCCATCACTCGGACTAACCCACATTCTGAAACTGACCAGTGCTAGAAACTAGAAAAAGCCATTATTGGTACACAAAAAGAAAGAATACAATTTATAGGATACAGATATATAAGGATAATTGGGGAAAAATGTGGTACTAACACATTGTTATTAAAAATTATTTTTAATAATATTGTTATAAGACAAATTGTGTACTGACAATTTCCTTAATTTTAAAGCAGTAATTTACTATATCTTAAAGTTGTGTTATTCCACTTAAAGTTTATTATTTTAAGGGATCTTCATTCTGAAATCTCTCTACAATACCACCAGCAGGAAAGAGGGGCTGTAGCACTGTCATTCCTTTAAAGCAGCTGTGCCAACATTTCAGTTTGAATGATCTTGCGTCTGATTTGCCAACATGTGCAATTAATTGGACTGAGGGACCCAACTGATCATCTAGGAATGATCAGTTGGGTTGATTATCCAAAATATTAATCCAGACGTTCGATCAGGTTGAAATATTGGATCTTGTCAAGCTCCAGTGAATGAAAAAATGATATACAGCTAAATCATCCCCAAAATCCTAAACTAAAGAATAGTTAGAGAGCTGAAAAAAGTAAAGCTGATCTGTTATGCAGCAAAATGTTCTTCCCCATTTTCCCTGTGCCTCCTAAAAGTTTTAAGCCTCCTCTTCAAGCTCCTCAAGCTTTTTTACAAATGTACCTGAACCCTGTGCACCATCCTTTCCTCTGCCTGCATGGGTCCTTACTTGCGGCCTTTAGTAGTAATTGGGGGAGTGTAACTGCTGATTCCCAGGGTGGAGGGGAGTTCTGCTTCGCAGTACCCTTGATCTCTTACCTCGAGTTGAGCTAAGGCATTCAGGAAGCCCGGGACCTATTTGACCTCACTGCTGGCACAGTAGAGAGGACCAGTTCCTCTCTGCATGCACCTGGCAGTAGTGGTGATGTCCAGGTAGGAGATGATCTACTGCTCAACAAGCAGTGTAAAGCTTCTGCTCCGTTCTCTTTCAGGGCCTGCTGTACAAATGCAGACGGTCTGGGTCAGCAGTTGCCATAATGGTTCCTTTTCCTCCAGACTTCTTAAGTGGGAACACTGCCTTGCATGCCTTTCAGCTTGCCATCACCCCTTCCTTTACCTGTGGATTTGGGAGCTTGCCTCCCATTGGTCCAGTGGCCATCACTCTTGTCGGGTACCCTTGCTCAGAGGAGGCAGATTGTGGAATAGCATTTAGTCATTGGCTGGTACACCCATGACTGGCAGCTGCTAACTGAAAGGTTAGACTTAACTCTCTCAGATTTCTAACTATCGCAGCTTTGGGGTTTAGGGGGTATTTACCTATATCACCTATATTCAATTTTTCATTTGAGTCTTACAACAATCCTTTCCCTTTTCAACTAAGAACACACCCAGGGTGAATAGGGCAGGTTACTGTATTCTTTCAGGTTGCTTATTTTTCCAGGCTAATCATTTTTAGTGGCAATCAAACTGCTACCTAATAATAAATCTAGCCGTTTTAGCAGTGACCCCTGTGGTGTGCCAATCCTTACCAAATTATTACTAGCCAACATGTCAGCTGATATGGCTTACAGAAAATAGAAAAAATACAAAACTTAATTTTGTAACTAAAAAATGGTAAAGAAGAAAATTGGTAATTTTGATCTGACAAGAGAATAGATCTTGCATTAACAAAAGTATATGGAGTAATTAGCCTACACCCTTCACTCAGCAGTTCATTACTCATCTCATAAAATCCAGTGTCATGTTGCTTGAAACCCTGGGTAGCTGCAGTAAACTCGCTTTTCTGTGCCAAGTCATATATCAGCCAACATTTATTTGACAGTTCGTTACAAGGAAATTCAGCTTTGTTGGAGCCACAATCCAGGTTTATGTGTCTCCTTGTGAAAAAAAATGTGAAACCCTGCTGCCTGTACAGATGCTTGAAACAGTTTGTACAGTGTAACTGTATATCCAGAGAGTCTATTCAGAAATAGGCCAGAAAAAAGAGAAAATATAGGAAAAATTAAAGTTACTGTATGTCAAACAACTATAAAGTAAATGACTAGAGTTATTGTTAATCTTATTATTAAATGGTGAGCAGTGGCGATTTGTGCATGTGTGAAAGAAAAAAGGGATGCTTTCTGCTCTGATATCTGATTTTGGGCATTGCATGACATACTGTATGTCTAAACCTGGGTACACACCATCCTATAATAGGCCGGACTGACTGACATTTCAGTTGATCAAGGCTTAATTACGCACCTGAAAACCACAGGCGCTAGTTCGGTCCTCTATGGACCGCATGCTCAGTCAAAAGCTACTTTTGCTTTGATCGACAGACCTTTGTCGCGGCCAACCGGTTGGAAGTGGCGAATGGTCGGTGAGGACAAGGAATTGAAAGGTGTGTTCCCAGATTTAGAGGTAAGCCTGTACAACCAGTAGTCAACCAGGTTTTCTTTTCTTTACCTGGTTTAGGGCATATGCAAGGAGTTTGTATATTCTCCCCGTGCTTGCGGGGGTTTCCTCCGGGCATTCCAGTTTTCCCCACAATCATAAAGGCATACTGATAGGTTGTATGTGTCAAAGAAATTTGCTTAGATTGTAAGTTCTTCAGGACAGGCACTGATGTGAATGTATACATGTTTTTGTAAAGCGCTATGGAAGATGTTAGCACTATATAAATCCACAAAAATAATAATAATAATAATTTGAATATATACTGGTAGCAAACTGGCATTTTCATTACATACTGGTAGCACACTGGCAATTTCATTTTACACTGGTAGCAAACTGACAATTTCATTATATACTGGTAGCCATGGGAATTTCAAGACATACTTGTAGCCATGGGAATTTCATCATATACTGGTAGCCATGGGCATTTCATTACATACTGGTTGCCACGGGCTTTTCATGACATACTGGTAGCCATGGGAATTTCATTACATACTGGTAGCCAAGGGAATTTCATTACATATTGGTAGCCATGGAAATTTCATTACATATTGGTAGCCATGGGCATTTCATCACATACTGGTAGCCATGTGGATTTCATTACATACTGGCAGCAAACTGGCAAATCACCTCCCAATACACTCATTATATTAGTGCAGGCAGTGGCAGCATTTGGTATTTTTATACTCTGCATATCTAGTATGATACTAAATGCTGCCACTGCCTGCACTAATATAATGAGTGGATTGCCTTGCACACGGGGTATGTAATAGTTTCATAGGGATATGGGGCTATTACCTACCCATGTGCAGTGGAGCAGCTGGAATCCGGAAGTCATGTCCTTGCCGAGGCAGCGCAGAGGCAGCATTTCCCAGTAATACGAAGTGGCTGTGCGATGACATCATTGTGCTGATAGGCACGAGTGTGCCGTAATGTCTTTGCGGAGCCGTGGAGTACTAATGGGAAAAGGAGATTTGGGGCACCTCTATTAGGTAAGCTGTGTTAAAACATTCGGGGCACTTTGCCAAAGATCCAGGGCACGTGCCTCAAATGTTTTAATATAGCAACACCACTTCTGCAGAGCATCACTATCATAGTAACATAATAATGGAGGTTGAATACGTCCATCTAGTCCAACTATCATAGCCTACTCATTAACTCTATCTAACATTGATCCATAGGAAACCATCTGAAAAGGGGGGGGGAATTGCTTCCTGACTCCAAATGGCAACTGGAAGAGGATACCTGGTCGATTAATACCAGTAATTCTCAATATTTTTTTGTTTAAGAAACTTTTCCAGACAACTTTTAAAGCTATTTAGCTAAAGCTATACTCACTGTAAAGAAACCTTTCCTAACCTGAAGATGAAATGGTAAAATCCAAATATACTACATCCACTGCTATGCCAGAATCAATATTCAAAGTCTGGGATCATACCATACAATATTTCCGACTGACCGTTCGCCATTATTGGCAAAAGTTGACATGGTCGATAGTTTGGCCATGATTTTCCGAATTGCCCGTTCGTCCAAACCAGATATTGGTATTAACATCCTCTATAGCCATTTTAGCCCCAGCTATTTTTAAACAGCTGATTGCGTGTATGTTTAAAACACCAGTACCGGACCGGCAGTATTTTAAAACAGCTGATCAGGCAAACCTTTATTTAAATACACACAATCAGCTATGATCGTGAACCATCATAGTCCCCATGCCATTGCGGGGGCTATTGCTATGCCACAAAGTTAAAAAAAGCTAAAGCTATAACATGTTACATCCTTTAAAGTACTTGTCAGGAAACCTAAGCTGTTCATTTTGTATTACACATATAAAAGGTGCGATTATATACTGGATAAAAAAATTAATGGTTCCCGTTATGCAAATCTAACATATTGTTACCATTCATCTCAAAGACTGTATAGTGCTTCATGAGTCAGTGCTGCTAGAAGGACATTAAAGGCCTTTGAAGATGTTCAGTATCCAGACAACTGTAATAACGTGGTTTATTACTACAATTACATAGCAATGGATCCATAATAAGGAAGAGGACACTTCTTACATTTGCACCAAGCTGTTAACTAACCCATTGATTATTGCTTGTCACAGTAAAAATATTTTTGACACCTTTACAGTTTTTTTTTACACTGAATAAGGGAAAAATTAGTAATAATTATATTCATATTAAAATGGTGGATTCCTCCACAAACCTCCCACACATGGACTGGAGAGAAAGTAAAATCTGAATGAACTGGCAGGATAGAATCATTACAAGATAATAAAGTGCAGGAGCATCTGATACGGTTGATCAGTCCCTTTTATGCTCCAATGCAATGGGGGAAACATGGGTGATTTGGGTGTAGCTGGTATTGGCTAAATGGAAACAAAGACATAAGGCAAGGTTATATTTTTGGTGATTAACACTTTCCAGGCAATGGTAGCATTAATAAATATAATACCATGGTATATTTTATTATGGAATATGGGCTCAACATCTGGATGATGAATATGCCTTAGTATCTAAGGCCACTGTAGTTACACACAAACAGATATTTCAGGCCAAATGGCCGATATTTTTGTATTTTTGTCGGTCAACCCAAAACATTAGTGTTAATTTTTCTCCCACAGGTCACTGATTGGTCCAATCACGGCAATCACAGTCGTGGTGAACTTTTGGTCGCTGCAACTTTCTGCGTGACCGTTGCCATTTCGGCTTGAAAAATCTTGCGGTGTGTACCCAGACAATGCATCTTGTAAGCACCAAGGCTGCTGCCACCATGAGATTGCTGTACTTTACTCTGCTAAGAGCACTGTGCAGGAATCTATATCACCAGCAAAATACATTTTTAATCCATACATTAGTTAGAGTAAAAAGACAATATATGAGATTTACTTCCCCTATAAAGTGACATCATTGTACAACCATGTTTGTATAGGTCAAATCATATAGCATAAAGCACAACAGATGAGACAATAAAAGGCAAACACAACTAGCTCATAGTTGTGACTAGTGAGTCATACAGAAAGCCATCAAGGGTCACAGAATGGACAGAATGTTATAAGGCTCTGGCGGGGAATTAACTATCACATGACAAATAACAAAGCTTCTTTTTTGTTGTAATAAAATAAAAAGATCAGAGTTTTACACAACATTAGGAAAGGTCCCGACCTCAGATGAGAAACTTTATCCCCAAAAGGAGAAAACAAGGTGCAGTTTCCAAACTAAATATACGGTTCCCCAGTAAAATCAAATGATTGTTATGCTTGCCTGGAAATAAAGATAGACTAGAAAATGTGTTTCATTAATTTGGCTTGAAAAAAAAAGCACTGATCTTTTTTTCTTCTTGTTCTTTTCATTTATTCCACCCATATTTTGGACTGTCTCTCCACCCACAGTTTTAATGCTAGAGACATGGAGGAAACGTGCTTCTGTCTAAGGGCATTTTTTGGCCAATAACTTTAAATGGGTAAAGCTCTAAAGCTGGGTAAATACTTTACCAATAAAGGGACGATCATTTAGGATCCAACAGAATCGTCCCTTTATCGTTAAAGTGTGTCCCGCAGTTCCAAGCGTTTACCATTTGCTTTGGGATCGAATTATAAAGTATAATGATCAAAAACAATTCCACTAGTATTGGTATCGTTTTCAACCACAGTAACAGGCCATATTTTATTACCACTTGGTATAACCCATTTATGTCATAGCAGTACTAGTGGTATTGTTTTCATAATAAAAAATCACTATCCCACATTACCTATAGTGATCCTTTAAAATATGTCCCACCGTGTCTCTCTGACAGAAACACACACCAATACATAAACAAAACACGCACACACACAATATAAAAATAAAAGTCTTAAAATTTCAAAATAAAAGCACAATAGTAAATATATACACACACACATATATATATAAACAAAGAAATTAATGTAACAGCAGCACTCCACCAGGCCCAGATTTAGGGTTGGTGCACGCACAGGTGAGGATAACCTACAATCCTCCAATCAATATAAAACAAAGTCAGAATGTGCAGCACTCATTGAAGATTTATTGTATAAAATACATTATCATAAGGTTATCAAATGTCACATCATTTGAGTATGGCTTGAGAAAGGTAACGGATATTACCAAAACGTCGCCAGGAAATGTTGACTTTGTTTTATACATATATATAAACAGGACGGAGAGGGACCGGATCAGGTACGAAAGTTCATCAGCCTTTTTGAAAGCTGTGTATGTTTGTGTATGTTCGTGTTTGGGGGGGTAATATACATTTTAGAGCAAAGGTTTTTTTTGAGTGAACTTGGCCTTTAATAAGGCCCTGCGAAACAAAAGAGCTTTCCATTTGGCCCTTCAAGCCAAATCTGTACAATTAAACATACAATTCTGGATTAAATAGCTTCAGGGGATTTATCTCCTTTGCGCTGGCAAGTGGGATTAGAAAACATTTCCACTAAACAAGTTGCTAAACCAGCTTTAGTTTTAAAATGAATTTAGAGGTCAAAATATAAATACGGTAAGAACAGTTATTGGGCAAGGTCCTTTGAGTGCCAGACTAATATGGGTCAGGAACTTAACTGTGGGTTACATCAGATGCACTGTGCAAAGTCCGAACAAACCTTCACTTTACACTCATGTTTACAATAAGACATTTGAATACATCTCTCTGTTGGGAGCATATTTACAAAGTCATTGTATTTGTGTATAAAGTACAAAGTCCTTTGGTGATATTTTGTTCAATTCTATTAGAATTATAAAGAGGTCAAAATTCTTGGCAAAACTCTTAGAAAACTTTTCTCACTTCACCCAAATGTTTTTCCAGCAGTTTGCTGTGAAATAGATGGTGAAAAGCCAGCAGGGCCAAAGACCTTTTGCCAAATCCAAGATGACTTTAATGCATTTTAGGGACTTTTATAACCAGTTAATAGGTACTTTTTGCACATAGAAAGTTCGATTAACATAACTGATGTTGAAAAAATCCCCATGAAGTGTTACCCTGTTACAAACACATACTTATACATATCTATTGTTGAAACAACAAGATTTTATTTAATAAGAGGTGCAAAATGTTGCCTGTGTTAATCTGCAGCAAAGAATCAGATGTTGTGAAATGTTTTCAAACTGTAGTAAACCAGTAAAAAGGGATTGTGTGATTGGTTTCTGCATAGACACATTTTATTATTATTTTATTTATTATTAAGTCTAAACAGGTTTCACACAAAGTTTTAAAAGATGACTGCACACCCTGGGCACTAGCATGTGCCAGAATAATCTCAGTTGTGGTGCTGGAGACCGGACATCCTGCCACGTCTTTAAAGGAATAAGTATATAAATGGTAACCGCACAAGATAACGTTTCTGGGGGACCTAGCCACCCTTCATCAGAACATCTTAATAAATGGGTTAAGGACCCTTTTTTACTATCTGTGTGTGCGGTTACCATTTGTATACTTAGGTTTCACACGAAGATGTGTTCTGTGTGTATAAGCTTTTTTCACACTTCGAAAAGTCACCAGAGAAGTGTCAGTGACACTAACTGGGGGAAGAGCCAGAGAGCAGCCAGCTACTGCATATGTACAGTGTTAAGGTGACCATACATTAGGCCGATTTTATGCACAATTCGACATATAATCTGACATTTCCATTGAAATTTTGTACATTTTCCCGTTCTTATCATGTGACATTAGATCGTAAAATCGTTGCAAATTACGACCGGGAAAGTCGTATTTTTAAGTCGATTGGTAAAATGATGGTAGTGTTTTCTGAAGTTCCGATTAAATGTTAATGTAATGTAATATAACCTCACAATATGCAACATTCAACATTAATCACAAAACAAATTGAATGTCCAACAATATTTATGGTACATCTTAGTACAATTAACATTGTACATCTGTCTATCAAAGTATGGGTCAGTTTAAGATCGTAATTACGATCATAATAGTGTATGGCCACCTTAACTCTAAAGGTGGCAATATACAGATCAATTCTATTGGCCAATCATGGACAATAATATTGATCACATAAAATTTTGCCAAGTTCACAGATGAACTCCACACACTGGGTGATTAATTGGGCAAAAAAAAATTTCTAAGTCTATTGCCACCATTAGTGTTTGATATCCTGCTTGTTCTGTAATATTGCTATAATGATATATTTCTGTGTTAGTTTACTATAGAGCTGCCATCTGGCTAGAATTTCACCTGGCTAGCATTTCACAGGCTTTTACAATATAAAAAAATACCACTCCTACCCTTATAATGGGACGCTAATCCCCATCCCCAAATTCCTATCTATGACCCACCCCCATGGTAGGTAATGTAGGTGAAGGGGCAACACTAGTTTACTGTGGAATAAAAATGTTAAGTGCAATATAATTATTAGATGATAATAATGCTGATTAAAAAATTTAGTGTCAGCAACTGTTTAAGCAAGAATGTGTTTGCAGAAGTGAAATATTTTCCCACAGAAAAACAAACAAAACACGGAATTTACTTGGAACCTGTTTAAAAAGATACAGGTTAAAGCAGTTAAAATAAATGTAATCATAAGGAATAAATGTTTTTAAAAAGCTGTACTTGATGGGCTATTTCAGTTGTGCCTCTCCAGCTGTTCTTTTTTATTTCCCCAATGTATACCTAATATTGATAGTAGTATTGCCTTTAAAAGGTATCTCCACCCCCAAAACTATTTTTTGCTGTAGTGTAGGGCACCCCAGCCCACCCCCAACTGCCATGTTCATTTATTAAAAAAAGCCCCAGAAATTGACTAACCATGCTTCATTCCCTCTGCTCTCTGCTCTATTGCTACTCCGGTTCATCAAAATAACAATAGGGGCCGGACCAGCAGCCAAATCTGTAATTGGCTGAGAGTCAGCCAATCACAGACGCAGCTGCCAGCTCTGGTACTTTTCCACAAGTGTCACCAAGAGGTGACATGGCGGCTCAGGAGTTAAGTAAAGATTTCTTGCAGTACTGTGTCCTGGTTAAAAATCTTTCTTATGGCTCATTCTGTGAGAGTGTTCCTAATTTGGACAAAGGATGATCGACATTGGTTGGCAGGGTCCATAAAAATTCCTCCGATATTTTGGGCAGACTGAGTATGGGAATATCGGTCAATTGCACCGAAATGTCTGCTCTTGTGTACTTAGCCTTAGACTAATGCCCCACTGCAATTGGGGCTATTATAACAATGCATACTAATTACTAATTAGTAATGACCACACCGCATTTCACAAATAGGCCATTTGATTAGAGGGTGTGGAAACGTGTTCTTCAAACACAGCATAACATTTTTCTCATGGAGCACACAATCCTAGTGCCAGCAGCTGTGACTGATGATGTCCAAAGCAGACGAATGCCCAATCAGTAAATCATAGTCGCTCTTGCAGTCTCCCATGGACCCCACGATTGGTCACAGCAAACCAATCGTGGGGTCTACTTTTGCCACGACCGACAGTAATCTGCTGGTGTGTAACAACTCTTAAGTAATAATATATTATGATCATTGTGTTTTTTTTTTTAATTTCTGAAAAATATAAAATATTTGTAAGAAATATTTTATCAACTGCCTTTCTGCATTTGCTATTCATTAAAGGGAATGTCCACCCTCAAAACTATAATCCCCCCCACCACTGGCCCCCCCCTGTAAAAAAATCCACACCTTACACCCCCCCCCCAAATGGTTCCCCTGGAATCCGCCCCCCCCCCCCCCCCAAAGTCTGAAAAACTGGCCACCAGGAGGACAGCAGAGTCCATATAGGACTCTGTCTCCTGTCTCCCCTCCCAGAGAAGTTTGGCATGTGCACTGCAGCCCTTCTCCCCCTCCCTCTGCCACCCTCTCCCTCCCGTTTTGCAAGCCCTCCCCCTATTATTAAAACCCTTTGCCCATCAGTAGGTTGCCTTCCTCCAGCCCCAACCGTATTATTAAATTTTCCAGAGACTCCCCTGATAGTTACTTACCTTACCTCTTTCCCCCGGCGTTCTGAACTGCCGGCAGCCGCGTCCGTGATTGGCTGCCTCTCAGCCAATCAGGGATGCAGCTGCCGGGACCGCCCCCTGCTTGCAGTTCAGTGCAAGAAGAGGGCCGGGATTGTGCGGCGGGGGAAAGAGGTAAGGTAAGTAACTATCGGGGCACTTTATGGAAAATCTAATGATGCTGATGGGGCTGGGGAAAGGTGCCCTACCACATCTAAACAATTTTTTAAAAGGGTGGACATGCCCTTTAAAATACCCAATGACCAAACCTGTTTACTGTTGTCTTTAAAATAATTTTACCAGTGTTTCACTAGAGAGAATCTCTGCAGGTACAAATAGAATAAATACATAGCCTGGGGGAAAAACATTTACATAAACAAATGACATTACATAGGTACTGTAATGTTCTATCCAACAAAGAATCAGTAAGAAAGACAATTGAAGTATTATTTTAATAAACAGTTTCTGCAAAACAAACTTTTTTTAAAGGGGTTACTCATATTGGTAATATTAGTTTAAAGAATTCAAACTAAGGGTCCAGATGTTCACTAATCTTCTTAAATATAATTGTTGCCATATAAGTGCAGTAAAGTAAAGTTTTCTGTCATTGTATGACATTCAGTCAATGAATCAAAGGTGGTGACAATGACAGTTACATGCAGGAATAATTATTTAATCTTTTGCCCATTAATTAAAATGTACAACGTTTTCCAGTTCTGGCCTTGAGTGGAATCAATGTTTCTTTGTGCCATTTAGTTGTGCTGATTAGTAGGGAGTAGAGATGGGCTGTAATTTCACAAAGCTGGTTTTGCAATAAAATTACTGGTTTTGAAAAAGCATTTTTGCTATCAAAGTTTGTAAGTTAAATTCTGCCACAACATTTCCGTTTTTTGCTCATCAAAGTTCTGGGACAAAAACATGATTTCTAGGTGATGTCCAGTTTTGATGCAAAGAAATTGCAGAATTTTGTCATTAAAGGCTATGTCCACCCCGAAAATAAATTTTTAATATTCTGCTCCCCCATGTCCCCCAGCCCCAACCGCATATTTTTTTTTCAGAAAGCCCCCCAAACTCTTACTTACCTCCCCTCGATCCTCCGCCGCACTGCCAGCCCTCTGCTTGCGAGAATGCAAGCAGAGGGGCGGGACCGGCAGTCGCGTCTGTGATTGGCTGAGCGGCAGCCAATCACGGACGCGGCTGCCGGTCATTCAGTGCAGCGGAGGAAAGCGGAGAGGTAAGTAAGAGTTTGGGGAGCTTTTTTAAAAAAAAAAACATGCGGTTGGGGCTGGGGGACAGGGGGGAGCAGAATCTTAAGGGGTTTTTCGCTAGGGGGAGGGATAGTAGAACGGGAGGAGAGGGAGGGGGAGAGGGGGGGGGAGGGGGGAGAAGGGCTGCAGCACGCATGGCAGAATCTCCGGAGGCCAGGTAGCAGGCAGTGTCCTATATGGACCTGCTAGCCTCCTGGTGGGCAGTTTTTTGGAACTTTGGGGGGGACTACAGGAGAACCAATGGAGTTGGGATGTGAGGTAAGGATTAAACTACACTACATGGTGGGGCCAGTATTGGGGGATTATATTTTTGGTGGGTGACATGCCCTTTAACTTTCGATGACAGAATTTTAACATTGGGATTTCGCAAACCCATTGGCATAACAAAACCCGGCAAGCTTGGCCATCTCTAGAAGGGAGCCAGTGATAGATAGACAGACAGACAGACAGACAGACAGATAGGAAAACTTCAAAGATTCTAAAAGTTAATCATAATTGTATTCAAGACTAGAGATGTTCTGTTCACATCCATTCGGAGCTGATCGGAACTATTGGACCACAGAGCTTTCCATATTTTCCATAACTCTTGAAAATACAGAGCTACTTTCAAGGTTACCGAATATACAAAGCTACTTTCGGTAACCCTTAAAAGTAGCCTCTTTAATGCGGTAACCCTCGAAAATATACATGCGGCGCTACTTTCAAAGGTTGCCGAATATACAAGGCTACTTTTGAGGGTTACCATATATTCAAGGCTACTTTTGAGGGTTACCATATATTCAAGGATACTTTTGAGGGTTACCATACATTCAAGGCTACTTTTGAGGGTTACCATACATTCAAGGCTACTTTTGAGGGTTACCATATGTTCAAGGCTACTTTTGAGGGTTACCATATATTTAAGGCTACTTTTTGGTTTCGAACATCTCTATTCAAGACGTATAAGGTAAATAGGTAAATGAATGGTTTTGTATGTAAGGACAGATTCTACCACTACTGCTGATCAGCCTTTTTTTCTCTTTGTAAGGTGTCAAGTTTTGTTTTTTTCTTTTTTGTCATTTCCTCCCTTTTAGGTTTTCTTCGATCTGTCATATCGGCATATGGCCTTCTAACACGGATATGTTATGTGATATACACTGCTGGTATAATAATTCAACTGTAATTGTACTATAACAATTAACGATTTGTTATAGAGAAATATGCGCTGCACTTTTAAATAGCTTGATCCATTACTAATCAGGCATTTTGTAAGAGAGTGTCCTGAAGATTATCTATGAAGACTAATAAAACTTCTAACGCTCCCCACTGGTTTTTGATCTGCTGGTATATAGAACTGCTTAATTAAATTCGGGTTTACAACATTGTTTTCCTTTATTGCAGAGTTCAGAAAAATGATTACATAAGAATTTATGAGATTAAGGAACTAGCTGAACTAACAAGCAAGAGGGTGCCTAAAATCACAGTAAGTCTAAGTTGAATGATTCTGTTTAATATTCTATGTCCTGGGGTCAAGTTTAGTTCTGCTCAGTTTAAGCTTGTCAGTGTTACATTATTTTGTCCATAATTCCATAAAAAAACAATATATTTTTTCATTTCATCTCGTTTTTCCTCACCTTTGAAGTCCTCACCATACACAAGCTGGTTGTCTCACATATATTTCACTAGCCAGGCAACAAAGTTCTTTTAAAGAAATGTCTGTTTAGGACGAAATTACATTCCAATCAACGTTTGAGACCTGTCTCTACTTTCTACTAAACATCCTGTTTTTGTTTTATTTGATTTTAACTGTTCTGCTGGTAACTCATCTCTGTCTTGGCCTTCTTAATTTCTATACTTAAAGGACAACTATACTGTAAAAATGTACTTTTTAAAAATGAAAAGCACCTGGGGCAAGGAGATAGGATTAATTATTCCCACCTCCCAATATTGTTTTGTTGAGGAGCTACAGCCCATACAGTATTCTGCCAGGTTATGGCCCTGGGCCATTCTATTTTAAAGATAGTGCTGAAGCATACAGGAAAACTGGCAGAAGCAGTTTTCTTTGTCCTGCTGCTCCTCATAGAAATTATATTGGGAGATAAAAAGTACCAATCCTACCTCCTGGCCTCATGTACCTTTTATTTTAACTGTTTTAAAAAAAAACTGTATACGCACTATAGTTTCCCTTTAAAGGGGAAGTTCAGTGCAAATACATATGCTTTTCAGAAAAAAAGAGCAATATTTTTTCATCCCAATGACCTTAATCTGCCAATTTATCATTGTGTCTGTGTATAAATAAATGCAACCAAAATACTGAAATGCAACCAAAATACCCTAATAGAGACTGTTATGGTCTTGCCCTTGACCCAGCACCTGGGTTGATTCAGTTGCTCAGTAGAGATCTGAGCATCTTTGACCCATCCAACTGACAATCAGTAGAAATGACTGTTAGGAACATTCCATGGAAGTGGTGCATCCTGGGAAGAAGGACCGTTAGGACCTGAAATGTCAGCTCACTAATGTCAACAGCAGGGATCAGCAAAGGCTATGAAATCAACTGATTTTTCAAAATGGGAGAGAATATGTAGAATAACTAAGAAGGCATTACACAAACTAACAATTTAACAAATATTAATAATTTCCACTGAACTGTCCCTTTAACCACTTCTTTTTACATGTATGCCCAGAGCTGACACTCCTACAAGGATGGCACAACTGGATCTCATCTTTATCAAGAACCTATATCTGCCCATTTAGCCCATTTCCTCATCTCCCACTTGTTTTGCAACAATCAAATCATTTATATCTCTGCTTTATCTGCTTTGCTTACTGCCTTTCAATTTTTATGACTCCCTTTGGACAATATACCATTGTAAACTCCTAGAATTTATTATCGCCATTTGAAACTCCAAAAATTTGGCTTTAGCGCAAAACTAAACACCAATTAAATGCAGGTGTATGGGGCCGATGCAGAAAGAAAAGTTACATTTTACCTAATCGGGGATCCCATGATGCAGTCTTGTTAAGGAGATGTTAAGGAGTTTAAAGGGAAAGTTCAGTGAAAAATATTATTTTTAAAATTCTTAGCTTATATTATGCTGCTTAGTTATTCTACATAATCTATTCCATTTTTCGCTTCTCCACCACATCCTCTGACAGGTCCCAATGGACACTGTATGCTATGAGCATCGCAATTGCACATGTGTATTGGGAGGTAAGACAAAGCTCCTTTAACTTCCGTTCTTCAATAAAACCTGCAGGAGCCAGGAGAGAAGAATCAGAACTTTAACATCAATCTCTCGCTCCTTCGCCACGCCCTCTGACAGGTCCTGATGGACTTTGTACACTATGTGCATGGCACTTGTGCATGCGCATTGCATATGAAGTCTGTTGGAACCTGTTTAAGGATGCGGCGGAGAAGCAAGAGATCAGGTAAGTTGCGAATCTTCTCTTCCGGCTCCTGCAGGTTTTATTGGAGAATGGGAGGAAAGCCACAGCTCATTTACCTCCTGTTCTTCAATTAAACTGAATGGTAAAACTTTATTTTACCAGTGTAGATACCCTTTAAACTGATCTTTTGGCAAACTTTTTGCATTATGATGTGTCATTTTGCTGCCGCCTTCAATCTAAAAAAAACTAACTCTGTGAAATAAATAATGTAGTAAAACTTTTATAGTAATACTGAAAAGGATTAAACTAAAAATTGAAGATAAGAACATTGACTTATGCAGCCATTTCCCTAAAGTGAAGGAGAGCAATCGATGCTAAGAAATCTGTTTTACTGGCCAAGTTAAAGAACAGGGGAGTCATTAAAGTAGGAAACAAAGGTTGTAAACTTGTACACAAGTTAATAAAATACATGCAAGCACTTCAGATTTGCTTTTTTGAAAATGTTAATTGAGTAAATGGATCATGAAGTGAAATAAGGTGAGAAATGGGACTCTCAGTCTGCGCTTTCACTTGAGGTGCATTGTTTTCTCTTTTCTGGGCAGGTGACACAATTTCTTGTTTTGTTTGGCTTGATGCTTGCTAAGAACTTGATGTAGCTTATGAAGAACTTAATCTCAGAATATGGCAAGCAAGTCTTATACTGTATTTCTATTTCTGTGTGTACATATTTTTCTTTTACACCCATCACTAATGGGGTATACACACAATGCCGAATTGAAGGCTTTTTTTGTGGTAACTGCTAAAATATGTCACAGATTAAAGCGTATGTGTAGCTGTTATTGTCTATTTCCCTGCTTCAGAAATCTGCAGGTAGCCCATAGAGCAATGTTTAATAGTTTATTGGCTATGTGTGCAGGTATTGTTGATCCATGCAGATACAAAATCGAATTTTATGTGCTACCTACCACATTATGTACATTCACCCAGATTTTTGTGTGTGCACCACATTATCCTGTGTATACAGACCTGCTAAGTTGTGTGCACATGCATGAGTGCACAGCTGAGAGGGAACACTGCCAATGTGATATTGATGGTTGTTAGATGTGCTTCTTAGTTTGACTAATAAATGTAAGTTGATGTAAAATAGGAACAACCAATGTTATTCTTGTTGGATCATAATACATTTTGATGTGATTTTCTACCTGTTTTGTCTTGATGGGTGTATACCAGAAATGAAGTAGATACATTGGATCTCCATAATGCTGTTGGTGTAGTAGTTATGGCTCTTAGTCATTTTGTAAGACAGCTTGATTTAAATACATTTTGAGTTTACTAGGGTAAAATGAGAAATAATTACAGTGGGTGTAATGAAAAAATCTGTACCTACAGTAGTTTATATTTTGCAAAACCTTTTACCAAAGTTTTATTGAAGAACGGGAGGTAAAGGAGCTGTGTCTTACCTGCCATTCTTTAATAAAACAATCAGGAGCCAGGAGAAAATAAATAAACTCTATCTTTTATGTGCATGTGCACAGTCAGTCAGGACCTTCTCTCCTGGCTCCTGAAGAACGACAGGTAAGACACAGCTCCTTTACTCAACTCAAGTTGGGCGAAAACTAATTGGCCCAACTTGAGTTTCTCAGTGGAGATACCCTTTAATAAATTGGTGCAGAATAAAGAAGCCACTAACCCATTTACAAAGAGATGGTGTGACATTTATATCAGGATTTTTTTGTGTCTGTGGGGTTTTTGGAAAAGTCACCCACAAGCAATTTCTCTTTTGCTGGGATTTCACATTGCTTTGTTAACTGCATAGCTGGCATTACAGTCACACAGGGGGGTAAGACCAGAACTGAATGTACCCAGTGTCAGAAACACTTTACAAAACCCATGGGGGAGCACATGCATCTCAGTAAATGTCTCCTACAATGGTTATTATTTGTCCTACTTCAATCCAAACACTGTTTACAGTATTTATTAACCTTGAACTTGTTATTAGTCATTACCCATCCTAGCATAGGATTGTCACCTACCAACTGTCCACTTAAGATAATTCCACAATATTAGCCAACAGACATCATAAGTAAACAAAGGAAGACAAGCAGATAAGCAATGTTCCAGATAGGTGCATACCTTACAACCTGTAGGACCCAGGCAGTTGCTTGCTTTGGATCCAGAAATGGTGTTAGGTATTCAGAGATAAAGTTTTATGTATGTTTTTTTTAGCAAAAAAAGATATTGGATTAAATAAAAGATATTAGTCTAGGATAGGGCTTCATAGTATTTCGACAGTATATATATGTATGTATAGTTTATTTATAAGTGCCACTTAGGGATGCAGCGCTGTACAGTAACAAAATACAATAATGTCATACAAGGGGAACAAATACATAGATAGTTCAGTTCATAAATATATAAATAGTGCTAGAGCTTTGCCACAAGAGGAAAGGAGTTCCCTGACCCATAGAGCTTACAATCTAGTAATATATATATTGTATGTCTATGTTTATCCTACACCATTCATTTTTATCTGTGCTATACCCCAGTAAGATGTTAAAGCTGGCCAGGTGGTTTTCTTAATTCCGCTGGAACAATGCAAACTTCATGCAACATGCATACATAAGGCTATGCAGGCACATTAGATATAGATTGTTAGACAATTGGTCCAACAATGGTTTTCTACAAACAAGGAGCTTGGCATTCGAGAGAAAGTGACCAGAGACCCTCCTATATAGTTAAGTGATCCAGCAAGACGGATGTTGGGAGGAGTCTCTTTTCACATTAGATTGTTGGCCATAGTGGTTGTTTCCTCATACTATTGATCACTGAAATGTTTTTTGCTATGTTAATAAAAAATAAAAAAGTAGTAATTTTAAAGGATATCTATACTCCATTTTACAAATGGAAAGTACCTGGGGCAGGGAGGTTGGATTGATTATTCCTACCTCACAATATCATTTCATTAAGGAGCTACAGCATTAATAATTTTAATTTGCCAGGTTAGTCCTGGACTATTCCTGTATTAAAGATAGTGCTGAAGCAAGGAGGAAGACTGGCAGAATCAGTTTTCTTTGGGCTGGTGCTCCTCACAGAAACAATGTTGGTAGGGAGGAATAACCATTCCTATATCCCTGTCCCAAGTTCGTTTTAAATGTGTGTTTTTTTTAAAAAACTTATACACACTATAGTTCTCCTTTAAGTTTCATTATTCTATACATTATTTTCTATACTAAAGTTCTAAAAAAAAAATAATTTGGCTCAGATAAGTTTTTTTCCCCTTCATGCAGTCAGTTTATTTTTTTATCTGAGGTGAAACAA
Organism: Hymenochirus boettgeri; assembly: GCA_019447015.1. NCBI lineage: Eukaryota > Metazoa > Chordata > Amphibia > Anura > Pipidae > Hymenochirus > Hymenochirus boettgeri. Next base: position 65,493,938 of record CM033473.1, read on the forward strand.
GTGTGGTTTTCTTGTAGCTGACGTTGACAGCCTCTTTCTCTCCATCCTTCTTGGCCCAAAATGTGATATAGTGTTTGTGGTAAATAATTGCACGCAGGTATTCTGGAGAGACTAGAAAATTGTAGCATGGTCATATGTGTTTGATCTGTATTTAGGGAGAATTTGGGCCTAGGTTTACTGCCCTCTTTACAGGGCACGCCTAGACATATTCGGGAGGTGCTGACATTTATAGCTGCCTTATATATCAAACTAACTGGACATTTGTCTGTTTAATTCCAGCTCTGTTGCTTTCCATCAGTTTATATTTTAGAGTCTCTGTTGCTCCTCTTTGATATAAACAGGATTGATTCCATGCCCACTCACAATGATATTCCCTGGTCCCTGTTATGTATAATATAGTTAAATTGCAGTCCACAGATTTGTTTTTACAGAAGGGTAGAAGTGACCTCTGCCTAGGCCCTCAGCTACAGGGGGGCTTCTTACAAAAAATGCAAACAGTGGTGTAAAGCAAGTTGCTGTGAGAATGTCTTGGGCCATAAGTGGGTACTGTAGGATAAGGTGATACCTTTTTATTATGGACTAACAGTTCATTGTTACAGACAAGCATTCAAAAGATACACTTCTCTCTTCCTCAGGTCAAGCAGTACATATGGCTGCAACCATTTTAGCTATAAGTGGGGGCAGCACTGAGTCAACTCCCTATACAGTGCAGTAATAATTTCAGTATTTCTCATGCTATGAACTACAGGCAAAGTGGTCCTGCAGTGCAGGCAGTTCACAGACCAGTGACCATCATGTGACAGGTCAACAGCATTACCATTTTGACACAGGACAATATAATTGGATTCATGCTGCTTCTTACAGAACTGGCCCCAGTTGCCATTAGTTCCACCTTAATAACCCATTTGTATTGTGCTCAAAGGAGAAATTTGGAATTAAATCTGGACATATGTTAAAACTTTGTGATTAATTTAAAAGACATGAACTTTAAACAATGAATCCAGTATATTGAGAGTTGTACCGGAATTAGCATGGTGCAAAAAATAAAAGATAATGAGATGGGTGAAACAGACTACATCATTTACCAATAATAACACTTTGCCTTTTATTTACTTTCTTTGTCCGTGCCCTCATTGGATATTGGATATGACTTGAGCAGAAGATTAGGTGAAATCCCTAAACTGCCTAAGACAGTGCATGACACTTTTTCATTTTTCTTGGCTGCAAATATCTCAATACAAGTTACTACAGACGCCTACCTAAAACGTTTGGCATTTAGAATCTGAAAACCACAAAAAGGCAGTGCCTGCCCTACTCTGTATTGCCCCCCACGATGCCGTGCTAGCTATCTACATACAAGTCATTTTATTTTTCAGAAAAAACATTTAGCTATAAAAGGAAATGTTAAATGGGGTGCTTTTCGGATAATTACATTCCAAATCAAAGACTTTGGACCTCTTTAAAATGCCAGATTTGAATCCTATGATTGTTTTGACATTTTTACTTTTCATAGCTTAAAATAGGTCCATTCTTCTATGGTCTACTTAATTAACTGGTGGGGTAGTGTAGGAGAGCAATGAAGCCATGTAAGACATTCTTGCCGGTAGTAGTGTATAATGCAGAATGTATCTCAGTGTCAGTTTAAATGCAGTCTTCTCAGGTGTTGCAGCCCACCGTGGAAAGGCACTATAATGGCAGAAAGCTACATACTCAGCAACCATTCCCTGAAACACCACATGTGTTGCCCTTAATTCCATTTTTTAAATAAAATGTGCACTTAGGCTAAGGCCACACTACAACGCATCAAGCGCGCATGCTTTCGCATTGCGTGCTTTCTGTGCGTTGGTGCGCGTTATTTTCACGTTTGTGCTACCGTTTTCGCTATCTTCAAAGCAAAAACGCAAGTGATTGCGCAAAAAAAAGCTTGCCGCAAAACGTGAATGGCCGCGCAATCGCATGCGCATCAGAAATCGCAGGAACCGCAATTTCCATGTTAGCGAACGCGAAAAAAACGCGCTAGTGTGGCCTAGCCCTTACTGTTTAAATTTCATTGGGAATATGCAGTCCTAAAAATGCCATAGTCCTATACTTAGGAATAAAGAAAGTAGGGCTGTCCAGTCGTTTATATTTTTCAAGGGGTAATCCCTCTTTATTGCAGTACACACCAACACCCGATGTTTCGCGGCCGCTTGGCCTTTATCAAGTGTTGACACTTGATAAAGGCCAAGCGGCCGAAACATCGTGTGTTGGTGTACTGCAATAAAGAGGGATTACCCCTTGAAAAATATAAACGACTGGACAGCCCTACTTTCTTTATTCCTTAGTATTGTCTATCTGGCAGTGAGGTGGCCGGAAGGGACTGGACGCCTGGGAGGTACCTCAAGTATTTCTTTTATAGTCCTATACTTAATCTGGGCTCCATCTAGCATCTGACTTACACAGATACATAAAATCTTCTTACTATGACTGACACCGTCCACCCAGATTAATAAGAAAAATAAAATAAATCAATTAAGTATAAAATAAGTAATGATGTTCACATGTTAAACAGTGGAGTTGGTAGTGTAGACATAGGTGTTGGTAGTTTGGGTTTTAGGTTGTGGGTAGTGATGACAGGATGACAACCGGAAGGTCCCAGGAGCTGCTAAAAATAGATTTATGTGTAGCTATGTGGAAGTGGACATGGCTAGTAATGATGGAGTACTGGGGGCTGATAAAAATGGGGTGGGATATTTAACCAGTAATAGTAGTTACAGCCAGGTTGGGGGTTTACTAGTAGATTATTGTTTCTTGGGGGAATTACATTAGGCTATTTAGGGTAAAAAATTGTAATTATAATTATTATAAATTGATACGACTCAGGTTAAAGGATAAGTGCACTGTAAAATCAAGTAATGTTCACTTGGAAGCTGCAGCTGTAAAAATACTGTTGCCATATTTTTTTTTCCCCTATGCCCCTCCAGAGCCTAGCTTTGTGCCTTGGAAGTTGCTGACATCTTGTTACTGGTTTGCTGAATGTTAAGCTCCGCCCCTCTGAGATTTCCTCTGATTTCTCCTGCTTGAGCCTCAAACGGTAATGTCTGTGAGTTCCGTGCACCCTCCTGCTCGAGCCTCAAACAGTAATGCCTGTGAGTTCCATGCACTCTCCTGCTTGAGTCTCAAACAGTAATGTCTGTGAGTTCCGTGCACCCTCCTGCTCGAGCCTCAAACAGTAATACCTGTGAGTTCCGTGCACTCTCCTGCTTGAGCCTCAATCGGTAATGCCTGTGAGTTCACTGCACTCTCCTGCTTGAGCCTCAAACAGTATTGCCTGGGAGTTCCGTGCACTCTCCTGCTTGAGCTTCAAACAGTAATGCCTGTGCACCTTAAACAAGGTTTGTGCTTCACTGTGCTGGTGTTGTGTATTAGAAGGGACAGTTTTGTCGGTACCATGCAATGTGCATCCTGCCACATGTATAGGAACCTGGAGCAGACTTCCAGGGCACTTGTCTGTGTCAGGTGTGAGTGGGTTGCCCGTTTGGAAGCTGAGGTGAAGAGTCTAATGGGGCAGCTTGCAGCATTGCAGGGATTGGCAAATCTGGGGGGAAAGCAGGCACTGGCTGGGGCCAGTATAGAGGTGGGTGGAAGTGGGACAGGGAAGGTTAAGGGGGGAGATAGTTTTGTTAGGGTTACTAGGGGACGGAAGGGTAGGGTTGCTTCTTCCCAGATTGCCCATCCCAACAGATTTGCTGCCTTAGGTGATGAAGTGGAGGAAGACATCTTGGAATTAGCATGTATGGAGGGGGCTAGTCCCTTGAGCACCCAGGGGACTGCCATCTCTGATACAAGGGAGAAGGAGCTTAGGATCAAGAATGCTATGCAGGTGGTAGTGGTAGGGGACTCCATTATAAGGAAGGTAGAAAGGGTAATCTGCCGCCAAGACCCTACATGCCGAACTGTGTGTTGCCTGCCTGGTGCTAGGCTTCGGCATGTGGTGGATCGTGTAGACAGATTATTGGGTGGGTCCGGGTGTAACTTGGTTCACATCGGTGCCAATGACAAAGTTAGAGTAGGAGGTGAGGTCCTTAAACATGATTTTCAAGAGCTAGGGGCCAAGTTAAAATCAAGGACCTCCAGGGTAGTGTTTTCAAAAATACTACCGCAGCCACGTGCTAAGCCAGGGAGACAGTGGGAGCTTAGGAGCATTAATGCATGGCTAAGAGGGTGGTGTAAGGAAGAAGGGTTTGGGTTTATAGAGAACTGGGCAGACTTTGCTGTCGACTACAGGCTCTTTAGTAGGGATGGGTTGCACCTCACTGATGGCAGTGCAGCTGTTATAGGGGAGAAGATGGCTAGAGGGTTGGAGGAGATTTAAACTAAGTTTGGGGGGAAGGGTATTAGCAGTCTCACTGGGATAGATAGCCCAGGAGGAAAGCAGGGTGTAGATAGGCCAGTGGTGGGTGGAAAGGGGGTGGGGCTAACATAGGGGATAGGGAGGCATGTGTATTAAAGTGTATGAATAAATTACAGGATCATAATCTAAAATGTATGTTTGAAAATGCGAGAAGCCTGGTTGACAAAATAGGTGAATTGGAAATTATGGTGTTGAATGAAAAGTATGATGTAATAGGTATAGCAGAAACGTGGTTGAACAGTTCTCACAACTGGGCTATAAATTTAGAAGGATACGCCTTATTTAGGCAGGACAGAGAAAAAAGGAAAGGGGGAATAGTAGGTGTTTATGTTAAAAAAGAATTGAAGCCAAAGAGATAACTGGCGATATGGATGTTAAAGTGGAGGCAATATGGGTGGAATTAGGCAACAGGAAAGGGGGTAATGTTATTGTTGGTGTCTGCTATAAGCCGCCAAATGCTAGCAGAGAGGAAGTGAGTCAGCTTCATATGCAGTTGGCAAGGGCTGCAAGTTTGGGGAGTGTGCTCATTATGGGGGACTTTAATTACCCTGACATTAATTTATGTAGTGGAACTGCCATCACAGAAAAAGGCGATGAGTTCCTGAATTTGCTGCAGGATAATTTTCTCTCACAGGTGGTTGAAGTTCCTACTAGAAAAGGAGCTCTGTTGGATCTGGTAATATCTAACATTGTGGAGCGCATTATAGATATAAAGGTAACTGGAGGCTTAGGGAATTGTGACCATGAAATGTCGTTTGCACTATGTTATCGAAAGGAAATGTGCGCTGGGTTAACAAAGACTTTTAATTTCAGGAAGGCAAATTTTGTGAGGTTAAAAGTAGCTCTTCAGAATGTCAACTGGGATAATGTATTATCAGGTAAAGGTACTGAACAGAAGTGGACTGTGTTTAAGGAGATTTTAAGCCAGTTCACATCTAAATTTATACCCTTGGGAAATAAATGTAAAAAAATTAATCCATGCCCATGTGGCTGAATTCTGATATCAAGAGGCAAATGGAAAGGAAGAAAAAGGCATTTAAAGCTTAAAATCTCCTTAAACACAGTCCACTTCTGCTCAATTTAGAGTGGGACCCGGATCCTATCTCTAGCTATTAGTTTCTGGTGCAATTGTGCCGGCAGTGTTATATACTTCCATGTTTAAGTCATGCTAACTGATATAAGATATGTTTGCCTGACTTTAATTCCACACGGGAGCATCGCACCTCTCTGTGCATCACCCTATCTGTATTATCAAATATGTGAAAGGTAAAAGGGAAAGTTTTTTTATCCCTTGGGATCCAGATGATGTGGTTGCAAGTGATATCCAACACTAAACTAGGGAAATCAATTCTTCTGCAAAGTCACATACATATACACGTAAAAATCGCACTAGCCTTTTAAGATTTGCTGTTTTCCTGTGATTCTGTCCATAGGCAACTTTCAGGTCATTCCCATTATAATTTATTGGAGGTGGTTAAATAAATGTAATAGATTTGTCACTACATTTTGCCTTGTTCTAGTTACAATTGACACATATATATTATAAACCCACATGTGACTGTAAAGCCATACGGACTCTTTTACCTAGGGGCATATTTATAAAGGTTCGTTAACTTTTCGCGGCCGTTTTCGCGGACATTAACGCATAAATCGCGTTTAACGCGATTTATAAAAGTCAGAAAACGGCCGCGAAAAGTTAACGAACCTTTATAAATATGCCCCCTAGAGCCACTATCGCTCTGATCAACGATCCAATTCAGTACAGTGACTTGCAGCTCTGGCTAAATTGGCTATTCTTTGTTAAATGTTCTCAAAAAAGCTTCACAAAACCAATATGGAATTGGGTTACATCAGCTGCGTGGTTCAGCTTCAGAAAACAACTCAGCCTCTGCAAACCTTTTCCTAAAGTCACACTAACTTATATTAAATAGGATCATAATGAGGATGATAGAGTGTTGAAGACAATCATGAAAAGACAGAAACAAAAGTGAAAATATTTCCCTTTCTCTTGCTTCTTCAAGGAACCTGTTAAATGTACTGGCTATAGGTTTGCAGTGATGGTGGGGATTATGATATTCTCTCATACCCATAACCAGGGCCGTTTTTAGTCATAGGCCACCTACGCAAAGAGCTAGGGCACCTAAGTAAGTAACTTACCTAAGTAAGTAATATTTTAAAACTACTGGCCCCACTATACAATTTAAAAAAAATCCTTACCTTACATCCCTGCTTCTTGTGGTTCTCCTGTTATGCCTCTTCAAAGTCCAGAAAACTGTAGGGTAGTAAATGTCTTCCTGTCCAAAAGGTTTCTGCCTCTGTTGTGTCCTCTCAGTTGCTGCTGGAATGCACAATACTACCCCCCCTCCCCATCCCTCCCTGGCTGGCATTCATGCAGCGTAAATGCTTTATATGTCTTGCAGGGCATACCCTCCCACCCCCAACCGCTATATTCAGACTTTTAAAATCATTGGCTACCTTTCAGCCAATCACAGCTGCGGCTGCCCGTCCGGCCCCCTGCTTCTAGTTCCGGTGGGCAGAGGAGATGGAACAGAACGGCGCTGGAACAAGGAGCTGTAAATAGAGATTGGAAGAGATTTTAAAAGTCTGAATATAGAGGTTGGGGGTGGGAGGGTATGCCCTGCAAGATATTAAAAGTTTTTAAAGAGGGTGGACATGCCCTTTAAACCAGCCCAGTGTTCTCCCTAGCATCTCCCTGTCAGCTTTTACTTGCTGTGTTAGAACTGCTCCTTGTTCTGCTGTAATTTATAACATTGTAGTGAGTACAGAGCCTGAACTCAGCTCCCTCTACTTGGAAACAATGTTACAAATGAACTGGAGGTGAAGGAAGGAGGGGGGGGTGAGCTCAGCTAATAGTACTGAGGAGAACAGTTATAAAATGCCAGGTAAAAGCTGCTGCAGACTTTATATCAGTGGCCCCTGTGACTAGCAGCCATGAGATCCCTATCCCTGCCTCTTTCTTCCTTCCACCCAACTCTCCAATTAGAACTTAGAGTGGGTGAGGAGTGAACAATTCAATGGAGGAGACATGGAAAGCAGGTACATACTGTATATCATGTCAATGTTGGCAGCTGAAAAGGTTAAAAGCAATACTCTGCTGGCCCTGAAAGTGTTAAAGCCAATACCCTGGGAAAGTGCTGGCACTGAAGGGTTAACGGTAATGCTTTGCTGGCACTGAAAGTGGTAATCACAATATTCTGGGGAAGTCTGCTGGCACTGAACCACTGCCACAGCCCACGGGTAGTATTTTTATGGCAGTGGCCAGATGTCACTGCTCCACAGTACAGGCAAATAATAGCTGTAGCTTATGCTGGCCACTTGAAATAGTTGAATCTATCTAATATCTAAAATCAACAGGGGTTTTCCTCTGAGTGTTTCTATAAGGTTTCCTGGTACTGACCAGGAAACCTTCAATTTTGTGACCGATGTCAATCACAAAATGATCTGTCCAGGCAGCTTAAGACATTTAAGAGTTAAAAGTCTGAAAAAGAAAAAGTGAAAATGTGAAAATAGAATAAAAGTTTTAGGGTAAGGGTTTCATTATCATTATTTGTCAGACAGGGAGGAAAGAAACCGTGGTAAAGAAATTTGTTGCTTAAATTAATAATGTAATTGTTGAGAGAAGTATTGTTGAGATGCTCCCCAGAACGCACCTATCCCTGCCCCCTCTAACCCCTATATGGCTAGCCCCCTGTGTGACATCGATGACACCACACACCCCTAAGCATGCCCCCTGGTCAAGCTCCCTCTCCCACCCTGCCTGGAAACCTTAGCCAGCAGGGAGGGATGTCTGTTATCTAGATATGTAGCCTGGAAATTGTTGAGTAAAATCATATATCAATTTACTTTAAAGGAGAACTAAACTTAATTTTTTTTTAACCTAATGTAAAAGTTTTTCTCCCCAGAACACCTATACATTGTAAGATTCTTCTCTAGCAAGTTGCATTAAGTACATGTGAGAAATTCTGTAAATAAGACGGCTTCCATGTTGTTGCTAGTACAACCCACAGCCCATGAAGTCATCAAAGAACCACGCCCCTTGACCCCAGTATTCACTGTCTCTATGCACAGTGTGTTTTCTATACAGATTTATGTACCCTGCAGTTTATGTAAATAAACTGCACGGTAACAAGCAGCTTTCAAAGTTTTATCAGGGACTTCCATATTCCATTCTTTTAATTCTTTCCTTAGCAAAAGATAAAGCTTCCAAATGTACACATATTCTTTGCTTATTCCGTGTTGGCGCACGGGGTAAGGCACCAGGTTTAAAAAATACGCAGTTCAGAAGGTCACAAGTTCAATACTCCAGAAATGCCTTTTTTCAATGATATTCCATGTAAAAGATAAGATTTCGAAATGTACCAAGGTTTTAAGCTTATTCAGTGGTGGCTCACCTTGTAAGATGCCAGGTTTAGCCATATATAGTTCAAATGTCATCAGTTTGAATCCCCAAACTTACCTTTATTTTTTGTTTCCATTATGATCCTAGTACAATATTCTACATTTACCAATGGTTTATATGATGTCTCTCTTAGCCTAGAGGTAAGAGCTCTGCTTTTAGCAAGACAGAGTAAATGTACAAGTTGCCGGTTCTGTTCCCCAGACTGAAATGTTAGTATTCCATTTCTTACATCCATACTATCTATGAAATTCACTGCAAAGTTTACTTTTCTTTTTGTATGAAAAGTAAAGGATTATATCATTGTTGGGACAGGAGCATTGAATGTGCTTGAATACAAAAAACTGAAATCCCTGTTCTGTGTCAGGGAGAGGGAGGATCTCTGTGGTGTAATGTGATTGGCTGTCAGCTTCTAGAAAGCAAGGCTGAAACTTCCTTGTTTTGATCTGTTGAGCTCTACAGAGCATGTGCCTGTACGCAGACACTAAGCTGGGGGTTTACCCAGCTAAGGTGGATTGTGGGAGCTGACCCCTAGTTCTCACAGGTTATTTTCATATATCACCCAATGGCCACAGCAAAGGGAGAGGTGAGACAAAGCTTGTTGTATGTTTGTGAATGTGCTCTGTCTATTGGGGAAATGTTGTCTGGAGACTTTAGCTCCCCTTTAAACTATTCTTAAGATGAGCAAGCAGAGTTTATAATGTGAATTAAAGGACAATTATACTCACCTTACCCTCGCTCCTCTTCCTCCATAGCTGCATAGTACCCAGGGTGAGGACCTAAAATCGCTAAGTCCTCACCCTGGGTACTTTCCCTAAATCCTGCACTACTTACCGCAAATCTGCTTCGCCGATCGCTCCATTCCTCCGCTCTTCCTGCTTCAGTGACAGATCGCGAGGCAGCCAATAGGAAGATACGCTCTGCAAAGAGGTGTGTCTTCCAATTGGCTGCCTCGCGACTGTCACTGACAGTAGAAGAGAGGTGGAACAGTGTGGATCGGCGAAGTAGATTTGCGGTAAGTAGTGCAGGAGTTAGGGAAAGTACCCAGGGTGAGGACTTAGCGATTTTAGGTCCTCACCCTGGGTACTATGCTGCAGTGGATCGGGGAAAAGGTGAGTATAATTGCCCTTTAAGAATCTATAATATTTTAATACAATATATAAATCCCTTGTATTATATAAACATATTTATAAATTCATGGGGAATACATTGGGTTTTTTGGAGGTACTATGTTGGTGGGGGTGGGTAAAAGTAATATACATAGGGACAGTGTTTGTGTTGATTAAGCACTAAATAAATAGCTACCGTATATACTCGAGTATAAACCGAGTTTTTAAGGTTCAAGAAATACCTTAAAAACCTAGGCTCGGTTTATACTCGAGTCATTAGGGAAAATCGGCCTGAAAAATTTTTTTGTGTACCGGTACCTTATGATCGCAGTCCGGACAGAATGCTGAGAGCTGAGCTGGAGCGGGAGCAGTGAGACCGGGAGCTGTGAGACCCGGAGAGGCAGAGAGGGGCTGTAAGAGGCAGACCGGAAACTGTAATAGGCAGAGCGCGTGGGACGTGCGTAAGTTACGTGCCCGCGAGCTCCGCTGACGTCATCAGCCTGGACCCGATCTGTACCGGACCTTTCCTACCGGTATAATGGAGGAGCCTGCAGACAGCCACACAGGAGAACCGGTCCCTTCTACCAGCATTCAGCCCAGTAAGGGTCCCGTTTTTCAACTTAATTATGCAAGGGGTGGTTTGGGGGTGGGGTGGTGGTGTTGGTGGGGTGCTGGGTCTTCCTTGCAGTGGGAATGGCTGCTGGGTGGCATTATAAATGAATTAGTACCACATTTACAGTACCTGTACAGTAATTTATTTAAGTTATTTAAAGCATTCCAGCACTTGCCACACAAAGCATGCTGGGAGTTGTAGTTTCCAAACATCTTGAATGCCACCCTCACTTGGCATTCAAGATGTTTGTAAACTACAACTCCCAGCTAATAAAGCATGCTGGGAGTTGTAGTTTCCAAACATCTTGAATGCCAAGTGAGGGTGGCATTTAAGATGTTTGGAAACTACAACTCCCAGCATGCTTTATTAGCTGGGAGTTGTAGTTTACAAACATCTTGAATGCCAAGTTCTACCCTCGGTTTATACTCGAGTCAACAACTTTTATTAGGATTTTTAGGTGAAATTGGGTACCTCGGTTTATACTCGGGTCGGTTTATACTCGAGTATATACGGTATATCAATATTAACAAATATGTAGTAAGGACATTAAAGTATATAGAAACGTAAATAAGGCAAAATATATAAATAAATAAATTTATAAACGTAAATAAGGCAAAATATATATATAAATAAATTTATATATAAATAAATGTCCCCATTCCTGTTTTGTAATGGAATCTTCAAAATGGAGTGTTTAGCCACACCTCAAGAAGTTTTACATGGAAGCAATGTAAGCTTAAAAAGGAACATATTTATCACTTCCCTTTTAGTGTGGTGTGCTTAATATTAGATTGATAGCAGTGTTAGCAAATCAAAACATTTTCTGAGAGTTAGTAGGAAGTTGCAAGATCGATCACTTCCTTTGTAAAACATGTGGCAGTCTATCACCTAACCCCACCCCTCCCCTCTCAATAGACAAAAAGGAGAGCTGCTATTTGCTGGACAGTAAGTGATATCTATATATGATGGGGGGGGGGTTTGGGTTCCCCAATGGTGCTGTTTGGTATGAACTGCACAATGTGACAGAAATGCCTGGGTCTATTCTCAGACCTGCAGGTTTATTCCATTGACATTCTATGGATTATAGCTGTCAGATAGGTGGTTGGATGTGTGACTCCTACTGCCTGATGGGACCTGAATAATCCTTCTCTAAACCAATAGTGTAATTGCTAAGGAAGTAAGAGGAGGGCAGATTAATCACTTGCATGTTGAAACCTTTGGTAGGAATTGCTAAAGCATAGGCTTTTAATATCTGTAATTCAGTAAAAGGGTTTTATTCCAGGATGTATGAATAATACATTTTCCAGCATTCTGTGCAATGAGGGAATGCTGGGAGTTGTAGTTTTTAAATATGTGAAAAGTTCAACACCCTATCATTACACTGTTTTGCATTTTTATACATTCATAAGCCAATGGACATAAAGAAGAACTTGCTGTTAAAAGAGAATGCTGGGAGTTGTAGTTTTCAAACATGTGCATATTGAAACCCTCTGGTAGGAATCGCTAAAGCATAGGCTTTTAATGTCTGTAAGTCAGTAAAAGGGTTTTATCCCAGGATAAAGGCAATAGAGGGTCGCACTCCAAGAAATTATAACAATTTTATTGTGATCCACACATCACACGTCACAACGTTTCGGGGGGATACCCCCTTCTTCAGGTGATGATCACCTGAAGAAGGGGGTATCCCCCCGAAACGTTGTGACGTGTGATGTGTGGATCACAATAAAATTGTTATAATTTCTTGCAGTGCGACCCTCTATTGCCTTTTTCCTGTAAAACTACTGGTTCCAAAGGGAAGAACCCACGAGGCGTCTGCACCCACATTTGGATAGAGTGCACCTCCACCATTGTTTATCTGCTTTTATCCCAGGATGTATGAAAAATATTCCAGCATTCTGTGCAATCAGGGAATGCTGGGAGTTGTAGTCTTAAAACATGTGCATATTGAAACCCTTTATTAGGAATCACAAAAGCATGGGCTTTTAATGACTGTAAGTCAGTAAAAGGGCTGTATTCTAGGATGGATGAAAAATACATTTTCCAGCATTCTGTGCAATCAGGGAATGCTGCGAGTTGTAGTTTTAAAACATGTGAAAAGTTCAACACCCATGCTCTATATCATTACACTGTACTGCATCTTAATACATTCATTAGCCAATGGACATAAAGAAGAAACTTACTGCTAACAGAGTATGCTGGGAGTTGTAGTTTTCAAACATGTGAAATGTCCCAAGTTTAACACCCCTGCTCTATACCATTATACTGTATTACATCTTGATACATATCTTACTTAAAGGACATTACGAAAAAACTTATTACAAACAGAGAATGCTGGGAGCTTTCAAACATGTGAACGGTCACACGGTCACACCTGTGCTTGAGAAAGGACGTTAGTCCGAAACATGTAGCACACATGTTTGTTTAAATAAAATCTACTTTTTTCACAGCTTTTAGTCTGTGCCTTTTATATGCTACACTTGTTACTTTACTTACTTGGATGTTAATCTGGATTCTGTATAGGGTATCAGGTTGTCCTATGGTTCTGTTCAGTTAGAATTGCACATTGTGGCAGGATTGCCTGGGCTTGCTGGCAGGTCAAAAAAAATGGGATGGTATGTGTGTGTTTGATCATATTATGTGTTGGGATTGCCTGGGTTCTTTTTAGGTCTTTCAGACTTATACCATTTGAGCCCCCCACTGGATACTTGCTGGGAGTGGAAAGGGAGAGCAAGTTCAGAATGGATCCTGATACCTACTAGCTAAAGAGATGTAAGTAGCCTCTCTATGGCCCCACAGCTTAACAGCTATATGCATAAGGGAGAGGCAGACGGATGTTTCTGCACTTTGTATCACTGAAATCACTGAAAGCATGACCCCGAGCTTTAATAAAAAGTAATTACCTAGCACAACATACACACATAATTTCCACTGTGGGCACCAACGGGCAACTTTGGCTAGTTAGTATATTATATATTATATATTTTATATATAATATAAAGAAAGGTAGAACGGTGCACTCAGATAGATTTCTCTCAACACATTTATTGTGTGAAAATAATCAACATGTTTCGGCCATCTTGGTGGCATCCAGAAAATGGCCACCAGGATTGCCGGAACATGTTGATTATTTTCACTCAAATAGAATGTGTTGAAGAAATCCGTCTGAGTGCACCGTTCTACCTTTCTTTATTATATATGAATCTAATTATATATATATATATATTATATATAGATTCATATAGTGATGTTTGCACTCAGTCTTCCTTTTTTTCTTTTATAATATTTGGTGGGTGCTTCAAGGAACACAGATGCCTCAGGTCTGTACATACAATAAACCAAAAAAAGTAAGAGGTTCTGAGCACTCCTTCTTCACACGAAAAGTTTTATTAACGTTTCGGTGCTTCACAGAGCAGACATCAATATTGACGTCACGGTCACATGACTGAGCTCCATGGCAACCGCGTAAACAAAACAAATGTAACACGGAAGTGCAGCGAAACCTGGACGAGTGAGGAGCACTGGAAATAACACCAGCATATCAAACCCAGCACTACAACAGGAGCAATTATAATAAAATACTAAAAGGCACAGAGAACAGGCCAATATATCAGGGCTAACAATAAACAGCAATAATACCCCTGATGTATCAAGGGTGATACCGGGACCATATAGATATAGAAACCCAATATCAAATTTACAAAAAGCAACTCAGATTATTCATTTCATTGAGGCCATAGGGCACCATCGTTTGTAAGCGTGATATCCTTTGTGCCTCCAATCGTAGCAGGCTCCTCGCCCTGTCACCCTCCATGGCTGGTCATGCAATTAGCATGCATCTTAATGTAGAAAGACTGTGCCCCTTTAATTTAAAATGTCTCACCACGGGTTGATCACCAAATTTACTCATTTTTTTATTGTCCAACACCTGACTGTTGAGAGCAGCTCTTATTGTACTACGATTATTGGCAAGTCTATCCCAGAAAGGTGTAGTAGTCTTTCCCACATAAAATAAGCCACACGGGCAGGTAAGAAAATAAATAACAAGGTAACAGGTAAGTCTATACTTGATAGTAATGTGTTTACCAGTCCTGGGATGTGGAAAATCTTTGCCCGTCAACATGAATCCACAGGTTGTGCAATTGGGACATTTAAAGCGCCCTAATTTAGGAATGGTGTAGTCATTTCCCCCTTCGTAAGTCTATTTAAGTCTGTTTTCACCAACATGTTATGCAAAGATTTCCTCTCCGATGGGCAAAGCGTATCCTATGATGTTGAAAGGGTAGGGATTCATCGCTTTCAATGATTTTCCATAATTCCTTTGCTTTATTCACAATGTCCTGGCTCAGCACAGAAAAGTCCATCGGAAACGTCATACATTTGGCATCCCTTTCACATTTTGATTCCGTGGCCATTGTCACCAAAGCCTTAGTGAGTTGATGTTTTAAGAGTTGGGCAGTGTAACTAACCCCTTTCCATAAAACGGCAGGTCATCTCTTTAAGTTGAACCTCAGTACGTTCACCCTCAGAGTTATTTCTAAATACCCTTAGATATTGGGTGTACGGTATGGCCTTAATCAAGGCCGGGGGATGGAAACTGGTAGCATGTAACACTCTGTTGCGATCAGTATCCTTAGGATACAAAGTTGTACCCAGTCCATTCTCTGTCTTAAAGATTAAGAGGTCAAGGAACTCTATTTCATTCTCTTTGATATTGAAGGTGAGTTTCTATATATTTATATATTTTACTGAGCGGCACTCCCATCTGCCCCGGCAGCAACCCGGGTGCTTCCGACCGGATAGCTATTGAAATGGAATAACATGGAGCACTCCTGGGTTTTATTCACGCTGGTTTATTAGTGCAAGGTCAACGTGTTTCCACGCGGGACCAAAACACATTGACCTTGCACTAGTAAACCAGCATGAATAAAACCCAGGAGTGCTCCGTGTTATTCAATTTCAATATATATATATATATTTATACTGTCTTGTTAAGTCATCATCTAACATCTTGTAACAGGACATGTCCTATAGCAAAAAAAAACCTTTTGGTCTGTTAGAAAAGGAATACTGTATAGGGAGACATCCTTTTATTTATAGACATTTGCATAGTCCAAAAATCTTTTGATACTGACTTGCTACTATTAGATATACTGTGACCTTAATGCATTAACTGGGAACAGTGGTTACACTAATATCAGTTTATACACTTGGCAAAGTTCACTTTTTGTTATCTTGTTAAATTACGTTTTCTGCCACTAAACTGATCTGCAGATTTAAATCCTTGGCCCTGGGGCTTCATTATTGTGAAGGGAATGTGTTTCCAAGTTCCTAACACTGAAGATTGTTCTAACAGATATGTCTTATTAGCTTTAGGCTTTTTGTAAAAACATAAGTTACAAAACTCCCTACGATCCGTCTACTATCATCTACTGATTTCACTTTGCCCCTTGTTCGCCATTACAAACTTATTAATATATGCACATGGAACCGTTTAAATTACTGATATCTTTTACATGTAAAAAAAGGAAAACTAAAGTACAAAACTAGATTTCATTTAAAGTAATTAAAGAGACACTATACTGAAAAAATGACTTTGCCTCATCTTAATCTATAATTGAATACATGTAAGTAGCACTTTGATTTGTGTGTTGCTGCATGCCTACATTTTGTTTAGGAGCAGTATCCCCCCTCCCTCTTTTAATCACTCCCACTTCCATCCGACCTGACTTTTTTCCCACAAACCAACTGACAAGCCTGCACACAGCATTCCAACTGTCAAAACTCTGTCACCATTCCAGCTACTGTAAAACTACTCACAGAAGAATAGTCTTTGAGACTAAAGAAATAGGCGTCAGATCAACTAAAAAAATGATACAGTGGTGGTTGGGAAGAATTATAGTTTTTAGTTATTGTCAATTTAAAATAACCTATTTTTCGGTATAGATGCACTTTAATGCTTAAGTAATGAAGGCTAATTGGTACTTACACTTGGTAGATCTGTCTGTAGGAAAGAGCTGTCTAGGTGGTTTGGCCTATGTGTAGCAGCTCTAAGGCTGAGGCCAAACTACAATGCACACAATCACAAGCGTTATCGCGATGCATGCGTTTTACGTTTACACGTGCGCTTTGCGCATACGATTTTGGCATTTTCCATTATGGAAATGCATGCGTTAACGCACCAAAAATGGTGAACGCATGCGTTACCAAAGCACGAACGGACGCGCAATCGCATGCGCATCAGAAATTGCGGGAATTTTCGCAGATCGGGTAAGTTCCAAATCTTTCTCCTGGCTCCTGCAATTTTTAGTGAAGAACGGGAGGTAAGACACAGCACCTTTACCTCCTGTTCTTATTGTTGTAATTAACCATATTTTATGCAATTTACATTGTATTTTGTATTCTATTCAATGTTGTGTAATGTTACACTACATTGACTGTGTTGAAATGTCATCATAAAATAAAATAAAGTTTAAAGGGTAACTGTGGTCTCCAATTCTTCCAACCTAGTAAGGATTATATAAAAAGCCTTCAAGCACACCTTCAAAATAAATCACATCTCTAGATAAAATTTGTGAAAAGTTATTGCTGGAGAAGTTCAGCAATATTACTTCCTGGTTGAACTCTTCCTGTTTTCAGCTATGTGACCTGCTTGTAGTCATGTGACCAGCCCCTGCCTGCATTAATAGGTACTTCCTGATGTAGGAAGAAGTGGACATTTGTTTTTAAGTTTTCAGCAGCATATCTTCTTAAAGAGCAACTAAAGGAAAAAAAATAAAGGCAAACTTTACTTACCTCCCCCCCCCTTTTTTTTTTTGTTTCCTTTAAATGTAATGAAAGGAGAAAATGGTTCTCCGTGTCCCTGGAGGGTATCTGGGTATCTCCACCTCTTGCAAAAACATTTGCTGTAGTGTAGTGTACCCTATCCCACCCCTAACCGACATATTTGATCGCAAAAAAAAGAATCAGAAAGGTACTTACTAAGCTTCGTTCCCCCAGCGTTCAGACCCAGCCATCTGCTTGCAGGAAATTTTAAGCAGGGGGCCGGACCAGCAGCCGCGTGCATGATTGGCTGAGAGGCAGCCAATCATGGACATAGCTGCAAGCAATGCAGAGCGATGGGGGAACAAGGCTCTGTAAGAACATTTCAGATTCTTTTTTTTTTTTTAAACAAATATGGTGGTTGGGGGTGGGATAAGATCTACTACACTACAGAAAAATGTTTTAATGCTAGGGCACAGAGCAGCAAACAGGGATCGGGAGGAAGGGGGGCTGCAGTGGGCAACCCTCAAACCTCAGAGGACAGGTAAGAGACAGAAACCTTTTCACTTACAGCCAGGCTCCAGCTCTTCACTTTCTAGGACTTTGGAGGAGAACCATTTGGAGCAGAGATGTAAGCTAAGGATTTTTAAACACTGCACAGTGGGGCCAGTAGTGGGAGAAATTTTAGTTTTGGAGGTGGACATACCCTTTAACCTATATGCTTGTATTTAAATAACAGATAGATATAATAGTAACATTTAAAAGGAATCAGATCAGATGACTATTTACTATCATTTTTCCCCCTCCCCCAGCTTGAAGTTCCCTTTCCTGCCATGATAAAGTCAACTAAGTAAAGTCTATGGTGTCCGAGACAAAAGGGTTTGATTCCAAAAAGAAGTCCAGCAAATATTAAATGATTTTACACGCATGAGTAAGATCATTTAAAATAAAAACATTGCACATCTATTGCATGGAAACTAAAAAGGCTCAGATTTAGATCTAGCTTTAGACACTCTGTATATTTTGCATGTGACGAGGGCTGTTCATTTGCTTATTGAAACATCAGTCCGGGGTATTTGTTGATGTGGTGTTTTCACAAAAGGTAAAATTTGTTTTGGTGACATCACGTGTCTTGTATTATCCAGTGCAATATTGATTTTCATGTAACACATATCCAATGACACTGTAAGTATTGCCCAGTAATCCATTGTTTAAACACTGCTAGAATGCTCTGTATAGTTACCTTACTAGGTCTAACAAAGCTCCTTCTCAGAGGGAGCCTAAAATGAAAAGAGTTTCACTGCTTTGTTCCTTAATGAAAATTCCCTAAGATTAATACTTGCTGCTAGAAATCAACATTAGCTAGGATTTTAACAATTTAGGGATTGTAATTCTTCAACCTTGTTTCTCAATCATGCTACTACACATCCTTAAGGATTATTTATTAGAAAGTCTGAGCATTAAGCCAACATGATCTTTAATTGAGAATTAAAGGGCATGTCCACCTCCACAACTGAAATTTAACCCACTACTGGCCCCACTGTGTTTTACAAAAAATCCTTACTTTACATCTCTGCTCCCTTCCCACCACAAACCACTATTTTAGATTTCTAAAAAAATAATCTACCGCATATACTCGAGTATAAACCGAGTTTTTAAGGTTAAAAAAATACCTTAAAAACCTAGACTCGGGTCATAGGTAAATCTGCTGGAAAAAAAGAAATAAATATTAGTAGCCGGTACCTCACTATAGCTCCCTCGGAGTCCAGAGTCGGAGGAGACATCAGGAGATCAGGAGAAGATCAGGAGGATCCAGACTGGGACCACCGGAGCTGTAAGAGGCAGAGCGCGCGGGACGTGCGTAACTTACGTGCCCACACGCTCTGCTGACGTCATCAGCCGGACCCTGCATTACCGGTATGGAGGAGCCTTCAGATAGCCGGACTGGAGAACCAGTCCAAGACCCCTCAATCACCAAATATTGATCTTGCCAATGAATGAAAAATCACTCCTGGAAAATGATTCCGGAAGTGATTTTCTGATCGGATTTCGAATTGGAAAACGGGCATTTATGCCCGTTATCCAGTTCGGTATCATTCCCTAAGATGATTTGATGATCATCTTTGGGAATGATCCAAAAAAGGGGAAATGCACACAAAAAAAATCTTTTTTTTTTAACCTAAAAACTAAAATTTAGCAAAAACTTTGCCTTCTCCAAGCTTCCCAATATCACGGTGATATCGGTAAAGTAAACGCGGATCATTATTTGTTCGATTTCAAGGGAAACTAAGCCTGTTTAGTAGGAAATTTGCAGAGGTACCAAAAAAAGACCAGATTGAATTTTTAGGATCAGTAAAGTGTGCAAAAACTTGTGTGACTCTCCGTACTAACTGGTTTTCACTAAAATACCATAAAAGGGGGAGTGGGGATAGGGGTGGGGGGTGGGTTGTGGCGTTTTTTTTTTTTTTTTCCTGTAATTGCAATTGCGCATGGATCCAATTTGAGCTAGTTGGTGGCCCGTCTCTCTTTGCACCACCCATATGGCATACCGTTTGATTCAGACATGTGGGAGATTGCCATTTAGTGGGTTTTTTTACTTGCCAAGTGGGTTTAGGTAGGATTTCAACCATTGAGTCCTCCTATTTTATTTTTTCACAAAATCTCCTAAAAGCTCTAAGTTCTATGAATAACAGCATCTGGAATTCTTCATGTATATACGAAAGCATGATACCATCACGCAGCTGAAGGTGTGCAGCTTCCAAAAATATATAGTTTGTGGGGGTATTTCCAAGTTGATTAGGCTGTTTGCAAATTACAGAACACTTTGATTTTTTCTTGTAATTGCACTTGGCCATGCGTCCCATTTGAGCTTGTTGGTAGCTATGTCTCTGTGTGCACCCATGTATATGGCATACCGTTTGATTCATGACATGTGGAAGATTGACATTTAGTGGGGTTTTTTTGCTTGTCAAGTGGGTTTAGATAGGATTTCAACCTTTGAATCGTCTAATTTTATTTTTCACAAAATGTTCTAAAAACACAGTTCTTTGGATTACTGTGTCTGGAACTCTTCATGTATGTATGAAAGCTTGGCACCGTAACGTAGCTGAAGGTGTGTAGATTTCAGGAATATATGGGGGTGTTTTGTGGAAAAACTGCAGACTGTTCAAATACAAAACTGGCTAATTTTTTTTTGCTGCTACTGACATTTGGCACTGGTCACGCTCTGGGTTAGTTGGTAGCCATGTCTCTGGGTACACCCATGAATGTGGCATACTGTTTAATTCGTGAGGGGTTAGGCTTTCATATTTGACATGCGTTTAAACTTTCCTCCACAGTTTTTAGCTGAAATTTGCATTTCATTTTGTCTCTGATTTTACAGTTGAGGAAAAAAAGGAAAATGTGAGAAAATAACTTACAATTGGACGAAGAGCTGCGTCCGGGTATCTGCATTTTGATCAAAACTAACCTCACTCATAAAATCTTGTGGGTGTGTAGTTTCTAAAATATCTCACTTGTGGGGATATTTTAGTTAATTTGGTAAATATTCTATGTTAACTGTCAGTAGTGGTGATACATTTTAATTTGGTGTAATGTTCTTGGACCTGCTGCTGATACCTCGGTTGCCTAAAACTGACTTACCGGTAAACCCCCTTTTTTTTTACCAGTAAAACCTATTTTGTATGTAAATGAACAGGCAGACATGGCCACAGCTTTATTGACACATTGTAACATCATGTGATCAATTAATTAGCCAAATTATAATTTTGTATTCTTGCATATTAATTAGATGTAAAACCCCAACTAGCCGTAGCCATTGCTAAATGCCAAGCCTCTGGATCCCCAGAGGGCATACAACGGCTCAACATAACCTCTGCAAGGATGCCCCCGCCGCTGTGACTCCAACAAAAACTTTTTCCCCTCCAAAACCATAAAAATAACTTCTCATAATAATAGGGAGGGAGGGTGGGAAGATTCTCCTCCTGTTAGCAATTGCACAAAATGGTGCCTGCTACCTCGTGTTCCGCCCCTTTTATAGTCTCGGTGACGTCATTGCTGACGTCAATGCTTGCGTCATCCTCCTGGCTCTCGCGAGACCAGCCGCGGCCAATCCACAAGCGCGTCGCGACGTGATGACGCCTCGCACTCGGCCATGACCGGAACCCAGCACAGAGCCCAGGAGGAGGCAGAGCCATCTCGCCAACTACAACTACCATCATCCTCGCGGGAGCGGCGCTGCAGGTCAGCCGCTCCGGCCCCCTAACTCGGGTCAGAGCTACCAAAGGTGCTGTTTTAGTTTGGGGGGGTCTCATGTACAGGAAAAGTCGGGTACCTACATATATCTGGTATCGTTGTACTCGGGAGTATCAGAGCTTTTAGAAACAGTAAGATTTTTGTGTGTAACCTTAAGATAACTAAGTAAAAATGGGAAAAATCCATGAAAAATGGCAATTTTTTTTATTTTTTTTACATATTTTACCCATAATTCCAGTAAAATTTCCAGAAAAGTTACAAAATTCTGTTACCATGTTAAAGTACACTTTGTGCTGAAAAAAACAATGTATAATATTCCTGATTTACTGCAAGGTTTCCTACTGTAAAATTAGTCTAAAGCGATTAAGGGCAAAATCCTGAAAATTCTTCTGGCAGTTAACGCAAAAAAAAAATGAAATTCTTCTGGCACTCAAAGGGTTAAAGAACTGAAAGATGTTTAGCAAACAAAGTTAACAAAATTTAGAAAACACACAGCAGTTTTAAGATTTACAGTACCAAAACATTCATCACAATATTCATTTAATTAGAAAAAGAGTTAATTAGAATGAGTATTTAATTACCTAAGACACAGATCATTAACATCTGCTTCTATATAAATGTAATTTTCAATGAATCAGACCCAGGAAGATAAACTTATACAAACTAAATAAATCAAAGGGCAAAGCCAAACAGGACCTGTCCACTCAAAAAACACTATTAATTCACATTAAGTCTTTAGCTTTGTTGTGTAGCCAGAGTGGAGTAAAATCATTTGTTATGTCTAAAACGCGCCATTCACGGACCAATCCCGCAAATTTATTGTGCCAATAAAACTCTTTCCTATTTTCCGGTATGGACAAAAATTGTCCGACAATCAGGCAACTGTCCATGTGATTTGTTCATTCTGACCGTTCGCCACTAACGAGCAGTTGGCCGGACCGACGCACTGTTGATCGCAGCAAAAGTAGCTGTGGCCACAACGGAGTGTGCGATCCATAGAGGATGAACAGACGGTCAGACATCAGTTGCGGCTGTCCGGAAAAAAATCCAATATTAGGATAATATTATATATAGGGCTCGTTTAAAGGAAAGACTGCAGCCTTTCATATAACCCTAACTTATACGGAGACCACAGTTGCCCTTTAATCAAAACCTTTAGCAATGTTGTTAGAATCCATTAAACACTGGTTCAAACTACAACATGTATATAACATGTATATACAATATCGTGAGCTACCCTGCTGATTTTGATTGACTTTACAGTGATGTTCCCATCTACAAACTTCCATAAGAATCCCAGACCTTGGGGAAAAGAACAGAATGTTTATAAATGCACAGTGCTCCTGCATGGATTTTGGAAAACAAGTTTATTTGAACCACGGTCAGGTTTCGGTTACGTTCCTAGAATTATACAATTCTTACAGCTGGCTAAAGCAAAGTGCTTTGTATTTGGAAACAATTTAGACCAGCTGTCATTTAAATGCTGCAATGTGTTTTCATTTCTGGAAACCTTTTCTAAAAGTTACACTATGTAAAATAAAATGTATTTCCATGTTTTAGTAGGTACAGAACCGCTCATTATATACTATAAACATGTTATGGTACAATATACACTAATGTTCTGGTGCAGGCACTAGTCCTCCCTGTGTTTGTTTACTAGGCTTTAGAAATTATATAACAGATCCCGGTAATGTTTTCATGACCATTATGTTATATTAAACAATTCAAGGTTCGTACACATGCTCAATTTGCAAGCAAGCAACGACCCCCAACGGCCGAGTGCTACATGCGGATGCCAGGCGGATCAACGATCAGCGAGGCAGTTCATCGCATGTAGCGCTCGGCCCGTCGGGGGTCGTTGCTTGCTCTCAAATTGAGCGTGTGTACGAACCTTACACCGATTAGAACAACACATTAGGGGTATTAAATAAGAGGTGCACAATTGTCCCTGTGTTTTTAATCTGCACCAACCAATTGTACATGTGTACAAGGCTTAAGAAAACATCTGGTTGGTTGCTGCTGATTAAGTGCACAAGCAAAAATTGCGCTTCTTATTAAAAGCCTGACTGTGTCTCTTAGCGGAAAACCAAGAGAAATTATAGTTCCTGACACGCTGGGCCCTTTAAGCACTGGCTTTTGTTTATACTGCTGTTTTGCTGCCAAGAATTGAATCTGTTAATGCTGTATCATTGTCGTGCCTGAAAATGTGATTTAATGCCAAGGGGTATTTTTCAGTGTCAGATTTATGGCAGCTTGTGCTGTGCTCTCTTATTTCTGGGCCTCTGTTTAATGGGTATACGTGCCACGCGAGCTAATCTTTTGTTTACTTTGAAGGAAGTAAAGATAAATTGATTTTGTTGAACGAGCTCCATTTAAAGTTAAAGCTTTGACTCCCAGCAGCATACTGGATTGGAGATGCCCTACTGCTTCGCAAGATAGAGCAGTCAATATTGCAACTAAAAGGGTCAGACTTTTTTTTTCCCCTATTGGGTTAATTTACAACTGTATCTATCTGGAAGAGGCTGTTTAGAATTACTGACTAGGTTTTTTTTTTATCCTAGTCAGATGTTATTGCTTAAAAAGTAAATTACAACTAAAGTAAAGGACAACTATACTGTAAAAATTTACTTTCTAGAAGTTAAAAGTACCTGGGGCAGGGAGATAGGATTGATTATTCCCTACTCCCAATATTGTTTTGTTGAGGAGCTATAGCACATACAGTTTTCATTTGCCAGGTTATGGCCCTGGGCCTTCCTGTATTAAAGATAGGGCTGAAGCATTCAGGAAGCCTGGCAGAAGCAGTTTTCTTTCTGTTGCCGCTTCTCATAGAAACAATATTGGGAGGTAGAAAGTTCCAATCCTACCTCCCTGCCCCAGGTACTTTTCATTTGAACTGTTTTTGAAAAAAGCATATACACACTATAGTTCTCCTTTAAAGGGAAGCCTCTAGGTATGGCCTCTAAGTATTGAAACTATTGTCAGGGAAAGAATGTTACTGTTTGCAGAGCGCACAACTGATGGCATGTGCAATGTTGCAGCGTGATGACATCAGATTGTGGGGGTGACGCAGTGACGTCGCCGCAAACGCACGTGCACAGTGAAGCCAGGCGAGCACTCTTCAGACTGAAACACTATTTCCCTGGCAAAAGGCTTTGGCCAATCTTGTGGGGGCAGAGCTGAAAACAGGAGATGACAAAGGAGAAAGACAGAAACTTTTAAAGCCTAAACGTAGGGTATAGGAGGGTCCTAGAACAAAAAAAAATACACTTTACATTTAAAGCCTAAGCTATCTAGTAATACTGAGTTGTATTTACAGTGTACATACCCTAACGCTTCTCACTTTTGACAGCTGGAATGTAAGATGGTTCATGCTGGATATCTAAAGAAATAGGGGGCGATCAAAAAATGGCACAGTGATAGTTGGGAATATTATAGTTTCCAGTAATGGTCAATTTAAAAAGAAAACTACACTATAGTTGCCCTTTAAGACTGGAATTGCGGTAATTGTATGGTCCCCACTAGAGATTTAATATTGCATATGCACAACTAGCCCACTAGTAGATAGCTGTAAATAAGGTAACATAAAGGGTAAGACAAGATTGGAATTTCCTGTAATCAACATATTAAATCTGTGAACAGGGTGTACACACTACTCTCAGTAAATTCCCTGTTTGTCTTTTTTTCTAAACTTGTGCAATAAAAGTAGCAGTTTTGCTTCTTGAGTGCACAGTTGCCCTGTTGTTTTTTTAGATTGCATCTGTTTGGAACAGAACATATTAAACTGAATCTCTTACCTTTTTTGCCCAATGAGACAAATTTAACCCATTGCTCCTTATGCAGCAGCATAATAATTCTACCATTCTAATGAGTATTGTGAAAAGGTTATAAGCCTCATCCTGTATTAAATACTAGTAAATAATGTTGTTTATTTGTTGCAATATACATGTATATATGGGCCTCTTGAAAGCCCCTCTTTTTCTTAAGAAACTACCTAAATATTTCATAATAAAATCCTAATTTACTTTGATCTCCTTGAGCCCCATAATACATGTTAGCAGACTTCCTGTGTGTTTATTGTTAAACTCCTCCAATTCCCATCAGTTTATTTACTTTGTGTAATGACTATTAGTCAGACTATATTCTGCATTCTTCCCTTCCTCGTGTTATATTCTGTATGTATATATATTATACATATATTATATGTATAATGTTATATTATTACACCCCTGTCTGTTGTGGATGGTATTAGTTGTCTTGTATTGTTTTTTTGAGAGCAGCAGAGCCTTCTTCAAACAGAAGGTATGTTGAGTTTGTATAGTATTTCCTAAAAATCTATTTCCATCTAATCCCCTTAACAAGAATTGGGGGCGGATATATATTTTGGAGCACTGATATTACCATGGTTATTAACAGTTCATAATGAAACGAGTTTCACGATAACTTGTCGTGGCAGTGTGTGAATACATCATATGCATGTGCATTTGGTGATGGCATTTACCAAAAAAATAGCCACCAGGGGACCATAAAGAGATGTGAAAGACCCCCCACAGAAAAGCACATCCAGTCAAGGGTAAGAAATATAAAGTTGGTTTATTCACAATCTAATCCCAAATTCCCACTAATACACCAAGTCCCAATCTACCTCAAGAGTGCACGACCGATATAAATACCTAAAAGATATAAATATCTAAAACACCCCACACTAAAAATACCACATCACAGGATAAAAAACAATCTGGGCGTCCCCAGTGTATTACCCACTAATAACCTAGGAGTATGATCCCTAAAGGTAAGGCAATATAAATCATGGAGCATAAAAGTTAATAACACTGTGCCTGTTCCGATGTGGGTTAGATGTCAGAGTCACTCCTTCAGTCCTCCATGGCCCATCCACTCGGAACAGTCCCCAGAATCATTTTTGTGCTCCTCTTTCAGTTGCAAGTGAATGGGGAATGATGGGATATTCACAGGAACATCAGGAGGATAAACTACACTGGCATGTTTAGGGGGGGATTACTGGTGCCTGGAATCCCTCTTCTGCTTGATCAGTGCTGTCTACTGTTCCATTTTTTCTGGTGCCCATAGACTGTTACATAGACTGTTACATTGATTGTTATATAGTTTGTTACATAGACTGTTACATAGGCTGCTACATAGAATGTCACATAGACTGTTACATAATCTACGCACATACACAGTCTTCCCTTTGATTGACAACAATATAGAGAACTGTATCAACATTAACCCTGCAGCTGCCTAATGCGATTGCTGAGACTGGGTTTATATACATTACTTACTGTACCTATTCCCCTGTGATGGAGCTTAGTGAGCAGGAATAGGGACATTGAGAAATAATGGTGGAGTTTGTATATAGCTGACTGTCAGCATTGCAGTATATTATATATATTATATAAACACAGGAGTAATGGTTCCCTATATTCTTTATACAGAACAATCATTCAAAGTGCCCATACATTGCCCAATCTTATCCGCCCTGATACTGACAATATTCAGCAAATTGTGTCAAATCCAGAGATGATGTAGCACAAACGTGTATTTCTTAGTAAAACAGAACATTAATGAATATACTTTATAACAAAAATAAATAGGATATCTATATTGGATATCTGTGATGATAATCATGGCAAGTAAAAATATATATAATATTATTATATAATCCATATATAATGAAATATTTGTATGTATTTGGTCATGAACTTCCTACTAGGCCTGTTTGGTTGTAGCCAATTCAGGAATACTGTGCTTGTCCCTGAGTGTATGGCTACTATTAGCCTCTCACTTGTGGGTTAATTATTGTATCCTGCCTTAGGTATGTTTTACAGTTTCTTTTTTTTTTCTCATGAAAAACCCATACAATGTTGGAATAATTCAATATCGGACAGTTGTCGAACCATGAATCAGCCATTTTATTCCCCTCTTTCAAACCAAATTTTTTATAGGACCAATTTCAGGATTGTACAATTTGTATTGGCCCTTTTACTATATTAGAATTTACTATATTATAATTTACTATATTAGAATTGGTACTGGTGCAGTAAAGAATGTATTTTCAGACTGAATAATATTGTTGAAATACTTACATGAATGAATAAATACAATTCCATATATTTGTATATGGTGCATCTACTCCCGATATTGTTTTCATTTACTTAGTATATAAAACTATCTTTAAAATTACAATTTAAAAAAACAATGATAACTTTTTATAATTAGTTGATTGCATTACTAGTAAAATGGCATGGTAAGTCATGGTGTTTATTGCCTCTGATTCTGTTGCAATGTTACTCTTTGGAAAACTGTGTTAAGACACGTTTAAATGTGTTAGCCTTGGTTGGGATACATTTGTTTTTATTTGTTTTAGATTTAGATCCCAGAGAGGCAGAGACATGTAGCTCTTGATAAAGCTACATACAGTATCCACACTTTAATTTAACTTTGTAAAATTTGTTTTCTTTCTCTATACATTAGCATTATTGTAGTGGTCTTTGGTCATAAATAAAGTTTTAAACTTTTCTGCTTTCATTCTGTTCCTTGAGGAAAGTATATTGTACTTTTACTACATAAAGTGTTCTATGCTATGTGATATGCTTGTGAAGGTTCTCATTCATCCAGGTCATGGTATATCTGTTGTCTAGTCATCCGACTGGCTTTCTCAATTCAGAATGTACTGTGGCAATTATATACCCTGGAAAATCCCAAGTAGCATATCACAGCCAGGTGTTAAAGGCGTGATTGCATAGTGGCTAAGAGGTGTTATAGGAACGCCCAGGGTAAGGTGTCAAACAGCATTGTACATGGCAGACAGTTGGTGTCGAACCCCCCCACCTCTATTTAGGCTTGGTTTCTTTATTTCCACACAAATGGCCTCCTTGACACCTCTCTTGAACCAGTCACGTTCCTTTGCCAATATGTTAACATTACAATAAAGACTGTTATGTCTTTATCCCCTTAAGATGCAGGTACACGGCTGAGTCTTGACCCAAGAATTGGCTCTTCTGTGCTGGCCATACATTGATGCGTTGCTGTTTGGTCTCCCCCATATACAAATCAGAGCACTCTTCACTGCACTGCACTGCGTATATGATGTCACTTTTGTTATGTTTCGGTATTGGGTCTTTCGGATGTACCAATTGCTGCCTCAGTGTGTTGTTCTGTGTGGGGTTAGTGGGGTGCCTTTACCTCTACCATTGAATTTAGATATATTTATATTTCAGTGTGACGTATATATATATGGGGTGCTGTAAATCTCTAAACCTGTAATATTTATATTAGATCAGCATAACTATATACTGACAAGTGACCACGCTTACTATAGCCTTACTGAGCCTGTCTGTACCTGTTGGGAGGTAGTTTCTTTTTAATGGTGTGTTTATGGGTAGCACTTTAGTTTGCACAATATCACTTTAATATGCACACTGGCACTTTAGTGCAGTGATGATACCTGTATTTATTAGCATTATTTGCCTCTTATTCACCTTCTTTTGAGCCCTGTTCCTGGTGTACCTATGAATAAATTTTTGATAAGAGTGCCATGACATCTGTTGTTTCTTTGTGATTGATCAGTGTGTTGTTCGGTTTAAAGCAGACAGGGATACGGTGTTTTTTGAAAATTCTTGCTTGTCCCCTTCACTGTTGGTATTCGTGTTCTTTTCTTTTCTTCTACTTTTTTTGACAAAGGCCCAGTCTGGATATCCACAAGTTTTAAGGGCTCCTCTGAGATGTTTCATTTCTTTAGCCTTCGCCTCTGCGCTAGTGGGGATGATCTGTGTGTGTTGGTTTTCTGTAAACCTCTACTTCCAGTTTACCATTTTTCTTAACTTTCTACCAAGCAGTCCAAGAAAGCCAGTTTGTTGTTTTGTACCTCTTCCCTTGTAAATTTGATGTTTTGGTCTACCGCATTGATTTGTTCTGTGAAGGTTTGTACTTCCTTCTGGTGGATTTTAAGGAACACACCTGGGTTGAGTGCTGTCTTGGCCTAGCTGTTTTCTCACCATGTCAACAGCCTCCTTGGTGGGTATACAGGTGAAGTGAAATGTCACATCATAGGACACCATAGTTTCTTCTGCACCGAGTACTATATCTTCAGTCTTGTTGGTGAAATCCTGAGAGTTCTGGATGTGATGCTTAGAACTTCCCACCAATGGTCCTAAGATGTTGGCTAGGTATTTTGCCACCTTGTATGTTACAGAGTTGATGCTGCTGACTATAGGTCTTAGTGGTGCCCCTTCCTTATGTATCTTTGGGAGTCCATATATGCATGGATGTGCCTCACCAGGGTAGAGGCGATGGTACATTGCTCGATCAATGGCTTTATTCTATTGAAGCTGTTGTAGTAAGTCTATGACCTTTTTCTTGTAACGGCTGTGGGGATCCCTTGTTAAAACCTCATATGTGTTATCGGCCAGGAGCATGGTCACCTTAGCATGGTAGTCTGAGGTGTTGAGTACCACTGTGCATCTTCCTTTGTCTGCCGGTAGAATGGTGATACTGGAATCTTACTTGAGGGATGTTAAGGCTCTTCTTTCCTGTGTGGTCAGGTTAGATGAAGGAGTTTTAGCACTGGCTAAGGCTGCAGATACCTTAAGGCGAAGTTGTTCTGCCTGACTCTGTGGTACCTTATTATTGTGGATTGAGGCTTCTGTGGCTGCTATAATATCCACCACAGGGATGGCTTTAGGAGTGATAGCGAAATTCAACTTCAAGAACTAAACTTCAAGTCCAGTTGATGTAATTGAATGCAACAGATATATGCTATGGGAAGTATTACCTATAAAGTCAAACGACCCCTACCAGTAAGTCCTTTTGGCTTAAAGGACAACTTTATTGCAAAAATTAACTTTTTAAAAATGTAAAATACCTTGGGCAGCGAGGTAGGATTAATTATTCCTACCTTGCAATATTGTTTTATTGAGGAGCTACAGCACATATATGTTTTCATCTGCCTGGTTAGTGCCCTGGGCCTACCCGTATAAAAGTTAGTGCTGACGCACTCAGGAAGACTGGCAAAAGCAGTTTTCTTCATCCTGCCTCTCCTTATAGAAACGATACTCGGAGGTAGAAAGTACCAATCCTAACTCCCTGCCAAAGTACTTTTCATTTTAACTGTTTTTGGAAAAAAAACTTTATTTGCACTATATTTCTCCTTAAAGTAAGTTTTATAAAATAATTTTCTTCCTCACAGTCTTATGTTGGCTATACACTCCTTATAGGTCAATATTTGATCTTGGAAATAGGTCAAAATTTGATCTTGGAATTAATCATATATCAGACCAATTACCTACCAATGTTTCCAGGCTGGACCATTCATTTTGCAATTAAATATTGGTCACAAAATGAGTGTCAGAGCATCGAGTGTAGTTAAAAATGTCTTAGTTTATATTGTATATACCTAGTTATCTTCCATTTTGAAAAATACTTGAATTTATACCTCTTGCTATTCCTTGCTTTTGATATTAGTGATCTGAAATTTCAGGTTCTGTAACCGTCCTTCTTCTTCCCAGAATGCACACTACCGTACCATGTTCCTAACAGTAATTTCTACTGATTGGCTGTTGGATGGGTCAAACATGCTCAGAACTCTACTGAGTAAGTGAATCAACACAGGCACCGGGTCAAGGGCAAGACCATAACGGTCTCTACTAGGGGAATAGAGGAAGTCAGTATTTCGGAAGCATTTATTTATACATAGACAAAATGCTGAATGGGCAGGTTAAGGTCATTAGGATGTAAAAATACTGCTCTTTTTTGTTAAAAGTATATGTATTTGTACTGAACTTCCCCTTTAAGGTACAACTGAGTAGGTTTTGGGCAGATTGGGGTAGACTTCACATTTCCCTAAATACAAATAATGGGAATTAGGCTGATATGCTTATCCTTTCCGCAGTCAATGCCTGCCCTACCATGGAAACCCCACATTACCGGGATAAAATAGCCAATTTAGAAGGCAACCCACCTAACTACTTACTGTCGAGTTAGTTAGTTAGTCAGTTATTATATTATCTAAACAAGGAACTTGTGTATTTTTATGTCAGTCATGTTCCTTTTGCCTCTACAAAAAAAATTAAAACATTAAAAAAAAACATATTAGGTTATTTACCTTCCAGCCATGATGCTGGGTGGATCTGACTGCGTTTGCAAGGAGTATTTTTCTGGATTTGCCTCTGTCTTCTTCTACAGCTATTCACATGACACATCTCCTGGCCTTGCTAATGCACTTTTTTATGTTTAGTTCTCTAATGGCTTTAGGAGCTATTTATAAGCTCACTCAGCTGCATAGGAGTCAGACCAGGAAGCAGATAAGCCATTGTCTGTGATGTCACCGTCCATATAGGACTCTGTCTCCTACCTGGCCTCCGGGAGAAGTTTGGCATGCGTACTGCAGCCCTTCTCCCCCTCCCTCTCCCTCCCTCTCAGGATTCCCTCCCCCTTGCTTAAATCCCTTTAGATATAGTATTCCTCCTGTCCCCCCAGCCCCAACCGCTACATTTTTATTTTTAGAAAGTGCCCCGAACATTACTTACCTCCCTCTTTCCTCCGCTGCACTGAATGACCGGCAGCCGCGCCCGTGATTGGCTGCTGCTCAGCCAATCACAGACACGACTGCCGGTCCCGCCCCTCTGCTTGCATTTTCTCGCAAGCAGAGGGCCGGCAGCGCGGCGGGGGAAAGAGGGGAGGTAAGTAGAGTTTGGGGCACTTTCTAAGAATAAAAACATAGCGGTTGGGGCTGGGGGGACAGGGGGAATACTATATTAAAAAATTGTTTTAAGGGTGGACATACCCTTTAAAACATCCCCCCAAGAACAAAAATAAAGGTGCTCAGTTAAGTTCTGAGGCTTGAGTTGTCCTTTAAGAATTCAAAAACTAAGCAGCTGTTGTTTATGTGCAAGTAGGAAATGTGGGCCTTTAACAATGCACACACACACTCGGTAAGTGAAAACCCAAGAAGAATGTTTGCACGTGTTTTTGCACCCTGCATGTCACTTTTGTTTTGAAACTTCCAGGCAGGTGCTGTTAGTAAACAGAAACACAGTCTAGACTGAAAAACATATGAACCATCTGAGCTGTTCTATACAGCAAGTTTTATTCTGGCCAATCAGTAGACTTCAGTTCACAGGATTTATGTTGAAGTAAAGAAAAAAGAAACTGGCTGAACTGGTATATTGTCAGGCTCTCACGAGGACTGTAAGAAGCATTTTTTTTTCTTGCCTCAAGGTGTGTACTTAATGAAATGACTAATCCTTTAAGAACACATATTATCATTTACTGTGCAGTAGCCATCAATCAAGTGATACTTTGGAGGAGATGCATAACTATCACAGAACAGCCCCGGAGACTGCAGTTGGCCCCCGAATTCTTACTTTTCCTACATTGCATACAGCCCTGTGCTACGAAATACTATAGTAGATGAAGCAGGGAGGAGACCCTGATATAATTTTGTTGTGGGACCCATTGATTTCTCGGGAGAGGCTCCTGTTACCTTCCTTATCCCAGCATTACAATAATTATGGCTGTTGCTACATTTTGGTGCGCAGATAGGAAGGGGCCCCTCTTGCGGCTTGTTTGCTAGGCCAATTTAAGAGTTGTTAAGTTTTTGTGATGTGATTGAGTGAGAATGTTTGCTGCTACATTTAGCCTGAAAATATGAATCCTAACATCGATAATTCGCACAGTCAATCAGGTCGGACTATTGTACTGTGAGTACCAACCATAAAGCTGCCCATATACTACAAATTTACACCCTGATGTTCCTACGATGCTCTGACAACCACCTGGCCTAATAATTTAGTAATTTGTTATTTATTATAACACATTCAGGGAGATTTAATAAAAGTTCTTATCGTTTAAAATGGTGCTAATTTTGCCCCAACCAATCAGATGTTAGCTTTCAAATGTTAAATAAGATCTGATTGGTTGGGGCAAAATTAGCACCATTTTTAACGATAAGAACTTTTATTGAATAACCCTGTTTATCGTAATATCGATCACAATAACAAATCGCACGCATGTTCACCCCAGGAATGTCGCCATGTAACACTACTGCTCCAATTGACGTTACAATCAATTCAACATTCATGTTGGATTGAATATCTAATTGTTGTATTTTTGAGGTAGTTATGCTGGCCATACACTATTCAGATGTTAAATAACTTAGGCTGGGTACACACCAGCAGATATTTCAGCCGATCCACAGCACTATCCGTCGGTCAGCCAGGAAATATCTGCTGGTGTGCGGCAGCCGGTCGCGACCGAGCTCAGCCCCCTAAGGGACTGCACGATCGGTCGCCCCTTAATGCCGCAACTGACAGTCAATTGTCCCGGGACAAATAATAGGCCGGTGTGTACCCAGCCTTAGATTTTCGTTTGTCTAATCTATAGTCAGTCAATCGTAAAATAAAAATACTAAGTGAGTGCAATATATTACCTTTAGGTACCTGGTCAGGTTAAGAACTTATTCAAAGATTGTCAACCAAAATGAAAATGCTATTTGGCCTTAGTTTGGCTTTTAAAGGGAAACACTTTTTTTTTTGTTACAGATGAAATTAGAAAAAAAAAAGGAAAAACAGCATGGTAACAATTAATATTACATTATTCTTTTTTTTTTTTAATTGAACTATATTTATTGTATGTATGTTCAGTGTGAGATGCATCTGTTAAATCTGCAAAGCCACAAGGGATGCAGCTCAATGTTACAAAATAGCTTAACTGTTTGTTTGCTGCTCCATTTTGTCAAGTTTACAGAGAACTAGTCAACTCCGCAAGATTTAACAAATAGAAAACTAACAGGGAGATTCAATAAAAGTTCTTATCGTTTAAAATGGTGCTAATTTTGCCCCAACCAATCAGATCTTATTTTACATTTGAAAGATAACATCCGATTGGTTGAGGCAAAATTAGCACCATTTTAAACGATAAGAACTTTTATTGAATCTCCCTGGAAAAGTGTTGAAAGTACAGAGCAGTAAGTCTGACACGGACACTGGAGAAGGACACAGTTAAATATGGTTTACTTGAACTGTGAATTGGCTTTCACACAAGAATAGTGAACTGGCTTTAGAGAAGAGTAAAAAGAATAACTGAGCTAAATGACAAATGGCCAAGTGTTGTAATTGAAGTAAACGTAGAATGGGTGCAGTGTTTTGTCACCCACTGTATACAGTATTTACATTATTGATGTCTGGGTTAATACAGGGAATGTGGGTACAATGGTTCAGTAGTAAGAAAGGTAAATGTTTTAGATGTTATCATATAAAGTGAGAATATACCAGGTTGTAGTATGACAGTGGGTGTCATTCAAATCACACACTGCCTATATACCATAGACCTATGAAGCAGAGCTAAAGAGAAATGAAGAAATACATTATATTTGAAAGATTGTTTGCAGAATATCATAATGTTATCATTCCCCTTCGATAATTACATTGTAAGCTCTACGGGGCAGGCACCTCCTTTCCTCCTCTGTTTGTATTGTATTTTATTACTGTACAGCACTGCATCCACAAGTGGCACTTTATAAATAAATTACATACATATGTAACCCTCTGATTTCACTGTGTAGTGGATAACATGAGGGGTGGCGCTACCTGTCTCTACAGGGTCCTGAGCCTCCTCTTAATGGGAGAGCGGGGGTTCCATCTAATTTGGCGTGCCTCCACCCACCCTTGGGAATATAATAACCTCCCCTGGTGGGACCATTAAATAACTTAAGAATAAACACAAAAACAACAGATAATATAACATAGTAAGGACTTTTAGTATAACGTAGGCAAAAGATAATACAAAGCTGAATATATATATATTATGAAAAACTGTGAAGTACAATACGATCTTAATAACGCATATGACCATATAGCATTACAGTCTCCAGTGTCGAAGTGTCCCTGGGTAGCGCTACCCACACCAGTTGCAGGCCTGTGGTTTATGTATATATTGTAAGGTACCTGTTACTTAATGATGCACAGACAGGGAAGTGGATGGCAATTCATTATCTTTATTCATTAGGGCACCGATGATCCTTGGGATGGCGGATGCTGGAACAATCCCTCTAGAGAAACAGAGCCCCTTTTGCAGAAAGTCAGTAATCCAGCCAGGTCAAGATGCAGGTACAAGAAACAATGAGGTCTCTCCTGGCCCTCCTGGGACAGGTTACAATGGCATTGCTGTGAAGGAAATAGGTATACTGGAATCAAATTAATTAACCTAGCATTAGCATTAATCAATTCTGCAAAGACACAAGATTGAGTTACAATGCTAGGTTCACCCAAAGTGTCGTATGTAAAGACTGGGCAAGGCTGCCTAACTCGACTTCCCCTCCGCAACTCCCTATGTGGAAGTCATGGTTGCTCAGAGGTAGTTGAAAAGTCATTATTGGAGCCATGCCTAGAAGTTCATTGACTTTCCTGGTTAATTGGTTCACTTAAAAGTTGGGGGAGAAAAACAGGAGTTTCTGGATTTAAAGAACTCCTAGAGGGGGTCCCATATTTACCAACAGAGTTCACTTCTTTTTGGGTATCCCCATTCACTTGAGGAATGGACCAGTCTCCCTGAGCTTGAATGTTGCTGTCAGTATCCTGCTCCTCAGGATCATCACTAATCAAAGATTCTGTTTCTGAATCATAAGGATCATCATCTTCTACAGGAACATATGCTTGTTGGGGCACAGGTAAGAGATGATTTCTGTGCCAAGATTTTACCCTTCCTTCAGGTCCTTTTATATACAGGAATTCCCGGCAGCTTGCTGACTACTTCAAATAATTCCTGGCGCCAGCGATCAGCCAGTTTGTGTTTAGCACCAACTCCTAAATTCCGAAGTAACACTTTGTCGCCAGGGTATAGCTCTAGATTGCGAATTTTGCCATCAAAACGTCTTTTGTTGCCTGCATTTGTTTTAGCTGCAATAGGCCTTTTGGAGACTTTCTTTTAATCGAGCCACATACTGGTAATGGCTCCTATGGCCTACTCCATCTGTAGAGACACCCAGTTGCAAATCTATAGGTAATCGTGCTTCTCTCCCAAACATAAGGTAGTAAGGGGAGAAACCAGTACTGTCATGGCGGGTGCAATTGTAGGCATGCACCATAGCCCCAACATGCCGACTCCAAGAACATTTTTCACCAACAGTCAGTGTGCCAAGCATATTTAAGAGAGTGCGATTGAACCTCTCTGGTAGCGCATCACCCCTCAAGGTGATAGGGGGTGTTGTGACTCTTTTTGACGTTCAGCAAGTGAAGTAAATCTTTGATGAGACGATTCTCAAAGTCCCTCCCCTGGTCAGAATGGAGACGTTTAGGTAGTCTATAATTCACAAAAAATCTCTCCCAGAGGACCTTAGCAACAGTTACAGCTTTTTGATCCTTGGTGGGATACGCTTGTGCATAGCGAGTATAATGGTCAGTCACTACAAGGATATTTCCTACACCACTGGAATCATCATCAATACAGAGAAAATCTATGCACACCTAATCCATGGGGCCGGCACTTTTTAAATGTTCCATAGGGGCAGCACGGACAGGAAGAATTTTCCTCTGTAGACAACGGATACATCTGCGACAATAGTCAGTCACAGTCTCTCTCATATGAGGCCAAAAGAACTGACCCTGAATCAAATCATATGTTTTCTCAACTCCCAGATGCCCATGGTGATCATGCAAGCTACGCAAGACAAACCCACGGTACTTTTGAGGTAATAATAATTGCCTTCTTCCTGGGTGATCATGGTACAACAGAACTCTGTAAAGAAGTCCTTGTTCCATTATATACTTGTCCCATTCCCGCAGAAAATAGGGGCCCTCCTGGGGTCGAGTCTTTTTTTATATAAGCAGGATCTTTTCTCATAACAGCTTGTCTTAGTGGCCCAATTAAAGGGTCAGATTGTTGAGCATTGATCATATTCTTGGTTTTCAACTGCTGAGCTATATCCACTCCTAGAGCAGCAGGATAGCTGTATAGATTTGGAATACAATCTGCATCCGCTCCTAAAGAGTCAACAACTCGAAGTTGGGAGACGTTTACTTTGCCCATAAATACAGCAGCCGTATTGCACAAAGCAGTCACACCAGGCCCAGGTATTTCCTCCCATTCCTCATCAGTGGTAGAAGTTGGCAATCCAGGCCACCTTGATAAAGCATCTGCCTCGATATTCTTTGGGCCTGGTTTGTATTTCAATGTGAATTGATAGTTGGACAAAGCTGCTAGCCATCTATGCCCTGTGGCATCCAATTTTGCTGTACTTAATATATAAGTAAGGGGATTATTGTCTCCATATACATAATCATGAAGCTTTTCTATGATTGCCCATTTTAAAGCCAGGAACTCCTGTTTATGTACTGGATAATTTTTTTCACTTGGAGTCAGGCTTCGGCTAATATAGGCCTTAGCCCTGTTGGGTACTGCTGATGAAGGACTCCTCCTAACCCATCATAACTGGCATCTACATGAAGAATGTAAGGTTTATTTGGATCTGCATATGCCAGCACAGGGGCCTCGGTTAAGCAATTTTTAAGCTTTAGGAAAGACTTTTCACAAGTGGAAGTCC
Organism: Hymenochirus boettgeri; assembly: GCA_019447015.1. NCBI lineage: Eukaryota > Metazoa > Chordata > Amphibia > Anura > Pipidae > Hymenochirus > Hymenochirus boettgeri. Next base: position 65,532,035 of record CM033473.1, read on the forward strand.
ATTTTTCTCCAAAAGGAACCTTTGGTGGTGAAACAGAAGATTTAGCCTTTAAAGGATCTTCCTTAAGCAGATCATGAAGGGGCTTAGCAAGCTTTGAATAGCCCTCCACAAAGTGCCTATAAAATCAACAAAAAAAAAAGGAAGGATCTCAATTCAGTTATATTTACAGGACGAGGCCAATTGACTACAGCTTCCACTTTGGCAGGATCAGTAGATACCTCTTCTGCAGAAACAATATGCCCTACATACTTGACTGAGGTTCGGCCTAACTTGCATTTATCAATAGATAGCTTTAGGCCCTCTTCTCTTACTTAAGTCGCTCTTCATGCTCTTCGGGTGTGGCTCCAAAAACAATGATGTCATCTAAATATACCACACATTCACGGGGGATTAGGTCGCCAAGCACTTGTTCCATAAGCCTCTGAAATGTGGCTGGGGCTCCCGAAATACCTCGGGGCATGCGGATAAATTGAAAGAAACCTAAAGGGCAAATGAAGGCTGTTTTTTCTTGATCTTCAGAACTCATTGGAACTTGATAACAACCAGGCCTTAAATCCAAGACAGAGAACCAGCAACTTCCACTCAAAGCATCAAGTATATCTTCTATCCTGGGTAAATTATATTGATCCGGTATTGTGCGCTGGTTTAGGGTTCTGTAGTCGACACATAATCGTACCGATCCTTCTTTCTTGCATACAATCACAATAGGTGAGGCAGGTGGACTTTTGGAATCAATTATTATTCTGTTATCTTTCATCTTTTTTATAACTTGACGACAATCTTCAAAATCCTTTGGCGCAATTCTCCGGGACCTCTTTCGAAAAGGTTTGTTATTATTCAGACGAATGTTGTGTTGTGCACTCTTGGCACACCCTACATCCATCTCCTCAGAGGAGAGTCCATCCTGTCTCTGGGAAAGAAGATGAAAGAGGCAGATTCCCCACTCTTCAGGCAAATCTGTATTTTGCTATAGAGACTCCAAAGGATTTTTTTTATCTATAACTTCTATAGTGAAGGATCCAGTATGCTGGCCAACTTCTTTTACTGGATAGCAAGAGGCTATTCGTTGCCAGGGTTGAATAACTATAGGATGAGGTGTGACATTCTTTACTGTAACTTCATTAGTCATAGGACATTTCCTCCTCCAGTCTTTCCTTTCAGGGAGGACTTCCCAGCCATTTTTGGTTACATATTCAGGGTTTGATTCAACTAGGAAATAGCTTCCTTCTCCCCAGCATTCAGGCAACATATCAATGAACACTTGAACATTGCTCAGTACCCCTGGGGGTATCTCTAGTGGGGTTCCAGGTAGTTTACCAACCCATCCTTGAGTAAACCCTGGTGCAAAGATTTTACACATTTCTTTAACTTGAAGAGACACCAGATATAGGTGTGGTTCTCTGTTGTTGAAGAAACTTTAAAAACGCCATTTCCACATCTGGAACATTGGAGCCAATAATAACCGGAGATAAAGCACCCCCTCCATATAGTGGACTTACATAAGCTATAACTTTCATTGGGGGTCCCTTGTCGAATGTTATCCCAGGGATATGGGCCTCTATCTCTATAAACCCATCCATGTGAGCTGGAGCATACCCAAACACAGTCATCTCATCAGCAGGTTTCAAAGGGAGATGTCCAAGGTGTTTACAGTAGAAGTCTCTAGAGATAATGGTGAGCTGTGATCCAGTATCGAAAAGACCAGTAGTCGCCACTCCATTTATGTAGAGAGGGAAAAGGCATTTTCGCCCCACACCTACAGAAGGTTTATGACATCTCTTGGTGGAAACATGACCCATCAAGCTACTGGTAATGTTTCTTCATGGACATTTTGATGCAAAATGACCTCTTCCTTTACACTTGAAGCAGAGGGGATCGAAAAAGTTGCTGCTTTAACTTTTGGTGTCGCTAATGGTAATTTCAGTAGTTTTGACAGGAAAAGATGTTCATTAACTTCTGGAAATCCACCAGAAATATCTTCATTTTTATTAGTTTTCTTATGCTTTTTAGGGCTGCAAAACTGCATGTCTGCTTCCTGTTTTTTTACTTCCCTCATCAGTTCGGATAAGGAGGGGACCTTTTCAAGTAACATCACTTTTAGTATAGGGGAAAGTGGGTGATATGGAAGTAGTCCTCGAACTAGCTGGTTCTTTCTCATAGCATCTACCTGCCTGGGGAGGATAGTCCCATGGTACAACAGGCGAGACAAAGACAATTGCAATCTGTTAATAAAGTTGGACACTTTCTCTCCTTCCTTTTGTCGACACATGTGATAATCAGCTTTCAGTTGTTCAAGATCACAATATGGTTCATAATGATCTGATAGGATTTTTATAAAATCCCAGGCAGTAGCACTTTCATGCATGTCTCTGTGTAGACGCACCAACTCTGCAGCTGGAGATCGTAAATTCTCAATAATACGTTGCCTCTTGCCATCGTCAGAACACGACCACTCCTTCAGACACTGCAGAGCATTATGCTTCCAGGCTTCAAAACCTTCCTCACACGGTGGTACGGACGAAATAGCAGAAAACACCTTCAGTTTGCGGTAGTGGCCTGATTGAAGTCCCTGGTAGAACATTTCAGTTAATTTAAGCAAAGTTTGGTCAGCAACAGTATCATTTTTTTCTGGGCTGATAGAAGGAGTACATTCTTGTTTTACATAAGATTGGGAAAGATTGTTCTGTCTAGGTGGAATTGGTGGTCTAGGAAAAATAACCGGACACCCTGAAGGGTGTGTACCAACAGGGAAGATGCAATAAAGACCTTTGTTTTCACACGTGGCATGTTTCGCTTGGCACAGCAGAACTGCAAATCCTTCTATGCCTGATTTCTTATCGGCTATTATACGAGAGGTCAGTAATGTGTCATGATAGGCAAAAACATCATCTATCAAATTGGCACTTAGGTTGCAGGGAACTCTGTCCAGTGCAAAACTGTGAAGTGGGTTAGCACCTTCTAATAAGGCCCACTGGTAAACTTCTTCTTGAGATATTAGCATTTTGATAAAAGTTTTTACTTTCCGCTTCGGAAATCTCAGCAGTGCCTCCAAATGTAACCCTCTGATTTCACTGTGTAGTGGATAACCTGAGGGGTGGCGCTACCTGTCTCTACAGGGTCCTGAGCCTCCTCTTAATGGGAGAGCGGGGGTTCCATCTAATTTTGCGTGCCTCCACCCACCCTTGGGAATATAATAACCTCCCCTGGTGGGACCATTAAATAACTTTAGAATAAACACAAAAACAACAGATAATATAACATAGTAAGGACTTTTAGTATAACGTAGGCAAAAGATAATACACAAGAGAAAGCAACCAAGTGGCGGCTCCCGTCCCTCCTGCACCAAACCTCGTCCACACTGTCCACATCAAAGGTGTGTGCCCGCAAACCCGGGGATCTCAACTCGTTACTTGGTGAGTCACAAACAAATAGGGGGATGGTTCGCTGCACCTACCACTCGTGATGTGTCCGGTCCACAACTAGAGATCAGGCAGTGGTTTCTTTCAATAAAAAATCATTTTTATTTCCAAATCAACTTTAAAAACCAGGCTGGCACCAGGTAATGGGAATAAAAGAAGGTCTAACGCGTTTCAGGTTTTACCCCTTACTCATAGACCAAGTCCACAAATCACTATGTCAGTTCCTCCTTATAAGAGGAAACCGACCAATTAAAAAAGGCACATACCTCATAGAAAGCCAGTCGGATGACTAGCTATACGTCTTCAAGAATTAAACTTCAAGTCTATCTGTTGTATTCAATTAGATCAACTGGACTTGAAGTTTAGTTCTTGAAGACGTTCAAGTCCAGTTGATCTAATTGAATACAACAGATATACCATGACCTTGATGAATGAGAACCTTCACAAGTAAACTTCAAGTCCAGTTGATCTAATTGAATACAACAGATATACCATGACCTGGATAAATGAGAACCTTCACAAGCATGTGAAGTACAATGCGATCTTAATAACGCATATGACCATATAGCATTACAGTCTCCAGTGTCCAAGTGTCCCTGGGTAGCACTACCCACACCAGTTGCAGGCCTGTGGTTTATGTATATATTGTAAGGTACCTGTTACTTAATGATGCACAGACAGGGAAGTGGATGGCAATTCCTTATCTTTATTCATTAAGGGCACCGATGATCCTTGGGATGGCGGATGCTGGAACAATCCCTCTAGAGAAACAGAGCCCCTTTTGCAGAAAGTCAGTAATCCAGCCAGGTCAAGATGCAGGTACAGTGTCTCCCTTATTTACACAAATGCAGGCAGAAAAACAGGCTCTCAGGTCTGTGTACCCCTTCAGGAATACAGCACAGCTCTCCCACCTTGTTGCTGGAAAGTCCAAAGAGAGGGAGACCCCCCTTTTCTCTAGCTTTTATAATCTAAGAAACATATCCCATCATTCCCTCCAATGTCTCATCTTGATGACCTGAACACAGTGAAGCCACAGCCTCATTCTGATACACAGATAGACTCAAAGATATTTTTGCCCATACAGCAGGTATATTTCAAGTCAATCCCTACACATACATAATGTTTCTGCAAAGATAGGGATACCCCACTAATCTTTCTCTGTGAATCACAATGGGAGGGGGATGGGCTACTAAGAGGTTGACTGGATGACTTGCTATAGTCACATTGTTTTAATCAGCAGTTTTTAGGACTATAAGCCACTTAAATGTATAGCTATATTTCTTTATTCGTTAAATCAGTTGAATTATATAATTACATAAAATCATGTAAGGGCAATGTAAGGACTAGGTCCCACTTGTTTAATGCAAGCTCCGATCATGATTCTGATTCGCATTGCTAATGCAATAATATTGGAGTGCCCCTCCAGAGCCTACCATTGGGCCTTGAAAGTTGCTGACATCTTGTTACTGGTTTGCTGAATGTTAAGCTCTGAGATTTCCTCTGCTTTCCCCTGCTTGAGCCTGAAACAGTAATGCCTGTGAGTTCCATGCACTCTCCTGCTTGAGCCTCAAACAGTAATGCCTGTGACGTACGTTGCACTCTCATGCTTGAGCCTCAATCGATAATGCCTGTGAGTTCCATGCATTCTCCTACTTAAGCCTCAAACAGTAATGCCTGTGAGTTCCATGCACTCTCCTGCTTGAGCCTCAAACAGTAATGCCTGTGAGTTCCGTGCACTCTCCTGCTTGAGCCTCAAACAGTAATGCCTGTGAGTTCCATGCACTCTCCTGCTTGAGCCTCAAACAGTAATGCCTGTGAGTTCCATGCACTCTCCTGCTTGAGCCTCAAACAGTAATGCCTGTGAGTTCCATGCACTCTCCTGCTTGAGCCTCAGTAACAGTAATGCATGGGGTGAGTTACGTTGACACTCTCCTGCTTGAGCCTCAAACAGTAATGCCTGTGAGTTCCATGCACTCGCCTGCTTGAGCCTCAAACAGTAATGCCTGTGAGTTCCATGCGCTCTCCTGCTTAAGCCTAAAACAGTAATGCATGTGAGTTCCGTGCACTCTCCTGCTTGAGCCTCAAACAGTAAAGCCTGTGGGCATCATTTAACCCAGACTTGCTGGGCAAATATATGGAGTTAAAGTCACACTAACCGGTTGGATGCGCAGGTTACACAAAAATCACCCGCACATTTGACGTTCGCAATTTAATATCGTGTTTGCGCTTGTTTTAGCGCAGGATTTTAACGCCAGCTGCTGTTAAAATCCCACAGTGGCTAAATCCCTACTGGGATTTACCCACATTTGCAGTAGCGGCTCGGGGTAAATGAGCCTGTGTGAGTTCCATGTACGTGCGTGTGCACGGAACTTACAGGAATTACTGTTTGAGGCTTAAGCAGGAGAAAGCAGAGGAAATCTCATAGGGGCGGAGCTTAACATTCAGCAACTATCAAGGCATAAAGCTAAGCTCTGGAGGGGCATAGGTAAAAAAAAATATGGCAACAGTATTTTTAAATCTGCAGCTTCTAAATGAACATAACTTGATTTTACAGTGCACTTATCCTTTAACAATTAGCATATACCGGTATTAGCATTGATCGGTGATGCTACAACTCAGTGGGCAGGCCACTTTTTCACACACCCTTAATAAATATTATTATATTACTTTTGGATCCGTTTATTTCAACCTGCCTCCATCCCCCAATCTCTTGCCTCACTCTGCCTCTATTGCTTTTAGCCTATGTTGCCTTTCCGAGATTCCAGGAATACGGGCAGCACCCACTGTAACATCACTGGCACAACTACACCACACAATGTTTTTTAATGGTGTGTATATGAGCCTACAGAATAGTATAGTAATGCTGATCGTGGGCCAACTGTGGTGGCTCCTGAATGACATTTTACAAATCACATCTGTACAACCAGCTGTAAAAGTGAATATAACAAATGAAGTTGCATTATTACTATTAGCTTTGCTTGCTGAAAGTAATCAACCGAGGTTCACATTCTCTTACAATAAAGGTGTTAATCTCAGCAAGAAGTGAAACCGTTAAATAATAATTACAACGATGTGTATTATACAGCTCGTACTTGGTTCATGTTCGACAACTTTTTGTGAGGCAAAATGATTTGATCTTTTTCTTTAACTGGCTGCACAGTATTTGATCTCAGCTGCTTGAACTGATCACAGGTGTGTAGGGGGTTGACAGTCTCACAAGTGACTTATGTCTGAATGTTTTGGTAAAAACAATATTGTCTTGCATTGTATGTCTTTGCAACTGCTTAGGCAAGAAAAGGAAGAGACATCTTTTATTTATTCTATTTGACATTTTTAGGGAGGATAATGTACACTGGTAAAAATACCCATTACTGGAAACTATTTTTTTTTCCAACTATCACTGCACTATTTTTTGTTGATCTTTCCCCTATTGCTTTAGATATCCAGTCTGAACCATCTTACATTTCAGCTGTCAATCAAGTGCTCTATTATCATAAATTCTACTGCTGTTTGCAAGTACGGGATTGTACTATAACTGGAAGTGGAAGTTGGTATTTGTGCATTGCATGGTGGGAAATTCTCTCTCAGTGCTGGATGATAGTGATTAAAGAGCATGAAATGTTTTTAAAAAGTCAGGTCAGAAGAAAGGTATGGGGTTCCATTTGTTCCCAGATCATTTAGTTAACAAAAAACAGTACTTCAGTCACAAAATTATATTTAGCCAAACAAAAGAAATTCTGTGGGAACCAAACATACATTTAGTCAACAAAAACAAAGTACACTTTGGTGACAAAACTATATTTAGTTGACCAAAAGAAATTCTGTGGTAGGAAAACATACATTTCGTCAATAAAACCAAAACTTGGGTTACTGAAATATATTTAGTCGACCAAAATAAATTTTGTGGTAACAAAACATACATTTAGTCAACAAAAAACAAGATTTTGGTTAGAAAACTTTATTTAGTTGACCAAAAGAAAATTGGTGGTTACAAAACACATTTAGTCAACAAAAAAACAATGATTTGGTAACAAAACTATATTTGGTCGACGAAAATATACATTTAGTCAACAAAGAAACAACTGTAGCACCAAAATATATATTTTTGTGAACAAAATGTAAAGTGGATTGAAACAGAATATTTTTTGTATACAAAAAGTGGTGAATATTTATTATGTAGGCAAAAAGAAAATTTTGTAGACCTAATACATCTAAAAGGGCATCTACAGTGCTAAAATGACCTAAAGTAAATTTGCAGAGAGCGCTATCCTGTGTACTTTTGCCATGTACTTGAATTATTTTTTTGGAGCAGGTATTCAGATATTTTCAGTTTTGTATTTCTTATGGGGGCAGCCATTCTGTACTTAGTTGGGGGAAATCAGATTTTTCTTTTTGCTGGCAACTTTTTATCTTAGATACTGACAGCCAAATACTGAGAACTAAACTGAGAGCCATCAGAGCTAAGGGCTGCCCATTCAAGCTACCCAGCCAGAATCACTCAATAAGCTGATTTCCCAGTACATGCCTTAGTACAAAGATATAACATTTCAGATGAAATGTTAAAATGAAACTTGGACCCCTTACTGAACATTCACTATTTGTAGTGTCGCTTAAACCCACCCCCAAAATCTGATTGGTCAAGGATCCAAACCAATCAGACTTTGGAGGTGTGTTTGGGAAAAGCTATAAAAAGTGAGAGGTCTGAGTTACAGCTTAGTATAGGTTCAGCAGCTATACTGGCATGTCATGTAATTGTGCTTAGCTATAAGCACTGCAAGCCATTTGCTGTATGTCTGGTGTACCTGACTGGAAAAGCTCAATGAGCTGGCTTTAGCCATGGTGGTTTTCCATTTGTTCTTGTTTATTGTGCTGTTTTTGTTGACAATTATACAAAATAGAGGCCCAAAGTGGCCCCTTAAAAAGACCCCACAAAAAAGCACTGACAATAAAGGTCAAAAATTAACAAAGCATTTAATGGCGTCCAGCTGTTTCAATATACCCCTGTTATATAATAAATGTGCTTAACAATGTGATAACTGAACAACTTATACCCTATAAATATACATACACATGATCAATAAAAATTTGGTAACTGGGCGTCCCCAGAGACCAAAACACTTTCTAAGTCCAGCTCCAAGCAAGCAGTAGACAGACACTAATCATAAGTCAGATAGTGACTTAATAGTGGGAAAGTACCAAGGTTCAGTTACTATTGATCCTAATGACAACACCTAACCATATGAGATATACTGTATTCATGACTCACGTGAGAAGCCAGGACCCCTAACGGGACGGACCACACTCTTCACCCGATTTGGACTGGTACGTATACATATTCCTTGGAAACACTATTTCCTCTGGTCACCGCTTCTACTGCCGCATGGACGCCGGCATCTCACTCCATCTTGTAAACAACCTACGCGCGTTTCACCGACTGCGCAACCTAGCGCTGTGGCTTCTTCAGGGTCTCGCGTTATCTTCAAGTGAGACCTTTTTATCCTAAAGTACCTGAGAGACTCACGCCCCTTCATGCCTATTTAATTAAACAGGTGGCGCTAGTCTCAATTCAATGACCACAGACATATTTTAGCTGTGTCTCATGGGTATGAACAATTATACAAACAATTTATATTCTCAGAATCACAATAAATCTTATGTTAATGTACGGACATTTATCCCGGGGTACAGATCACAATTTATGAATATTCCTTAATAATATTTATATTAAATTACAAAATCCGTTATCGTGTCGACTCGTTAACAAAGTCAAATTACACATATGTACCTTCCCTTCAAACATCATATATGCACAAAGGAATGGATCGGATCCCATATATACAAGAATACTAAGTGATGTAAGCCAAAGAGATTGCTAATCCACATATCAATTAAAAGTACAGTATTCTATAACGTGAATCATGCAAGTCAATTGGTACAGTACAGAAAGTCGCCTGCCTTACATCAAAGCCACCATATTTCATAAATATACTTCAAAATCATTCCTAATTATGAGAGCAACCCTAGTATATGAACGGACGATAAAGAAAGGGACTTGTGCAAATGTTACTTTTTTTTTTTTGCTGGCAACTTTTTATCTTAGATACTGACAGCCAAATACTGAGAACTAAACTGAGAGCCATCAGAGCTAAGGGCTGCCCATTCAAGCTACCCAGCCAGAATCACTCAATAAGCTGATTTCCCAGTACATGCCTTAGTACAAAGATATAACATTTCAGATGAAATGCTAAAATGAAACTTGGACCCCTTACTGAACATTCACTATTTGTAGTGTCTCTTAAACCCACCCCCAAAATCTGATTGGTCAAGGATCCAAGATCCAATCAGATTTCACATTGTATCTAGACCAATCAGACTTTGGAGGTGTGTTTGGGAAAAGCTATAAAAAGTGAGAGGTCTGAGTTACAGCTTAGTATAGGCTCAGCAGCTATACTGGCATGTCATGGAATTGTGCTTAGCTATAAGCACTGCAAGCCATTTGCTGTATGTCTGGTGTACCTGACTGGAAAAGCTCAATGAGCTGGCTTTAGCCATGGTGATTTTCCATTTGTTCTTGTTTATTGTGCTGTTTTTGTTGACAAGCATCAATATAGGGTTAGTGTGAGGTCTGATTAAACTTCTGAATACAGCATTGATGAAATATTCTCATTATGGAAAGGCATTCAGTGGAAATAAGACTGTTACACAAGTGAAAAAGGAATTGCATCAATAACAATCATTTTTTAAAATTCACTGAACTTGAAATATGGTTTTGTTTCTCTTGGTCAAACACCTTACAACAGATTTGACCAACACTAATGCAGATGTCATTGGACCAGCATTTTCCTAGAAACACTCTCCCATCAGTAGAAGGAAGTAAGAATGGACTGTGGGAATTGCTTATTAGAATAGAGAAACAAAATCTTATTTCACTTTTTTATAATGACCTGTAAGTCTCTCTATACTCATGTAAGTTAGGGAGAGTTTTCACCGCGTTCCCTTACTTATCATGCAAATAAGGGAAGGAGAGACTTCTGGGTAATTTCCCAGCTGGTAGTTAAAAATGGGAGGGGTTAACAGCTAATAAGTACTAATGTGCCCACCGGGCAAAATGGAGGGTGGAATCTTAAGATATGCAGATTCAGCATGTACTTCAAAGAATTTAGAACTTTGCAAGGTGATTACAATGGCTGTGGCATAAATTCAGACATAATAACCAGATCATTTTATAGCAAATTAAGAAGCCTTTCACTGAAATGCTAATTGTTTTTTGGGTGAAGATTTCCTTTAATACAGGGTTAGTGTGAGATCTGATTAAACTCCTGAATACAGCATTGATGAAATATTCTCATTCCAATCTGGTTATTTGGAGGACCTATGGGAAGGCATTCAGTGAAAATAAGACTGTTACACAAGTGAAAAATGAAATTCACTGAACTTGAAATATGGTTTTGTTCCTCTTGGTCAAACACCTTACAACAGATTTGACCAACACTACTGCAGATGTCATTGGACCAGCATTTTCCTAGAAACACTCTCCCATCAGTAGAAGGAAATAAGAATGGACTGTGGGAATTACTTATTAGAATAGAGAAACAAAATCTTATTTCACTTTTTTATAATGACCTGTAAGTCTCTCTATACTCATGTTTGAACAAACTCCTTCCAGGCATCTGTAAACTGCTTAAAGAATAACATTTACTAAGGGAACAAGTAAGTTAGGGAGAGTTTTCACCAAAGCTCCCTTACTCATCATGCAAATAAGGGAAGGAGAGACTTCTGGGTAATTTCCCAGATGGTGGTTAAAAATGGGAGGGGTTAACCGCTAATAAGTACTAATGTACCCACAGGGCAAAATGGAGGGTGGAGTCTTAAGATATGCAGATTCAGCATGTGCTTCAAAGAATTTAGAACTTTGCAAGGTGATTACAATGGTTGTGGTATATATTCAGACATAATAACCAGATAATTTTATAGCAAATTAAGAAGCCTTTCACTGGAATGCTAATTGTTTTTTGGGTGAAGATTTCCTTTAAGTAGCGTAAGCGTATGTTTTTAGTACACAAAATGCACTAAGGAAAAACAAGCTTACTTTGTCTTAAAAATGCAATTTTGTGCAACAAGATTTATGTTTGGTAATGGTTATGGTAAACGCCAATAAAAATTGTAAATGGCAAGCTTTCCCTTTAATCTTTATTTAAAAAAAATATAAACTGGTAAATTGTTTACTTTCCCTTTAATCCCCAGAAAAAAATGTGTACACGTAATGACTCTCTTTCCTATAATACATTTCCCTTTAAACTCTTTAATTAGAAATATCTGGTATATGATACACTTCCCCTTTAAAATGGTAATTGCCATGCATCCCCTTGAATCTCTTAAATATTAAAATGCTTATAAATGTAGAAAACTATAAAACTTTTTTCCATTTATTTCTACAATTGCATTGCGGGATCCCGGTCAGGTAGGAAGCACCACTCTGCACCTCTGCCTTACAGGCGTTAAGTTCTATGTTACAAGGTAGCACAAAACTCAACAATGCCTATATTACATAGGCTGCGCTGTGTTATTTTCAAGAATTTTTAGAAATAGTGCAGTCAACGCAAAATTAGGTAGATCAGGTAGCATGGGTATTACCCTCATTTTGCTTGTAAACAGGCAATTTAACATTGTTCTGATAATTTATTTTGTGATATGCAGTCTTTCTTTAGATGAGGCTGTAGTTGGTTTCTTTAGGGGAGAACGTAGATCAGAAAAACTCTATAGTCAGTTGTCCCACCAATCCCAGCAGTCGCGGGCGTCTCCCGGATTCAAGGATGGTCTCACACACTCCCATGAGAACACCCCAAACTCCTGCAACCACAAGCACCTGTATTCTCTGCCCCCAGAATGCCCCTTTTATCTCTGCAACGCCCCTGGAATGTTCTCCCTCCACGCCCTAATTCCATCTCCACCCTACCCCCACATGACAACACTTACACTATGCTACGCCCTCTTCCTGTATCTGTCACAAACACCCCACCACCACCACCGCCACCCGGACCGGAAGCCACATTTGGCATGTCTTTAAAGTTAGATCAAAAGAAAATAATTACAACAGAGATTAAAGGAAAAATATTCCATTTATGGGAACTCTTGGTTGTCTATATTGCTAGTTAGAACCCTGGAGCTAGTTTTTCAAACTTGTGTTTGCATTACTAAATTGATATCCTTTTATCGTTGCAATACTCTGAACATTAGAAATATACTTGGACACCCTCTGTAATGTATGGGATATTATGTTGGACAGTGTTACAGTTGCACAACACCAAACACAATAATTGTACTTGGACACCCTCTGTAATGTATGGGAGGTTATAAGACACAATATTTATGTATGGGCAGAACTTGTTAGGACTTGTATTAAGGGGGATATGGGGTTTGTGTTCAGTTTTTATAAATATTATTACTGAAGATTATTATTTGGGGTTGTATTTGTGTAACTGAACAGGACTAAGCATTTTATTACAGTGACACAACACCAACACCAGCCACTGTCGCTCTGGATAAATGTTCATTCCAGTATTTTGTTCCAGAAATCCCAGCACAAATTTAACACCAACAACTAGTGCAAATGCCATTACTGAATACCTTGCAGTAGCTGCGGGGGTGTCTTTTGCAATACTTCCTGCACAAGTGAGGGGTTAAACTTGCGTTCCCCTATTTAATAGCAGTAAGGGTAAGTTTAACCCCATATTTTACAATAGCGTTAACGAGTTGTGAATATTGTAAGTGTGTGGGGATTGGGGTTGGGGTGGCTATGTGGACACAACACCACACTATAATTGTACTTGGGTACCCTCTGCAATGTGTGGAACATTATAAGACACCATTACTAAGATTTTACATATGGGCTTCCACATACAGGAGGGGGAGACTAAAACCTTCCATTTTTGCTATTCTATTTAAAATAGAAGTAGCATATCATTAAGTACAACTTTTTATTTTTATTTTTTTTGTTGTAGCTGATATAACTCACTACTATAATTTATATGCACACTTAGTTATGCTCATATACATTCTAATACTAACAAATGATATACATAAATATACACCTATGCTAAAACTAATCCTATATAATAAAACACTAAGGGGCATATTTATAAAAGAGCGAAAACTAGCGAAATGTTTTCGCATTCGCTTTTCGCATGGGTTTTCGCCAAAAAGACAGTTAACGCTATTTATAAAGGTAGCGTTAACGAATGGCGAAACCGTTTCCGCGAGCTATCGCTAAACCCTTTTCGCCTTACTTCGCAATGGTAATTTTAGCGAAAATGGAGCGAAAAGGCATAACGCGATTTATAAAAGAGCGAAAGGTGGTTTTTGCGTTAAAAAGAGCAAAAGATTAGCGCGACCCTGAAGGGGGTGAAAAGTCATTGTTTGAGCGAAAAGGCATTCTAATGGGTAATATGCCTTGAAAAAGCGAACGCGCATTAGAAGGGCGATCGTGCATTAGAGTGTAATATGCCTTGGAAAAGTGACATTAGAAAGGCGATCGCGCATTAGAATGCAATATGCCTTGGAAAAGCGAACGCGCATTAGAAAGGCGAACGCACATTAGAAAGGCGAATGCACATTATAATGGAATATGCCTTGGAAAAGCGAACGCACATTAGAAAGGCGAACGCACATTAGAAAGGCGAACGCACATTATAATGGAATATGCCTTGGAAAAGCGAACGCGCATTAGAAAGGCGAATGTGCAGTGCAAAAGAAAATTGTATTCCAATTGAGAAATTCTAAGAAGATTGACTAAATAAGACATGGCTGACTTCTTGGTAAATGTGAGGTGGCCATTTTGAACTTGACATCATTTTCTAGTGGGCTTTTTCTGGTTTCGAATGGTTTTCACAATGCAGTCTTCTTAGATGCGTTAAGTTTTCGCTGCGATACTTTTCGCTCTTTATCGCGCCCGTTCGCCTTTTTCAGCCGCGAAGTGTGTTTTTTTCGCTTTTTTATAAATAAGGCGAAATGAAGCCCCAAATGGCGCTATTTTCGCTGCGATGTGCTGCGCTAATTATTTGGCGAAAAAGACAATCCTTTATAAATATGCCCCTAAGTGTGCGTCCCTGTGTCCATGTGTGTGTGTGTGTCACTGCAGTTCCTATGGACCCACCACTAGATGGAGAGTCTCTGCAGTTCCTATTGACTCACCACTAGAGGGAGAGTCTCTGCATTTCCTATTGACTCACCACTAGAGGGAGAAACACAGGAAACACACGGAGGGAGAACAGTAATTAAATAGACTGCAGGTAAGGTTGCTTGGGACAGGGGCCCCTGGATTTGGGACAGAGAAGCCCCTGGATTTGGGACAGAGGGGGGGCCCTGGATTCGAGACAGATAGGGGCCCCTGGATTTGGAATAGAGGGGGGCCCTGGATTTGGTACAGAGGGGGGGCTTAGATTTGGTACAGAGGGGGAGTCCTGGATTTGGGACAGAGGGGGCCCCTGGCCTTGGACAGAGGGGGGACTCTGGCCTTGGGGCACTAAGAGGGTACTCTGGCCTTGGGACACTAAGAGGGTACTCTGGCCTTGGGACATGGAGGAGGACTATGGCCTTGGGACACTAAGGGGGCACTCTGTGCTTCTAGCGCCTGTTATTGTAGCGGGCTTAATGTCTAGTAATATATATTTCCCATCTCATTGTAAGCTCCTAAGAATTAGAATAGGGATATACATATATACACATACACGCATATACATTATTATTATTATTGTGGATTTATATAGCGCCAACATCTTCCGTGGCGCTTTACAATTACATGTATACATTCATACATGTTATAACATTCTGGGGATATTTGTAAATAAAAATGTACAGTTTTGTGCTGTCATCAGTCCAGGAGTTATTTTGCTTTGCACCCCTCAGATATTTAACGATACAATTATCCAATATAGATGAGGGCAAAAAATAAAATCTCAAAAGGTTTTGTGGCAGGTTATCTTTTGAATTTGCAGCTAAATTTGGTATAGCGTGGGCATAGTTTCTAGTGGATAACGCGTTTCACACTGTCTTCTCATTTCCCATATACTGGCATATAGAGCTTTAGTGTGCCTTAGGGCAGATGAAAAGTTTAATTAAAATTTAGTGTTTAGTGCTTGTCAGTTCTTAGATAAATAACTAAGTCATTATACTTATTTTGAAAGAAATAAAATCAATATTGAAAGGTACATATACAGTGAGAAGTTCAAATTATTAAATATTTATACATACACAGACATCCCACCCTGCTCTTTCAGGCTTCCGGGCAGGGTGGAGCAGGGGGCCTGGCGAGCGGGGTGTGATGTCACGTGGGGGCGGGACGTGGTGTCATGCAGAGGCAGGGCCACCATTCTAGGGGTGGTGGGAGGTGGGGTTAGGGAGGAGTTTGGGGCATTCCGGGGGGCGTGGACGCTGAAATGGGGCATTGCTTGGGAGGAGACTCAAGTCTGGGAATCTGGGGTGGTCTCGCGGGTGTGCGGAAGACTCCAGGAGGGGTGGGATACCTGCATACAATTTACTTTTGAGGGGAAATATGCAGTTTACTATTGTTTTGAAAAGGGTGACACACAGAACATGAAACATTCAGTATTTTTCTACATTATTATTAAGGTTATTTGGTAGAAGGTATTAACTACAGGTCTGGAAAAATACAATTCCAGCACCTGGTGCAATAGTTATGCTAGTGTGTAGCAGTGTTTGTATTACGAAAAAGAAATGTGCTTGAAGCTCTCAGTCTTCCTGACTGAAAAGTATTATCTAGGTTTATTCAGATTTCTCAACCATTTTGGTTAATTTTATAGCTCTTTGCCTTTTAATTTAATTCATTTATATTGTTAGACTGGGGAAATGCAGTCAGTTGTTGGAAAACTATAATTAGAAGAATTAGAAGTCCAAATTCTGTCAACAGAAAAGTAAATATCCGGGTTTGCAGATAAGTAGCTGACATACATTGTTTATATGCTTCCTAGGATACTGAGGCCATTACTAATAAACAGTTTGCACACTATGATCTAATAACACTTTGGGTTAGTCTTGGGACTAATTTCTTGTGGCCAGACATGTTAAGTATATTATATTATTTTAGATCTGGTTCAT
Source organism: Hymenochirus boettgeri (assembly GCA_019447015.1). Taxonomy (NCBI): domain Eukaryota; kingdom Metazoa; phylum Chordata; class Amphibia; order Anura; family Pipidae; genus Hymenochirus; species Hymenochirus boettgeri. The sequence continues at coordinate 65,548,567 of CM033473.1, forward strand.
TTATCTTGACAGAGGCATTTATGTCTATTAGTAAAGGTGGCCATACACATGGCCAATCCCTGACAAATCCTGTTGGATGTGATAGGTTCATCAGGATGGGTATCAGCAAGGTGTGGGGGCTGAAAACAACCATCAAAGATGCAGACAAACTACTGCCATCAGTATTGCTTTCTGACGTTCCTGATGCAAAATGTTCATCTGTCGATATTGGCTAGAAGGAGCCGATAGATTCAGCACCGTGTATGGGCACATGGCCCACCGTGTATGGGGATTGGTCAGGGCTGTGTATGCGGTTTATACTTTTTACCATGGATATTGCTTCCTTAATCTTAGCATTCTACTAATGATTGTTGAAATTAATTAGAGGTTGAAGACAGAGCACAGTATCAGAGAAAATTGTATTGAACCTTGAGACTCCACTGCTAGAGGATCTAGACAAAGTGAAATAAAAAAAATTGTACAGAGCTGCTCATCACACTCCTAAATCTCAGAGGATTCTAAATGCTCTTTGCCCTTTTTTTAAATACACTGTGTTACTTTCTATAAAGCAAGCTATGTTTATCATTAATAAGCATATTTTGCCACTGTAAAAAACAAGGCTTCTTCAAGATACTTATGAGCAGAGAAAACAAATCTTCTTGTGTGACGTTAATGTAATATGCATTGTTACTTGCAATCTGCACTTAATCACTCTAAAACTTGAGATGGGGGCACATGTGCGATTCGTGCACTTGTATGCCAAAGAACGAACAACCTTACAAGATGGTAATCATATGTGTAAGGCCGATCATTCAGGCATCATGTTTAATCCACCAATTGGACCACCTGTGATGCCCTGAATGCTGAGCATTGTAGTTTGCAAACATTTGAAGGGCAGCAGATTGGACATACAGATACTGGCTAGGTACAGAAATAAACTATTATGACCTCCCTGCTCCGTTGTTAGCAGATAAACAGGACTTTGTGGGGTACCTGACGGGGTGGAGAGCAATATTATCCCTGTGAGTCAGACATGTTGTTTGTGGTGGCTAATGACTAGTAGGGAGCCAGAAGGCAAGTACTGGTAGAATATATTTAGCAGTGATTAGCAATTACATATGCTTTTTTAGTGTGTTTGTGCTGCCTGGTTTTATAAAGATAAACTTGCTAAAGCTTGACCTTTCTAATTTATTGGGAGATTAGCAAAATATAACAAACCATGCACAGTTAATGGAATTACGGTCTTCTTCCAAGAATTTTTATTATGGACATTGTTTGTTTTGATTTGAATGAACAGAATCACGACTCATTAGTAGAAGTCAAATAATACAGAATTCTAACTGTACAGTCTGGTTTTTTTTGGAATAAATACACTTAAAGGACTTACTTGCCGTAATGTTTATACTATAATAGAATCCATTTCAATTGATTGTTTTCCACTAAAAGGCTAAAACAGACAGTGCTATGTACAATGCAAAAGGATACAATCACTTTAAACCATGATTAATAACAGATTTTTAAAAATTGATTTGATAGCCAATGGACTAAATTAGCTGCTCTCAGTAATAGTTCCATTTATAAATATAATTTTAATGACTATTTGTAGCCCATTACCTAGTAACATAGTAATTGAGGTTGAATAAAGACATATACTTCCATCAAGTCCAACCTATTCACCCTTCTTTTTAACCCTGCCTAACACTTGATCCAGGGGAAGGCAAAAAAAAAAACCCAGCTATAGGGGGAATCCTTCCTGGTTGAGATATTTCTTCTTGGTTAAAAAAAAAAAAATCACCAGAACATTTTTTTCCAAAATAGAAATGCTGTCAGATATTTTTTGGAGCAAAGATTCTGGCGTTTTATCATGGATGCCTTGCCGCCATATGTATATTTATAGCAAAACATGTAACATTACAATATGTCCAATATGTGAACAAAATTTAGTTTAAAGAACAATTAAACCCGCTCATATCACCCCCCCCCCCCTTGTCCTCACCCATGGGTCTTACCTTATTACTGAGAGGGAACCCTGAAAAGTTGATTTCATGAAGCTGATTTCATGGTTCCCCTGTCATAGTTCCGGACCGGTTTCTTTCCATTGGTTGAAAGTAGGCGTGTACGGAGCTGGCTTTCAGAAACCAAATTTGAAGGGATTGTTTGCAGAGATTAGGTAAGACCCAGGGGTGAGGGCCTAGCGGTTTAAGCCCTCACCCTGGGTACTATCCCTGGGAGAGGGGGTGGGGGAGAACACAAGGGGCCAAAATTGATTTCATCCCATCGGTTACTAGTGGATAAAATATCACAGACAGACTTAGAAATGATGGGCCTGCAAATAAATTAAAATATTTAATTAATCAATCGTGGACAGGTGCCCATACCCTAGCTGTTACCTTTCAACGCTTCCGAGATGTTTCAGACAACCACCCATCCTGATAACTTTAAAACTGATGTTAAAGACATCGCAGGTAAAAACAGCTCAGCTTTAGATATTAAAGACAATTCCCAAAGATTTAAGCCATAAACCATCTGTAAGCTCAGAGAGTTTTTACATAGAAGACGGTGCTGGCATGCAGAATTGGTTATTGGCCCTGGCATCACTATTATGGCAGTTGACCAGAAGAAAGTCAGCATCTGTGTAGAAGCTGGATTTCTTGCGGTGGAGAGAGGTAAGGATTGTGGGCTTCAGGGACCACAGGAAGGTGAATAACTAAAGCATAACAATCTCAAAGGTTGGGGGTTGGGGAAAGTAACTATAGGTTTTCACTTTGGGGTTAACATGCCCTTTAAATCAGGGTGAACATGTCCTTTAAATCACAAGTTGTACTGTATACAATTATTAAGAAATTTAATTAATCTGTAACATATTTTGGTCCAAAATAAGTTAAATAATGTTTGTTTTTGCTGGGGTAATTGATATAGGGGGTAACATGAGAAAGAAATTGGAGTTTAAAGGATTGAAAAATAGTGGGGTAATTAATTAGGACATCCCGTTCTGGGGTTACCTTGATGTTGCTTAAATACTTTGCATTGTTATGTTCATGTAACTAACATATAACTAAAGCTCCTATGTTGCTTTTTTGCTCTAATACAGAGACTGTGTGCATTAATAATCCTTCATCTTTGTTCCTAAGAAAAGGTGTTTTGGTTAAATAATCTTTTTATCTAATCTTTATTCTCTAATACATAAATACAAATAGATCCCAAGGGGGGTACTGATGGAGGCAATATGTAATACCCAATTTTGCAACCACACAGTATTTGCCATTCGGGTTATAAAACAGCAACGCAGTCATAAAATAACTGGCTGGTTAGAGGTATCAGTCTTTTACTAATTTTGACTTTCGGTATAGGCCCCAAAATATTAGACCACAACTAGGCCCTGTCCGGGTCCAATATAGTTGGAGTCGGCAGGTTCTCTACTGGTGAGAGTAACCAAAGAAAAATCAATGGAAATCTTCACCATGAAAATAATAGTGGAATTAATTTTCTCAAAAAAAGTTTTTAAAATCAGCAGGATTTATTCTGTCGTATTCGACCCAGCTTAAATTATACTGGCAAGAATATTTCCACTAACGAAAATGAAGACACACCTTTGTCTCTCTGAAGGCACACAATGTACACATCCTTTGAGACACACTAGCGTAAACGATAGAATTATTGCTGGTTGGCTTTTCACATATGGCTAAATTGCACACACATAGTGCAACTGTTTTCCCCTCTCAGTAAAATGATCAAATATAATGTTAACCATTGAGCAAGCTTTTGACCTGGAAAAAAGAACTGCCTTAAAGCACGGAATGCATAAAGTAAACACAGACTCACACTGTCATTGTAAAAGTTCCTTTAGCTTTTATGGCAATTTGTTTGATGAATTAGGTCATTTGAATGCAGTCGCCAATTTCTGATTGGTTAATGGACCAAAATTTCCTGTAGAAAAAACACGTTACGATTTTATAAACTGGGCGAGGTGTCATTTTCACTTGTTATTTTGTATTTTGATGGGTTTCTGTTGAATGTGTGTTTTCTCAAGTGTCACTTATTATGAGCCTCAACTGTTTACACCTATTGTGTCCAGTGGCCTTAGGGCTTAATCCTGTACTTGATAACTGAATAACGATGCTTTATATTTCAATTTCTTCAACAATTGTTCTGGAAATATATCCTATTGAAAGATATGGTATTGTTACCTAAATTTCAATTCAATGTGATGATTCTGATAGGCAAAATTGGAGGTGCTCTATCCACAACCTGTGCCACTGCAGGTAAGGGGGTTGGACCCCCCGAAACGTTGTGTGTATTTTTTGTTTTTCAGCACTAATAAATGAGTATTATTTAAATACCATATGGAGTGTGCCTTCCTATGAACTATATATTGTTACCTAAAGGATTTGACAAGTTCAGAATATTTCATAATAACTTGACAAGTTGCTAATTATTTGACATTATGTTATAATATTTACTGTCATCTTACATAGCTGTTAAAGATCCAAGCTCTAGCCTGTGTTGCTGATTTTTTCTATACATTTATGAAGAGTATGCATAAGACCACAATATAATTTTAAATACCAATGTTAGAAATGAAATGCAGTAAACAGAAATTGTGCAAAAGAATTCTTACCTTTTTTATAGCTTTCAGTACCTAACAAAGCCTATAAGAATGTAGCCAACTGTGTAAATCTGGTTACACACTGTGCTGATATTTTGGTATATGGTAGATGGGCACTAGCCAGCCGAACAATCTCCCTTTCCAAAGTTTAGAAGGTCATATAGGCACTGTGTGTACACATTGTACTGCTGATGACAGCCTGTAATGGAATGTGTCTGTCATTTGCTATAAATATGTATAATGTGTTCCTTTTGAGCAGAGATCTGAGGTAAGTATTTTTCAACACTACACGGTGGGGCCAGTAGTGGGTTAAATTAGTTTTGGGGGTGGGTATGCCCTTTAATTTTATAGATTTATGCAAATTGCATCTGTACGGTTCTTTTATATATATATATATATATATATATATATATATATATATACATACTTTTCTCATAACAAACATTTTATGGTGAACACATCAATGATGTATATGTATGTATATATTAGCAGTTAGAATTAAGTTAAATAGTTTACAATATCTGCATGATGAATTTTATTTTTATATTTGCAACTTATTTGACTCCTATCACAAGAAGAACACAGAGAAAAAATTGCTATATGTGTGGGCAGTGTTTGGAACAGATAAGATCACTAAAGTGTTAGATCACAGTAATTTGTTTGAAACACAGACTAGGTGGGACTAGAGTCTCCCATCAACTTCCGAGATAGAATTTATGCATAAAATTGTACATGTTTTTTAAAAATAAAAAAATTCAGATGACAAGAAAACCAATTAAAAAATTTTGCTATACTTATTGCTAATTTATCCTACACTGAGAATTAGCAAAACAAAATAATAGCTTTGATCTTAAAGGGCATGTCCACCCCAAAATTTAACTTTTGATATGTGGTAGGGCATGCTCCCCCAGCCCCAACCGCATTAATATAATTGTTAGAAAGTCCCCCGATTCTTACTTACCTGCCCTCTCTCCCCTGCTGCAGTGTTCAGGCCCTCTGCTTGCATGGAATTGAAAGCAGGGGGCGGGACCGGCAGCCGCGTCCGTGATTGGCTGAGAGGCAGGGAGGGCTGCACTGAGCATGCCTCAACCTTGATGAGGTTGAGGAAGTCTCAGGCACAGCATGAGTCACACACTGCTCCTACAGAGCAGTTTCCTGGACTTTGGAGGGGCACAGCAGGGGAACTATTTTGAGCAGGAATGTAAGGTAAGGATTGTTTTAAACTACTTGATGTGGCCAGTAAGGGGTTAAATTTTAGTTTTGGGGGTGGACATGCCCTTTAAGAACCATGTTAATAGACTAAAAATACATTTTGTATGCTTACTTGTCAAACAAAATGAATTAAAAACTTTGCACAAAATGCACCAGGTTAAAGAAGTCATGCACATGTTTCCAAGTATGGCAGCATACTATTTTTAAGTTTTCTTGGCTGCCTTTTAATGCTGTTCCTTTTCCGTGCACGGAAGCAGCAGAGACGGCCGGACCGGCAGAGGTGTCAGTGATTGGCTGTGACGCTATATCATGAGATGTCAGAGAGTCATGTGACACTGATGACATAGCCCAGCACTGATTATAACTGATGGAATAACTAAGAAAAATTTATAAGAATATTGTTTTCAGGATATTCATTTATCTTGTGTATTATCCTATATGATAAAACTCTAAATTCTGCATCTCTGTGCCTCTGTGTATGTATCCCTCAGTGGACTTCTGTGCATGCACAGTCCTCTGTGTGCACACAATCTGGACCTGATAATCCAGATAGAAAGTCCTCTAGCACCCTGACACAGTAAATTTCCCTGCCTGGGCTGCTGTCACCTTAGCAATGCCGACTTGTCCCCATACCTGTGCCGCTGTGCGGGGTCAGGGAAACTAAGGCAGCATCTTCTTCAGCAAAGAGCCAGGCAGGGTTTTGCCCAGGACAGCGAGCAGCCATGGGTGGATACAGGACATCATATTCCCGGGTTCACTTTGGGGAAGGGGCAGATATGAATGTGAAAAATTTAATTGTAAAGTGATTTATAAATCCATATTTTGTATGCGACTTACATATGTTTGCAAGAGATAATTTTCCAGTCACCTTAGAGAGGTTACACTTCAGAATGAAACTGTTCCAATTTTTGGTTTGTAATATTTTCACCCTAGAACATTTTACCAGCGGACATTCCGCCTTTTACTTCCCTTTTCTGTCAATAGAAGCTTTTGAAAATGTTCCCACAATACCACAGTTAAACAAAACCACCATTGTTTAGATCTTATAAAGATAGCACCTAGAAACTTAAGCCCAACATAATTATATTTCATACACGTGGCAACAGCATGTGATACATATTTATACACCTTCTCTGCAAAGCTCTTTGGCTACCAAAGAAAATTCTATTGGAATACGTTTCTATTGGCAGTAACATGTAAATAAAAACACAAGGATAGCACTATCATTAAAATGTGGGCTGTTCCTGACATTAGTTATTATTCAAGCTAGCTTTTAGTATTTTTAATTACCGTATTCACAGACGACACTTTAGGCTTCACTCACGCAAACTGAATGTGCCTGTTTCTGAGAACATCTGTGAACTGATTCTGGGAAATCTCAATCAACACCCAAATCGATCTTCCTTGCTTTACCAGTTCTATCTTAAATAGTGATTTAACGTATCGCTAGTTCAAACATCCAATAAGCATGGGTATAAACTATACAGCAGTACCATTCTTGTACTTTTAAAGGCAGCTGTATACATGTGTATAAGCTTATGGGAAAGAGTGTTTAATTTAAAGATCACTTTGGCTTCCAGCATTAAGGATGTTTAGCTCTGTCGCCTACGCTCCTCAGCTATTTTATATGGTCAATAGCCAATACATTCTAGGAGCTGATTGCATGCCTTTCGTACGCAAAGTGCACAGCTTCAGGTTTTGATAATTTTTTGCAAGACTTTTAACTTTAACTTTTGCTGTAATTTATGAATCACAAATCTCTATTTCCAGTGGCCACTATATTCCCCTCATATATGGACACTTTATAATATACAGTAGATTAAGAAATCTTTCTGTTACCATTGTGCAATATTTGCCATTCATAGCATTTGTGTAATATTATAAAAATACTAGACATTTAAGCCTGTGACATTAACGGGTGCTGGACATTAAGCCTGTGACACTAACGTGTATTATACACATCTATCCAGAGAGACACATACATGCATGCACACACACATAAGACAGACATGGGCATACACACATCTATACAGACAGACATACATGCATACAGACACACATACAACCATGCATGCAGACAGACATACACATACATGCAGACATAGTAACATAGTAATTGAGGTTGAATAAAGACATGTGTCCATCATTGTCCAACCTTTTCACCCTCTTTTTAAACTCTACCTAACAGGTGATCTAGAGGAAGGAAAAAAAAAAAAACAGCTAAAAAGGGAAAATAAATTTCTTCCTGACTCCAAATGGCAATTGGAAAGTATCCCTTGACCCTGGATCAACCAGATCTACAGTAAATGTATTTATACCAGTAATTTCCAATATTTTTTAGTTTTAGGAACTTATCTAGCCCACTTTTAAAGCTATTTAATGAACTTGCCATTACCACATCTGCTGGAAGACAGTTTCACCGTTTTCACTGTAAAGAAACCTTTCCTAACTTGAAGATGAAACTTCTTGGATGTCCACGTGTCCTCTGATATGACCTTTTAGTGAACAATGCACCAGAGAGTTTATTGTGTGACCCATTAATATATTTGTATAAGGTGATCATATCCCCACTCAAATGCCACTTCTCCAATGTAAACAGCCCTAACTTGTCTAACAACAACCCAGGCAGGCACAGGGAGAAAATACAAACTCCATGCAGGTTGGTGTCCAAGGATTTGAACCCAGAACTTTAGCACTGCAAGGCATCAGTGCTAACGAATGAGCCACTGTGCTGCCCTATTGTTGTAATAAAATGCCTATGAATGCAGTTACCTTAGACATTTAACTGAAAATAGAAAATCTATTTATGTGGAAGGTGTAACATTGGCAGGTCTGGATTTTTATTTTTATTTTCTTCCCTAGGCCAGCTCTATTGTTGCCCAACAACTGTCAATCAAATCCCTGTGACGTGACCCTCTTCCCTGCTCAAGTCCCTTCCTCCTCCCTGCTCTGTAATAAACATAGTGATAAGAGCATTAGCAGGGGGAGAGAGGTAGCTTTGATGGCAAAGATAAGGCTGCACTTGACCCCCCATCTTGATAGCTTTCACTGTTTCATGATGGGTCACAAAGAGAGAGATCCGTGTCTCCAGGGCAGCTTGCTTTCTATTGGCCACTGTGCGAGGGTGTGTTTTTCAGGATGTTGAACTTTTAACTCCTACTGCATATGAGAAGCTTGTTGGGCAGCCAGTGTTTAGACATGGAGGAGGTAGCAGAGGGGAGGGGGAAGGGGGGAGTGCTGCAGAGAGATCTGACACCATGGAAAAACAGAGTCAGTGACACATAGGAGAAAGTCAGCACAGAGTACATGAATTTAACTTTGCAATGGGACCATGTGTTTTTTTCACTATAGATGCCCTTTTATCTGTCCCTCTAGCAGTTGTGCTTCCCTAGCCCACAGCTTAGGTAGCCTAGTGAGAAATTCATCCCTGAACATTGGCTTGAACTATTATCACTTGTAATATAAACAAATTACAGCTGAGCTGACATGCCAAGTTAATGTCAGCAAATCCGTTATAACACACAAAATAAGGAACAAATTATTATTTTTTTTTTTTATTTATCGCTAACTGTCGAAATGTAACCTAACATTGGCACTCAGCCATCAGGCCTTTTTCTTTATTTGTAATTGTTAAAGCTATCCCTTTCTTGTCAACTACTAATTTCTGCAGTGACAAATGCTCTGCATTTTCTTCCTCCTGGTAGCCTCCCTATAACATTGTATACGGGTCAATATTTTGTCCTGATTAATCACTTAACTATTTTCATTAAATCTGGAAGTGTGTTATGTATCTATTTACACTAGGCATATGGTGGCCACTGGCTATGGCCTTATAGCAGCACCCAGCAAGAACATTTGTGTTAAATAGAGGTGTGCGGGGGTTAATTTATCTATTGTTTTAGCAAAGACACGCTTCCACACAAGGGTGAGTGGGAGGAAGGAGTGCAGGGGAAATGACAGGAGAGACACAGCAGTAGAGATGGCCAAATGTCCTTAAAAATCCTAATATCCGAAATCAGACCGTTAAAGTCAATGGAGAGCATTAACTATTAAAACTTACATACAGGTAAATCACTGCCAAAACCCTAAACGGTAATTGTTTGAAATCTGAAATATATAAGTCTAACCTGAAATCCTGCACAATGTCCTGTTTCCCCTGTTTCTGCTTCCTGGTTCTTCCAGTTACCATATGTCACACATGGATATGAGAGTTGACATCACAACCAATGACTGAATGCCGATCCCCTAGCTGCCTCTGCTGAGCATGCCCAGGCTCAGTACAGATCACTAAATTGCTCAGTTTCCACGAGGCATCCAGAAGCATAGCAAGCATACAGAAATTAATTCATAGGACAAACTATGATATATCAACATATTTTAAAGAGGCCATTCTCTCTAAAAGATGTTCTTATGAGGGTGGAGTTGTCTTTTAAAGCAAATTAACATTTTTTTTACCTCTTATTGAATAAGTCTTTTTTCTAATTGCTTTACGTTTATTTAATCAATTCACATCAAGCCCTGCCGCAAACCGCAAAGAGCTTACAATCAAATCACTTTATTTACACTTACAATCTATCAGTATGTCCTTATGATTGTGGGGGAAACCGGAGTACCCGAAGGAAACCCAAACAAGCTCAGGGAAAAATACAACTCCTTGCAGGTTTGCTAAACTATGAGCCACTGTGCTGCCCCCTGTACTTTATAAAGCAGTTACTGCCCCCCTATACATTATATATCAGTTTTACTGTGGTTGTCCTGTTTAACTGGGCTTTTCCTGGCTTCCCAGCACCCCTGAGCATTCCCACTATGTCCCAGTGTTGTACCAGTCGTGCAGTCTCAGGTATGAGTAAAGTTTTTTTTTTAAATGCTTTATGGAGACCTGACACTGCCGGACAGTAGGAAGAGTGAGAGGGTTATTGTTAGTTAGATCTGAAACATGGAGACAGAATCTCCTCCTCTGCTACTGAATTTTAATTTTAAAAGAAAATACTGGGAGCGGGAGCTGACATTGCACCACAGCCTGACTCAACTAAAAGGATTTATGAATGGGAGGTCAGTGATGATGGTTTGGGAGACACTGACTGCTGCTTCTCTCTGTTTAAAGTTTAACTGTGTGCTGCCTTGGTATACATTGATCTGCTCTAGGCTCCCTTTAAAGTCCAGCCCAGACTGTCTCAGTAATAGAAGCAGCACCGCAGTGTCTAACTAAGTTTAGATTTTTTAGATTATTTTGTCTGACAGTTTGGCCAGCACTTTGAAGTAAGTGGAGAGTAGAGCAATGTATGGTGGTCTTAGAGACTGCATTTAACCAAATTAACCAATCCTTTAAGCTTTAAACTTATTATCCCTTCCACTGGACTGTGTTAAAATCATCCCTCCAGCCAGTGTTACAGTGAGCCCTCCAGTTCATTAGCTAGTGTTATGTCAAGCCTACAGTTCATAAGCCAGTGCCCTTCAATTCATTGGCAGTATTACTCAGCCCTCCAGTTTATTAGGCAGAGTTAAGTCAGCCCTCCAGTTTATTAATCTGTTTCTGTTATCTTAATTACATCATGCACCTAAAAATTTTGCAGGCAACAATGTAAAATAGAAATGGTGGACTAAACAAATTGGTTGAGGCCTTAGCAAACTGGGTGTGACCAATTCTACCTGCACCACATCTTCCCTCCCTCGTCTGTCCCTCTTTTACATTTCAAAATGTTGAAAGGTATGCCCTAAGCATGTTTTCCCTCGTGGCCCCTTCTAAACTTAAACTTCCAACTATCTCTTGCATTAGTCATTGTGTAGATTAGAAAACCTGAAGCAACTGACAAAGAAAATCATCCTGTTTTCAGCTATGTTTGTTGACTTTTGTGAACACACTTGATTTACACTGAGAGTAGAGAGCACAGTTTTGAGCAAAATTTAGGATATCGTATCAGTACTGTGTACTCATTGTAAAACAACAAAGTGTCAGTAACGGCTGAACTCAAAAGAAATCCCACAAAAGCTGGGATGTTTTGCAGGCTGCTGTTTTTTGCATGCTCCCACTTCTCTTATGTCTCAATTTCCTATCCATCTTGAAATTCTGCTCAAGCAAAGTAGCTCTAAACATCCACTGCGGTTTATGTTTGTGATCAAAATTACAATTGGTTGTGGGAACATCGCATTAATATCGGGAGGAAAGTTTGTAGTGTACGGGCAACTTTAGTCAATTTCATGATGGAAGAGGGAAAGGTTTAGTGTTGGTTTTTGTGAGGAGAGATGATTGTTCCTATAGATAGGAAGCCTTTAAAAAAACAATAGGAAGAATTAGTTCAGACAAAGAAAGTAAATCTAATGCCTGTTACAATATATTAAAATGACAATTTTTTGAATGAAAATAACACAGAGCTAATTAAAACTTGCATGGAAATAATATTTATAGAAACTTAGAAAATATGATATCAAGACTGGTTGATATGGTGGGCTATGGTGGCCCCTAAACAGTGTTTTGCCCAGGGGCCCCAACAGACCTGTATTACAGAAAGCTATGGGGATCATTCACAGCTCTGATTTAGCTGCTGCATCATTTTTGGTGCAAACAACATCAGAGGCTCTAGAATAATAATATATATATGTATTTTAATACGTAAATGTGCTAGGAGTAGACATGTATCCTCACATAATCATAAAGTATATATCAGACATAAAAAAACAACTAATAACCATAGCCTATATATATAAAACCCCTGAGAGAAAAAGAACAATAACGTGCAAACAGGAAGTGTCCTTAGTGTAACAGGTAAACTGCCCACCTATATAGTGCACTAGAACTTTAATACATGGATTTATATGTGATACTATTCACTTGGATCAGTTTATGTATATATTTGTATCTATTTTGCACTTTAGGTTGATTTGTATCCTTTTTGACATGAGCTCAGTCTGAGTGAAAGGGAGGAGGTAAGAGACTGCTGGGAGAAGACCAAAAGCCCCTGTATGCTCGAGGAGGAACCAGGTGGAGTTTGGGATGTCTTTTGAGATGGCAGATCTAGAGGTTCTTCTAAAATGGGGAAGTGTGGCAGTGTGGACGGATGCAAAAAATAAAAGAGATCAAGGTAACTACCAAGGGAGCTGACCCTGAAACCGCAGGGGGGCCTGGGGCCCCATCTTCTTACATTATTTTTGCTGGGGGGCCCAGTGATTCTTAATTACGCCAATGGAAGAGAATATGAGCATTGATAGTCCTACCTTTATATTCAAGAGACATTTGCAAATACACATCTTCCTCTCCTGGTTGGGTCTGGCTATGAGCTTTGGTAAGGAGAGATACATCGACCATTACCATTAAAGAATTCTTTACACCAGACATTCTGTTCACCAATTCAAAGACTGTTATCATCAAAGGACTGGTTCTATACACGTTGGGTAGTTTGCCACTAAATATACTTCCTGTTTGCTCATGTTATTGTTGTTTTATTTATAGGCTTTTGTTATTAGTTATTTTTTAATTGCTGATATGCATGTTATGATTAGAGATGGCCGAACTTCATAAAGTTCAGTCTGTTTTTGAACTTCAGTGAAAGTTCAAATTCGGACCCATTAAAGTCAATGGTGGGAGTGATAGTTCGAAAAGTCCGGATGATTTACAGCTAAACTAACAATGGTAACTTGCTGTAAATGGTTGTGGCACCTGGGATATGGTCTGGGGAACATGTCACTTTCCTCAAAACTTTTTTAAACACGAGCAGGCAATAGTCGGGTTGTGCGCAAGCTACATTCGAAGTTTACGGCCAATTCGAGGGTAACTGAACAATACTTTCGAGGGTTAGCAAAATTAGACCCATAAATTCGAGGGTTACAGAAATCAAACAATACTTTTGAGGGTTACCAAAAATCAAAGGCTACATTCGAGGGTTAGTGAACGATACATTCTAAGGTTAGCGAAAATAATCCGTACATTCGAGGGTTATCGAAAACGAATGATACTTCGGAGGGTTATTGAAAATCGAAGGCTACATTCGAGGGTTAGTGAACTATACATTCTAGGGTTAGCGAATGACCTGTAAATTCGATAATTATCGAAAATATAGCCGCAAAAAAGTCCGAGAAATCCCGGTCTGGGATAGTTCGAGAAGTCCGAGTCTGTTCGGACCTGTTAAGTTCGACTCAAACTCGGGTTCAAGTTTTAGTTCTAGTCCATCTCTAGTTATGATTATGTGATACCTTATTTATATATTTTTTTATTGTTGAACCTCTGGTGTAGTTTATATGTGTCACCAGTTTGGGTGACGGTGTGGATATGTTATAGGGTGCGAAACCCCATGTGTGAAGGCAAGGCCTTTTATAGTAGTTCGCCATTTTATGGTCTCTTAGGTTATAATCTACGATTGTTTAAGTATTGACAAAGAAAGATTTAAGCAAATAGCTTCAGGCGTCTCATTGTGGCAAATTTTCAATTCTGTGTGATTGGAAGTTTATTTAAAAATTGACATAGCTTGTTTGTCCTGGCTTTTTGGAGGTGAATGAATACATTCTGTATGGACTAATAAAACCCAGAGTAGCTAAACTCACATTAGTTAATTAAATTCCTTCTCATATTAGCAAATAGGAATTTATTTGTTTAATCAAAATTCATTAATTAGCATGTTATTTGTTTTCAGCCGGCAAAGATTTAATTAATATCAATGACAGTAATGTTAATGATTATGAAATAACATAACGGTCATTCAGTAACAGATGTAAACGCCATTTTGAAATCACATGATATAATATCACATATGATTGGCTATTTCTTAAATATCAGTGGCCAACATGTTTCAATAATCAAGGCTGTTTATAAAAAAACTTTTGATATGTTAAATGAAAATTCCTTTTTTTCCAGAAGAATGGGCCTGTATGTGTCTTATTGTGTGCTGTATAGGGGTAATCCTTTGACAGCCAATATGCAGCAAAATGTTTAACTTAGAATTAACTGCAGTGATGAGAATTCATTTGAGAAACTGGTATTTTGGCTCATTAAGGGTGGATGTAAATATTCTGGTGTGTATTAGTTCTAAGATCTCCCTGTCTTGACTGCACTAAACAGTGCAGACAAACATTGTCCTGCAAAGACTAAAGGTTCGTACACACGTGTGATCGTGGGTGCCGACCCTTGACGCACGATGTGTACAAACAGCTGTTTCGGCCGATTATTGGTCCGTGTATGGGCACTTTATCGCCCGAAACAGGCACTTGTTTGGGGATTGTTGCCCGATCCGGATCTCCGAACAAGTAGCCACTTCGGCCGATAAAGCAACATAAATGGGCCAATTATCGCCTGATACGGCAGTTCGTACACGTCGTAGGTCGGCACCTGTGATTGCACGTGTGTACGAACTTTAAGGGCTAGGCCACACTAGCATTTCTCATGCTCTTTCTATCGTGTTTTGTGATCTATTAGCATTTGTGAAACGCATGGCAGTGCATGTTAATGTGGGTGGCCACACTCCATGCACTGTGTTCTGTTTTCATTATGCACTTTTCTCATGCTACTGTCCTGTCTAATGTGACCTTAACTTCATGCTCACTTACACCACATCCAATGGTCCTCTGCTCACAAGATTGTACACTTCTCTCTAAAGCTTAATGACCCACATAACATCATTTGTGATACTGTGCCTTTACCTGCATTGTAAGCAAATAATAATGATACTATCCATATATTGCAAAATTATGTGCTATTTTGCTATTCTGCTACCAGCTATAAAGTGCTGCAGTGGTATCCACCCTTAAAGGGTATGTCCACCATAGAAATAAACTTTTAATATATTGTAGGGGACCCTAGTCCACCCCCAACCCCTAGATTTGTTTGTTAAAAAAGGATGCAGAACTCTACTTACAATCCTTCAATCCCCCGGCACTCTGATCTCAGCCCTCTGCTTGCCGGAACTGAGAGTCATCCAATCACAGATGCGGCTGCTGGCAATACAGAACGCTGGGCGAACGAAGGATTGTATGTAGAGTTCTTTTTTAACAAACAGACTTAGCTGTTTGGGGTGGGCTAGGGTACCCTACAATATGTTTACAGTTTTTAGAGGTAGGTCACCTAGCACCAAAGGGATGGAGGGAGGGGAGGGAGGGAAGGTCCTCTCAGAGGACAAAGAGGAGGCAAAAACCTTTCACATAGAAAGACACCTCCTACTCTTTAGTTTCCTGGACTTTGGACAAGCACTGTAGGAGAACCATTTGGAGCAGAGATGTAAGGTAAGGATTTTTTTACACTACACAGAGGGGCCAGTAAGGAGTTAAATTTAGTTTTGGGGGAGGACATGCCTTTTAAAACAAGAAACTGGTTATTTGTCAGTTACCTGCACCCAACTCCAACTGATACATTCAACTTATTAGATATATTACTAACCAGATATTTAAGGATAATTATTGCCTTCATTCAGAGTGAGTTGGCTCCCTCCTGCTGTGACTGCGGCATCATAGCCAATTATTATTATTATTGTGGATTTGTATAGTTCTAGCATCTTCCATAGTGCTTTACAATTACATGTATACATTAGCTTACAATCTAAGCACATTTATTTGACACATACAACCTATCAGTATGTCTTATGATTGTGGGGGAAAACAGACTGCCTGAAAGGAAACCCACGCAAGCACGGGAAGAACATACAAACTCCTTGCAGAAGTGTCCAAGAGTGGTTTCAAACTCAGGACTTCAGGCATCAGTGCTAACCACTGAGCCACCGTGCTGATTATGATTATAATACATCACAGATACAGGGGTTAATAGAATCAAGGTTGCTCTATGAATTTATCAATTACATGAACCAACAAAAGAAATAAGACTTCATGGCACTCAATACTAACTAGAATAAGGATTTATTGATAGTGGCCTAATTCATTGTATAAAGTGGTCCAAGTGCACAAATAAAGTTACAAAATGCTATCCAACTGTGATGTAGGGCTCCAACACGGACATAAATACAATCAATTAAGCACATATCAATATGAGTCATAGCCAATGATTGACTGTTGTTTTCCCTGCTGCCTCTGCAAATGCTCATTAAGCAGAAGGAGGAGGCAGATACCCTTTTCACAATGGGAATTAGAAAAATTACAGTTTTTAGGGTGGACATGCCCTTTAAGAACCACATATTATAATGGGCACGGCTGTAAATTAAGAATGTAGACAAAAAAAAGGTATCAACTGTTTAGTATTATTAATAATCGGTACTTTATGGCTGCATTCCTAATCGGACATTTTCCTTACCATGGTTTTAGAAATTAATCCGACTGTGCTTGCTCTGTTCAGCCTTCGATAGACCACAAGATCATTCAGCCTGAAATATCATTGTTATCAGTTTCCTTCCTGATTTCCAAACTAACTATCGGTTTAACAACCGGGAGTCTGCAGGGAAGTATATTAGGCATCTGCCAGTGTGTACCCACCTTAAATCACATTCACAAAAATGTATATATTGGGATTTTTCTCAATGAGTCTTGTGACGTTCTCTACATAAAATTGCTCACACCATAAGTAATCTCCTTTAGTTACACCCCTAACCTTTTGATCTCTTTATCCTTCCAGTGGTTTGCCTTTAACTTGTTTTGGGTGATTTGTATAAAAACAGATCTGAATTTTGGTGGGATATTTTAAATTATTTGGATTAATGACTTTAGACTTAAAATGCATGTCCACACTAAAAATGTATTTTTCATATATGGTAGGGGCCACCTGCCCACCCCCAACCACCTTGTCAACATGTAAAAAAAGGTTTTAGATCATTACTTACAGCCCCTCGATCCTCCGGTGCATTGATCTGGCTCCCTGCTTACCAAGACTTGCAAGCAGGGGGCCGGACCTGCAGATGGCTTGAAGGGCGATATAAAACGTTTTTTGAGAGGAGCCTGTGAAAAATATATGTTTCAATCGGCTTGGATGGAGAAAAGTTTTCCTGTGGTAAGTTATTGTATAAAAAGCATAAGTTGTAGGTATAGAAATTAGTAATAAAATTGGAAAAACTCTGGAAGTTTTCGAGAGTGACATAGTTCTTGAAAAGTTGGGAATTCTCCCATCAGTCTGTGTAATAAATATCTGGTCATCCCTTTATGTATAAACCAAGTGGCTTGCGAACCTGATCTGCCTGGGGGGAAATTGGGGTTGCCTATAAAAGTAAGTAGGGTTGAAGGGCGTTCCAGAGTACCATTTCTTTTAGTTACATATCTCCATACAAAAATATTACATTGCAATGGAATATAAAAGAGTTTTGTCATTGCTCCTTTGTTTTTGAGGGCCACCACTGCCCCGTATCAGTTCATTTAGTGTTTGACGCCTAGTCCTGTTTAATAGAGGCCCATATGGCTGATTTTTGAGAATATGACCAAAGTGTTATTGCACATAGCTGCGCTGTTTCATTATATTGTTGAAATCTTGGGGCGGCTAGACCTCCATGTGATCTGTGGGCTATCTGTTCGGGGAACTCTGTGTCTTTTACCCTGCCACAAAAATGTAAAGCATTGTGTCTGGAAGAGGGAACTATGATCGGAAAGAACTAAAAATAATATAAAATTCTGGGGTGGATGTTCATTTTAAGGGCGGACAGTCTACCAAATAAAGATATGGGTGTTTATATTAAAAAAAAAAATCACAGTGCTTTACTTTATACAATTATAAAAAGTATATAACGTACTATTATATATATTATAGCTTGCTAGCCCCTCTGTGCTTAATATTTAGAGATATACTTCTCCAATGCCTACATTGGAAAAAGCTATTTAAAGCTACAGATCATAGTAACATAGTAATTTAGGTTGAATAAAGACATATGTCCATCTAGTCCAAGATAAATTACATTTGGTGATATGGATCACATTCTCAACTGTCACTCCCAATCCAAATAACAGTTTTAATATTTAAATTTAGTAAGTTAATTTGCCTCTTTCAATGAAATAATACTGGTATATTAGAAAAAATGTTTGCAAATATCTGATTGGTTGCTGCAGATTACGAACACAGGCAACATTTTGCACCTCTTATTCAATAAGCCCCTATAGTGTCTATTGTGAAATATTGCTGTAGTAAAATGTATTGTGAAATGTATTGTGCAGTATAATCTAAATAAAAAGGATGTAACAACTGTAAAGATCAACTGACCCCCCCCCCCTTTATATTATAATGATCATCATCCCTACATCCATGTTCCATTTCTATATTTAAATAACAATTATATACAAGTATCCAGGATGAGGACCTAAATCTCTAAATCCTTACCCCTGGGAACCCCCTGTGTACCTAAAGATTCCTTCATCGGTCCGGTCTAACTTCACCTTCAAGTGACATGACATGACCATTGGGAAGACATTCTATGCAAGAAGCATGTGTTTCCCTTTGGCCAGATCACGGACAACCTGCAAAGGTGGAAATAGACCTATGCAACGAAAGAAAGTTTAGGTAAGTATTACTGGAGATAGAAAGTGTAACCAGGGGTGAGGACATAAGCTTCGTACACACATATGAGCGTGCAAATGAGGCCTGATCGGCTGAGCATGCAGCGAATAGCAGCTGACCAAGCATCCACGCAAGTGCGATAATCAGATGAAATGGGCCTTTGTCATACTATCTGCTGTCGGCTATTGTTCACACAGTCGTACTTGTATACAAGGTTTTAGCGACTCAGGTCCTCACTCTGGGTAATTAACATAGTTAGCAAAGGAGAGAATTGGGGGAGGTGAATATAACTGTCTTTTAGTTATCATCAGTTCATAGAAAAATTTGGAGGCTGGTTGAGTGTGAGAAATGAACTTGACACAGTGTTTGAACCCAAACTTCCTCAATTGATACCCACAGTGTGTGATGCCTTTGCTCTGTATTTCATGTTCCTGTAAATGCCAATGATTTATTTTTCTTGAAGTTCCCTTGTAACCTCATGAGTAATGCATGACACAGCCTTTTAGCAAATCATTAAAAAAGAATTATACTAGAATAATTTTTGCTCCCATAAACAAATACCCATTTTAATATCTGTTGTATTCAATTAGATCAACTGGACTTGAAATGTAGTTCTTGAAGACGTTTCGCTAGTCATCCGACTGGCTTTCTCAATTCAGAATGACTTGTAACGAATCTGTGGCAATTATGTACCCTGGAAATCCCAATTAGCATATCACAGCCAGGTGTTAAGGGTGTGATTAGAAAGTGGCTAAGAGGTGTTATAGGACCGCCCAGAGTAGGGTGTTAAAACAGCATTGTACATGCAGCACGTTGGTGTCGAACCCCCCCACCTCTATTTAGGCTTGGTTTCTTTATTTTCACATAGGGCCTCCTTAACACCTCTCTTGAACCAGTCACGTTCCTTCGCCAGTATGTTAACATTACAATCTTCAAAGGTATGTCCTTTGTCCTTAAGATGCAGATACACGGCTGAGTCCTGACCCGAGGAATTGGCTCTTCTGTGCTGGGCCATACGTTGATGCAGTTGCTGTTTGGTCTCCCCCACATACAAATCAGAGCATTCTTCACTGCACTGCACTGCATATATGATGTCGCTTTTCTTGTGTTTTGGTATTGGGTCTTTCGGATGTACCAATTGCTGCCTCAGTGTGTTGTTCGGTTTAAAGCAGACAGGGATACGATGTTTTTTGAAAATTCTTCTTAATTCTTCTTAATTTCTCGGAGACCCCTGCTAACTATGGGATGACCATGTTCTTCCTCCTTCTAATCACACCCTTAACACCTGGCTGTGATATGCTAATTGGATTTCCAGGGATTTCCAGGTCATAATTGCCACAGATTCTTGTACAAGTCATTCTGAATTGAGAAAGCCAGTCGGATGACTAGCGAAACGTCTTCAAGAACTACATTTCAAGTCCAGTTGATCTAATTGAATACAACAGATATACCATGACCTGGATGAATGAGAACCTTCACAAACCCATTTTATTACTTATGCGGAGTACCTAAACTAATAGGTCCTCTCCGATGGGATTGTACCCTAAATGTACCCAAATTAAGCAGTTAAAGTTGTTCAGTTACTGCCGGTCTTAGCCCTTCCTCCTACCATGTCTCGGACTTCTACAATGGAAATAAAGATGCACTCCACAAGAAGAGAGTGTGGGGCTAGATGGCATTAATGAGGTAACTTTAAAGGGACACTAGACTGAAAAATGACTTTGCCTCACTTAACCTATAAATTAAAACATATAAGTAGCATTTACTCTAATTTGTGTGTGTTGCTGCATGCCTTCAATCCATCACACATTTTGTTTAGGAGCAGTATCCCCCCTCCCTATTTTAACCACTTCCACCGACCTGACTTTTTTCCCACAAACCAACTGACAAGCCTGCACACAGCATTCCAACTGTCAAAACTCTGTCACCATTCCAGCTACAGTAAAACTACTCACAGAAGAATAGTCTTTGAGAGTAAGGAACTTGATGGTTAGTTATTTTAGAAAGTGTGAGGATCTAAGTTTAGAAATACTGTTTGAATTGATTGAATAGTTTTGCTAGGTGTATGGGTAAAGTGTGTTTGTCTGTTTTAAAATAAGTGCCTGTTTTTTATGAAATTATTTGGTTTGAGGCGCTGATTGTGTTGTTGGCATTGTTGGGGGGCCCATGCCCAAATATAGTGTTATTGGCCATGATTCTAGTCTTAAAACAAGCCATCCCCCATTAAATCCGTTTAGCCAAATTGAAGATACATTAGTTTTTACAGCATGCTTTTTGCAGACCAGGAACATCTAATCCAAGCTCGCTGACGTCACCTCAAGCCATGCCTTTTTCGTGCCTTCAGCCCCCTTGCGCCCCCCCCCTCCACTCACACACACACACCATCCGGATCCATCCTCGGTTCCCCTGCATCCTATCGTGAAATCCTTTGAGGGTATGTTAGATGCCCCCTGCCCAGACTAAAACGCCTTGTTATTTATTTATTTTTTTTAGATAATCCTAACTATACTTACAGCCCTTCGTTCCCATGGGCTTAACCAATGTCAAGCTAGAATCAGGCCAATAACATATAAATGAAGTTTTGGGGGTGGCCTTGCCCTTAAAACAATAAAAACTTTTATTGTAATACCCTGTAAATATTTACAGGAAGATTCAATAAAAGTTCTTATCGTTTAAAATCAACAACAAAAAAACCCAATCAGTTAAAGGGCATGTCCACCCCCAAAACTATGTTTTGCTGTAGTGTAGGGAGCGCTATCCTATGTACTTTTGCCATATACTTTCATTATTTTTTTGGAACAGTTATCAAATTATTTTCATTTTTTTGTTTCTTATGGTGTAGCCATTGATTCCACTCCTCCTATAGTGGGCAGTGTGCTTGTAGTCTATGGAGATATGTCCACCAATCAGAAGGGTTTTGCATAAGGTTAAAATAGCCCTTTCCTCCTTATTAATAAACATGCAGAATCTGAGCAACTGATTTGCAAGTCCCACCTGAGATTCTGGGATTTACATTAACCCATTCCTTCTTCTATAGTCATTAAACTACATGATCTGATATTGTTGTGTGCAAGTAGCATGTTGATGTCAGTTTATCAATGGTATATATAAAGGTCTTAGAACCAGACCGAAACGTTGCTGATTGCACTTTTGTATGCACTTTATTTGTTGCACTGAATAAATTGTGAAAAGGACCCTGGAGTGCATCCATCTTTTATTCCATATAATTATATAATATATTAATATATATATATAATATACACAGAAATACGAAGGCACTCACAGGTCTGAAACTTTAAATGGCACCCAATCATTTCCTTGCTTGGAATGGAGTGCTGATCGCTGCGTTTGCTCTCTATAGTAAGACACAACAGTTGTTACAAGCAGGGGCTGCATTTATTACAGACGGGTTGCTTTTACACTGCAATTATTCACACTGCAATATCACATCAGCTTGCTGCATGTGTTTCCGATATTCCTTTGATTGCCATGTTACTCTCTATACTGTGTTCATCATTTCCCTCTGTTCTATTACTGGAGATTGTTTCTGGTGAAATGTGGAACCAGATATTCCAATACATCAATAGCTCTGTTACTCAGATCTCCTGTTCAATATTTAGTTGGGACAACAAACCAAACTTTTACCGAATTATTTTTATCTTAGATATAGAAAGCCAAACACTGAGAACTAAATTGAGAGCAATCTGACCTAAGGGCTGCCCAGCCATTCAAACTACCCAGCCAGAATTACTCAATACGCTTATATCCCAGTACATGACTCAGAACAAAGCTATAACATCTCAGATGAAATGTGAAACTAGCTCTCCTTACTGAACATTCACTATTTGTGTGACTTCTAAACCACCCCCAATATCTGATTGGTCCAAGATCCAAGATCCAATCAGATTTAAGATTGTATCTAGACCAATCAGATTTTGGGTGTGTGTTTATGAGACACTATAAAACAGCATGACATCTTCAGAGAAGCTCAGTTTCTAATCAGCAGTCAAACTAGCAGGTCTTGCCTTTGTATTTAGGTTAGAGACTTGCAAGTAGATGGCTGGTTCTAGACTGCCCAAATGAATATTTTTTTTAGTGCCTGGGTTTCATACCTATGGTGTTGTATAGAGTCTATAAATGCACATAAATGTTGTTATAACAGATAAATGAAAAGAAGTGTTTGGATTATAAAGTCTGAAATTACTTTCCTTTAGCAAAATAGTGACTAACCCAAGTGCCTATGTAGTTGCATTACTAGTTTCACCATTCCCTGACAAGCACTCTCAAATAGAAAAGGCAGATAGGGAATGTATAGGATAAGGATCGTATATTGAAAACATGCAGTGTAAATACAACCAGGTTGTAATGAATGCAGCCCTGCAACTTACATTTACTATAAGCATCCCCCAAATAATGACATGATCTGATAACTAAATATATATCCACTTACAATATAAGCTTATCAAATAAATAATATGCTAACAAATGCAATGTGTTTCTCTATTGCCCCAGTGCACCACATAGCCAGGAACAACCAACTTGTACACCTCACTATAGAGAAAATGAATGGTGGCAACTAAAGAGTTACTATGTTATTTATCATAGTAACTCTTAGTTGCCACCATTCCCGTAGCAGGAAGGACATATGTAAAAAGACCTTTCAAATGCGGCAACAAAAATCAAAGTTTATTGCAAGCACTTTCTGCACAACTTTACAGGTATAAAAGGACATCTATATGAAAAAAAAGTTATCTTTAGATATCCAATCCGAACTATCCTGCTGTGTGCAGATTTGCTATAACTAGAATGTTCATGCAAATCAAGTGAATTGCATGATGGGAAATTCCCTTTTCCAATGCTGCCTCTTAGTGATTACTGAGCATGCTTGCCCTCATAGAAACCTTGATGAGGAACAGTTACAGGCAGAAACAAATTACACTAGAAATGGCTCCTACTCTTTCTAGAGATTTTGAAAGTCTAATTTCTAGGATTCACCGGGTGGGTGATTGAGAATCTATAACATTTACTTATAGGTTTTTTTGTTTTTTTTTTACTTGTGGTGAGTTGATTCTAACAAATGCAAGTATTACTATTACTGGAGCTGTGATCTCTTCCACGCTGGATGTGTGTCTTTGCTCAATGTGTTGATGTAAAGAAAACCATATTAGGGGTATCTGTGGTAGAGATGTGAGTTCCAGACAGAAGAATTGTATCATCCATTACGTATGTGTTGGATTCAAAGTGTTGAAACAGGAAAAACATTTTTTTATTGTGACATTGTTGTCTATTAGAAAAAGGAAATAAGGAAAAATCTGTTTGAATAAGTCTTTGTGGCAGGCACCAGCTTAGCCGACTTTTCAGAATTCCCATTTTCTGGCAAACTTTATTTATTAAGCTAAATAAGGCTTACTGACAAATAAATAAGATTTAGTTTCTGATTGGTCCTTTATAGAATAAATATCATTTTCATGTGTTGAAAACCATAGGGTTACTTTGTTCTTGCTTTTGGAATCAATTTGTTTAAAGGACCAATACTCCTCAAATAAAAGATTTAAATATTATTTATATTATTATCCAGAAAATTACCCAGCATCCTCCATTTCCACCTTGTCTGCAAACATGACTTGCATAACTAGTGGGTAATAGAGATAGAACTGAACCCAAACACGAACACGAGTGATTCAGATGAACTCAAACTATTAGAACTTTCCGAATTAGTTTAGTTTTCCGTCTCGTGGACGTATTTTGGATAGTTATTGAATTTACGTACTGTTTGCTAACCCTCGATTTCAGCCATAACCCTTGAAAGCGACGTTTAGGCGATATCCCTTGAATGTTCCGTTTCTGCGATAACTCTAGAATATATCATTTGGTAACCCCTGAATGTATCATTTGATAAAGTATAATTCGTTAACCCTCGAATGTAATGTTCGATTTTTGGTAATTACAATACAAATTATCAACCTATGTCTCATGTTATTCACAAATAACAACTGTATAGTGGTCTGTTATAAGACTCAGTAATTAAATCATATGGAACACTCACTCTGCGTTCCGGCTGGTTCAGGTGCATGTGCCCTGAACCCTTCATTTTCCTGTGGTTTGGGTGGGCTGTCTTCAGTCTTTCAGTACTTATTATATATATAGCATTTAAGTATATTATGAAAATGCAAACAGACACTCACCGCTCCTTTTCAATGGCTCGGGTGCGAACTGCCCTGGACCCTTCGCTACGTCCGTATTCACTCTCACCTTAGTATATCAGAGCTTCATCGTCTCTGTGTCCGAGCTCAAGGTAGATACGAAGTTCGCCAAAAATGTGGTTAAAAAGATCTTTATTTATATTATTATTTACAGCATGTCTTCATAGACAAAACAAACCCTCCAAACAGATAAAAACAATCCTGACGCGTTTGAAATGCGTCAGGCTTGTTGAATTGGTAACCCTTGAATGCATTGTTCGAATTCAGTAACCCTCGAATTTATTGTTGGATTTTTGGTAACCCTCGAATGTATCGTTCGGTAACCCTTGAATTTAATTGTCGATAACCCTTGAATGTAGCACGCTGAAACCCAACAATGGCCAGATGGAGGAAGAGTGTTTGAACGCCGTTTGGTGATATGTACGTGTTCCCCAGGCAATTTCCTAGGTTCCACAGCCATTTACAGCAAGTTACCATTGCTATTTTCACTGTAATTAAACCAAACTTTTCAAACTATTTTCTGCCCATGACTTTAATGGGTTTCCTTCCTAACTTCCGAACTTTTA
Source organism: Hymenochirus boettgeri (assembly GCA_019447015.1). NCBI lineage: Eukaryota > Metazoa > Chordata > Amphibia > Anura > Pipidae > Hymenochirus > Hymenochirus boettgeri. Next base: position 65,574,535 of record CM033473.1, read on the forward strand.
CTGAAGTTCGGAAACGATCCAGATATTAACTGGCACATACATGTAAGCTATAGAGTAGCTAAATCCAACTCCACATTTTGTTCTGTCCCAATCCAGCAATCCCAATCTTTAAAGAACTGGTGACTCTCTTGGAATAAAATCTAATTGAATTCCGATGGTGTGAGGCTCCTTCCTACTAGAGATGGGCGAAACTCATCAGTTTTGTTCCGTTTTTGGATTCCTGGATCTTGGGAAAATCCTGAAGAACCAAAAACTTTCTAGTTTTCAATCGTATTTTCGAGGATTATCGAACGTTTGAGGCTATTTTCGATAATCCTTGAACGTTCGATTATTATAGAAAACAGGCTCTGAAGTCCCGGATTTGGACGGATCATTCGGATTTCGGAACTGAGGGGTTCCGTGTTGGATCCAGGTCTGAGTCGGACCTGGATCCCATCTCTACTTCCTACTTTTAGACTCCTTCCTATATTAGAATTGAAACTTTAAAAAGTTTAAATCGGCAATAAAAATGACAGGAAAAATTAACAAGGAAGGGAAGAAGCGTATGAAAGGTTTATAAAGGTGAGAAAATGATGTATATACTGTATCCTTAGATGAAACCTGATATAGCTTTAGGAGGGATTTGGAGCCATGGGATGTATAAATGTGCATTCTTTAAATTGGGGGGATTCTTGGTTTAGAAAGTCAGTGATTTAGAGCAGTAATTTGGAGGAATATCTTACCTGCAACCCAAGCATGGGTCCCTTGTAACATAGGTATAGGTCCCCCAGCCCCAACCACCATAATAGTTTTTTCAGAAAGTGCACAGATCTATACTTACCTTATCTCTCAACTCCTCCGCACTCTTCCGGCCCTCTGCTTGCAAGCAGGGGGCTGGACCGGCAGCCGCGTCTTTGATTGGTGAGAGGCAGCCAATCAGGGATGCGGCTGCCGGATGCTCAAAACGCCAGGGGATAGTGGTAAGGTAAGTAAAGATCTGTGCACTTTCTTTAAAAACTATTATGGCGGTTGGGGCTGGGGGACCTATACCTATATTATAGCCAAGGGATTTTGAGCTAGGGGGAGGGATAGCAAAACGGGAGGGAGGGGGGGAGGACTCTCCTGCGCATGCCTCAAACCTTGTCGAGGTTAAATTTTAGTTTTATGGGGTGGACATGCCCTTTCTTTATTTTAATTCTAATTGTGTCCTAAATTGTTTTGTATGAAAAAGTGCATTGGGAGACTGTTTCTTCCTTTCTTTCTTTTTAAATGTTGCCATACCAGCCCAGAAGATGACATCTATAGAATTCTTTGTTACTCTGATGTAACATGTAAATACTGAGAAATCGAAATATTACTCAATGTCACTTTGTCACTATTTTCACAGTATATAGTGTACACATTTGGTAAATAGCTTCCTCAGCTAAAAAAAGAAAACACGCTACCGAGAGACTGTTAGGTACACACAACACTGGTCACAATGTTTATGGGGAGGGGAAATGTAGAAGTTAACAAACAATATTGAGATGGCTCTGGTCATATCATCTGCAGCTACTGTAAAGAGGATATTTCTACTTGAAACCACTTCCTAAGCATCAGTTTTTTAAGTCTTAAAAAGGTTCTTGGCAGGATTTGCCTGTATTTTCTTTAACCAGAGCCTCCTTCTATTTCGATGTGCCCAGTCCCTGATGATGAAAAGCAGACTAAATACATACACATTTTTACCACATCCCATCTTAGTCTATGTCCAGACATGCTTCAGGTGGTTCTCTCTTACTAATGTTTATTTTTGTTGACCACGCACACATGCAGGACAAATGGTTATCTAATGTACTTGTAGAGAACTCACAAGCTGAGCTCTGACACTTATAAATATCAGTCTCTCTGTGTTTTCTATTATGATTGCACTACTTGTTTGTTCAGAAGGTTTTAGGCCTGACCATTTCTAAGAATCTTCTTGGCCGTTTAAATTAACCTCTACTTCTCAATAATTAAATAATTGAATAAGGTAGATTAACCTAAAGAATAAAAATGTAACTTTGTGTCATATCTAGAAATGTTCCAGCCCATACATGAACAAATTGTTGCCTGAAGTGGCCATTCGTGGAGCAGTCGTCAGTTGAGCATTGCATGCGGTAGTAATGGAAGTTTTTAGTTACTTTAACAGCTATGTTTCGAAGAGAACTTGATTAAAAAACCGAGATAAAATAATTACCAAAATGTCAAAAAGGTTTTTTATTGTAAAAATTTTGGGGGGTATATCTGTTTTTTTTGGTAGTTTCAGTGATGTGAGACAGTAGGGGGAACGTCCTCAATGCCTGTTTGGGTTGGTGCATTTTCTTCTTTGACTGTTTGGCACCTTCATAATATATATTTTAGAAGTCAATCACTTCATGTTTAAAGTAAATTTAGAATAGAATATGTCAATATAACCCTGTGAACTATCAATACTCCTTTTACATTTTCTCATTCTAACAGTTTGAACAAAAATGCGTTATAAAAAAACATTGTAACATAGGAGTGTTAAGGCTGAATGTATATTTTTGACAGCAAAATAAAGAAAATAAAAACCTTTTATGTGCGTTAAAGCTCCCCTGTTATACATTACAATGGGATTTCAGGAACACAAACATTTTTGTCAATAGGGACATTAATATATAAAGGATTGTTTTCATATGCACATTCAACCTCATTATTTCTAAAAAGTGACTATTAGGTCAGTCACAACTGGAATATCCTGCAAGCCCCACAAGGAACTAGTGTTTTCTCCGAACCAGTTAATAATTACACTGACAATAAAATGGGAGTTAAATATACTGGCCATGAACTGTTTTAGGGAATAAAGACGATTAATTTAACACTAAGTTTATGCATTACTTCACAATTTCCTTTCTATGACGTTGTGTGTATTGTTGTGTGTCAGTGCTATATGTGCTATATACCTCGGTTCAGAAATTGCAGTGGAGTTTGTGTAAAACTGTTCGTCTGTTAATCCATCTGGAGCGTTTTGTACACACGTTGCCCTTGAGGCTTGAGAAGAAAAGTGTGTGCCCAAAACTTTGCTGTGTTTGTTGCATTCCAGATATATTAATGAAAGTACAGCTTTACACAAATTCAATTTTGAAAAGTCTCCATTGCAATTTCTGAGCTGGGTTACTAAGTTTTGGCCCAGGCAGGAGATTGGTATGTCCAAATTATTTTGTCTATTATGTTGAAAGTTGAAATGAAAACATAGATTTTTTCTAAATTACTTTAATACGTTTCTAGAGGAGTGGAGTGTGGGGGGGGGAATCTCAGCTAATTCAACATATAAAACAGAAAGAAAAAAAAACTATATAGATAATAAAATGGTGTTTGGTGTAATAGTGTTTCTAGTCCTTAAATGTCGGCAGTGATCTGTGACTGGCTAAATCTTTAAAAAGCTTCATGTAAAGGAAGCAGGTAGAACAATTTCCCTTTCTTTTCATTGGATTGTCCATAATTCTATTAAGCTTTGCATCATATTGAATATCATTGTTAAATTTAGTTCACAGGCTCTGAAACAATCAACATTTTTGGACTTTTTAATAACACACTTTCTAATGTAAATGTCTGATTATTAATAATAAAGAAAGTTTTTATATATAAAATACAGATATATAAAGGAGCTATGGGAAGTTGTCCACAAACATTTTGTGTTATAGCAAGTTACTACGATTAGTTTGAGTTATATTTTGATCTCTTCATTTGTATGGTGCCTTTCTGAGATAATACCTAACTCGTATTCTGTGGAGCTTGCCATCTTGTATAAAAATCACAGCTGTTCTGTGGTTCTGTTTCACTGCATACAAATAGCTCTACATGTATTGTCAAGGCTGGACAACTGTGGAATTCCATTCTGAGTGTCACCAAGAGGCACCCAAAAACGAAATGACTATACTAGTTGTATCCTATTTTCCACATGTTTCTACAAGCTTGATAGAATTCTGATATTAAGCTATATATGGAACTTCTGATGTGAGAAAATTATCTCAGTTGGTTTCCTTCAAGTCTAGGTGGATACATTTTATAATTAAAGCATATTTTGGTCCCATGTAAATATTAGCATGGTATTTTGAGTAATGAAAAGTAATATGCCAGATATATGGCCCAGTTCCTCCTTTAAGCAAGTGTTTTAATCCTGATTTAAAATAAACTCTCCCAGTTCCAGTGAAATAAAACCCCTACCATGCTAACAATCTTTTGAATTGATGAAATTCCATAATACCTGCTTCTCACACAGGGATTGTATCCATGTGCTACAAAGCTGGATCATAGGATCACAGAGGAATATCTACTGTATCTACTGTGGAATGAAGTCACTGGGCCAAAAGTACACTATGTGCGGGACCATTTTAAGAAATTCATAGCCCTGTTGACAATTGTCTTGCCTCTTCCTATCTGTGCAATTGCTGGATTTACTGTCTGGAAAATTTGAAGAATGTTCTGATTTGCCAGTTTTTATTGTCAAAGCGAATTTTGCATAGTGTGTTATTATTTATGTACTTGTTGCTGTTTTTAGGCTACGCATATAGGCTGATATTACTAGTTGTAAGATTACTGGTTTATAAACCAGTCAGTTGTCAAATGGAAGCATCCAACCAACTGTTCCTGAATAAGATAGGAGCAATCAGTGGGGTCAGAAACTATGGTTGTTATTTTTTGCCCAAACAACCAAAATATTAGTAAACCACTAGGTCCTCATCCTTGGGTTTAACTTGGATTCATGGTAACTAAAGTTACAATGTCCAGACCATTCCCCTGCTTTTATCTGGGGCCAATTAAAAAATGATTTGCAAGACATGTGCCTTCCGATTGGCAAGGTCCCAGACTAACGCAGAAAACAGGAGTGGACCAGTCTAAAATTCTTAATAAGCCCATGGGTGAGGACCTAGTGGTTTATATCTTTACACTAGATGCATCAAATATGAGTGGGGTGGTTTGAGAGGTATAGGACTCCCCCTAAATTCTAAATTTCTTTATTCTTTTTGAATTCAGTTTTAAATCATCTATCATCATATCAAGATTTTCTATTCAGTTTTTTCTGTTATCCATTTTAAAGAGCAGGAGCCAACTCATCAGACCTTGTTTCTTGTCCACATACTTCTTATTCATATTATAAGAATTAATATAACTGACTTGTGCGTTTGTTCCATTGTTAATTTCATTAACTTGTTAACTTTCATGAACTTTAATTTCATTAAAGATCTTGTCGTTAAAATTGATTATTACTGTAAGAATTTTTAAATATCACTTCCATCACCAATTCTCTCCTCTGTGTTTGAATGTAACAATATTATTATTATTATAATGGATTTATATAGCGCCAACATCTTCCGTGGGACTTCACAATTACATAGTTATACATTACATACAGGTTAATACATGTTATACAAAGTCATACATATTACATACACAGGTAATACATAATATAAGTAAACAGAGTGATTAGTTTCTTACAGCAATACTGTAATACAATAGGAGAGAGGACCCTGCCCAAAGAGCTTACAGTCTAGAGGAAATGGGGGTTAGACATAAGGTTGCAGGAATCGGTAGGCTGTAAATAGATTGGCAGTGGAGTGTGAAAGGCAGGTTGGATCATTATGGGGAGTAAGAGAGGTAGTGTCTAGGCCAGGTTATGTGCTTGCTTGAAAAGGTTTTAAAGTTATGTTTGAAGGTATTAAGGGATGGTAAGTGACGGACAGACTGAGGAAGGGAGCTCCATAGCAGAGGGGCAGCACAAGCAAAGTCCTGAATTCGGGCATGGGAAGAGGTGACAAGGGTGGATGAGAGGAGGAGATCGTTTACGGAGCGGAGGTTGCGCCTGGGACGATATTGGCTGATCAGCTCTGAGATATATGAAGGGGCTGTGTTGGATAGTGCTTTATAGGATAAGGTAAGCAGCTTGAACTGGATCCTTTGCATGATGAGCAACCAGTGGAAGGACTGACAGAGAGGAGAGGCATTAGAGAAGCAAAAAGAGAAATGCATGAGCAGGGCAGCAGAGTTGAAGATGGATTGAATCAGTGCCAGGTGGTTGTTTGGTGAACCACACAGGAGTGTGTTGCAGTAGTCTAGCCGGGATATGATTAGGGCATAGACTAGGATTTTTGTAGTTTCATTCGAGAGGAAGGGTCGGGAGATGTTTTTGAGTTGGAGCCGACAGGAATTGGCAAGCGAATTGACATGGTGTTTGAAGGAAAGATCAGAATCTAGGAGTATTCCCAGGCAGCGGACATGAAGAGATGGGGATATGGGTGTATTGTTAATATTAATAGTAAGACTAGGGAGGGGAACAGATCATGAGGGTGGAAAAAGGACAAGTTCAGTCTAGTCCATATTGAGTTTGAGGAAGCAGGAGTACATAAAGGCAGAGATTGCACTAAGGCAGTCAGGGACCTGAGATGTCAGTGTAGGGAGGTCTGGGGCAGAGGTGTAAATTTGGGTATCATCCGCATACAGGTGATGCTGGAATCCGAATGAACTAATGAGTTGTCCAAGGCCATAGGTGTAGATGGAGAAAGGAAGAGGACCAAGGGCTGAGCCTTGCAGGACCCCCACAGGGAGGAGGCGAGGGGTGGAGCTAATTCCAGAGTGGAAAACACTAAAGGTCCTACCTAAGAGATAGGAGGATAGCCAAGAAAGTGCAGTGTCCTGGATACTGCAGAAGTAGAGGTGATTAACCGTATCAAAAGCAGAGCACAGATTAAGAAGAATGAGCAAAGAGTAATGACCTTTAGATTTAGCACTCAGTAGATCATTGGTCACTTTAGTGAGGGCAGTTTCCGTGGAGTGGTTAGGGCGGAAGCCTAACTGGAAGTGGTCAAAGAGAGCATTAGCAGTCACATCACTGACCAGGTCAGCATAGACGTGTCTTTCCAGTCGTTTGGAAGGAAATGGGAGATGGGAGACAGGCCGGTAGCTGGAAAGAGCAGACAAGTCGAGGAAGGGTTTTTTAAGTATAGGGGATTCCACAGCGTGTTTAAATGAAGAGGGAAAAATACCAGTGGAGAGGGACAAGTTAAAGAGAGAGGTTAGGGCTGGAATGAATGAAGAGGAGAGGGAATAAGATGAGAGGGAATGGGGTCAAGGGGGCTGGTGGTGAGACGTGTCCTGGATAGGAGAGATAAGAGTCCCTGGGCCTTATTTATAAAAGATCGTTATCGGAAAAATAACGATCGCTATTGTAAAATAATGACCGGTATTTTCCGATAACGACCGGTAATTCCCGATATCAGAAAATAACGGTCGTTATCGGAAAATAACGGTCATTATCGGAAAATAACGGTCGTTATTGGAAAATAACGGTCGTTATCGGAAAATAACGGTCATTATTTTACGATAGCGATCGTTATTTTTCCGATAACAATAACGATCTTTTATAAATAGGGCCCCCTGTTCTGTAATAGTGGTGAAGCTTGTTATGGTACAATTAAAGGGATTAACCAATGAAGAGAGGTTAGCTGGTGCAGTGGTAGGAGTTGGAAGCTGTAGGGAGGAGGTAGGGTGTACAGGTAAACCATTTTGGATGTTTTTGATTTTTTCTGTAAAATATGAGGTTATTTCATCAGCCAATAAACAGGGGATAAGCGGAGGAGGTGGTGAACAGAGCAGGGAGTTGAATACTTTAAAAAGCTGTTTGGGGTTATAGGATTGATTGGATATAAGTGAAGAGAAATAGTTTTGTTTGGCTAAGGACAAAGCACCTCTGATCCGACAAAGGGCACTTTTTAAATTCAAGAAAGTCTCTATTATTGTTACTCTTGCGCCAGCGTTGTTCAGCTCTACGAGGTTGCCTTTTTAACTTTTTAATCTGATCCGTAAGCCACAGTTGTGGGTTCTTGCGACTAAGGCGATGGGTGGATAAGGGAGCAACAGTGTCAAGGGCATTGGAAACTGTGGTATGGTAGTGGACGGCTGCAAGATAAGGGTCTGAGAAGGAGGGCATGGAGATAAGTTGTTGGAGGGGGACAGAGAGTGGGGGTCAAGATTATGCAGGTCCCTGCATCTGTACGCCTGTTTGTTAGGGGTTACGGCTGGGACAGATGACACAAGACTAAATTTGAGAAGATGATGATCGGATAGAGGAAAGGGAGAGTTGGAGAAGTTTGATACGGAGCAGAGGCGGGTGAAGACTAGATCCAGTGTGTGTCCATTACAATGGGTCTGAGCAGAGGACCATTGGGTAAGGCCAAGGGAGGAGGTAAGAGAGAGAAGGTTAGTGGCAGCAGAGGTGTTGGTATCAATGGGGATATTGAAATCCCCTAAGAAGATTGAGGGGATGTCAGTGGATAGAAAGTGGGACAACCAAGCAGAGAAGTGGTCGAAGAAAGAGGTGGTCGGGCCAGGTGGTCAATAAATCTGTAGGGGCGTGGGAGAGTAAACACAGACTGAGTGGCACTCAAAAGATAGACTGGAGGGTAAGGGTGTGATGGGTTTGAAAGTACATCCCTCAGAGAGAAGAATACCAACTCCCCCACCACATTTATTATTGGGCCTAGTGGTGTGGCTCAAGTGTAGGCCACCATATGAGAGCGCCATGTAAGAGAGTCAGAGGGTGACAGCCATGTTTCGGTAAGACCAAGAAAAGTAAAGCAGTTAGAGATATAGGTTGTGTACGTGTGCAAGTTTATTACAAACAGACCGTGCGTTCCACAAGGCCCCAGATATAGGAGGGAAGGGAAAGGAGAGGTACATTAGTGATATTGTGTGTTTAGGGTACTAGTGGATGAAGGAGCATTATGGGCGTAGACATTAGGGTGGGGATGGGTGATCATACAGGTGCGGTATGGGAGTGGGGCTGGGATTAGGGGAGATATCACCAGCTGCAAGTAGAAGCAGGAGAGAGAACGAGAGGAGGTGATAGTGGGATTTAAATGGACCATACGTTTGTCTATTAGTTGAGGAACCATATAAACTCTGTGACTGAAAATTAAATACCTCCATTACTTAAAAAGATGAGTGATGTACCAATTTAATAAGTCAGGAAATGCACTTTTATGCAGTAGATAGTAAGGTTAGCAGCGGTATATGCTCCAGCGTTATTATTTCCGCATTTCTATTTACAGCATCTAGAGGGGAGGAGATTAAATGACGAAAAATTAAACTTTCTAAAATTAAAACACCATTCACTTCCTTTTTTTAATGTTTCATTTTTTATGATAGAATAATTGTAACACTAAACAAGTTAGGGTTAAATAAAAAGGGCTCTGTTATACCTTTCAAATGAACTCTTGTCTAGAAGAAGCACTCCCTGTTTTTAGAAGCTTGTAGCTTGTGACCAGTATGTATTCACGTGATCAGCTTTTGTCTGCATAACTACCCCCCTCTTAATTGTCAATTTGTTTTTTTTATGTCTGTGCAGGTTCTTCCTGTCTCTTCCAACAAGTCTTCCAAGTCTTAAGTGAGCAGGGTCTTTCCCTGGGGGGGTGGAGGAGAAGATGGTAAGGGGATGACACTCAAGTTACTGGAAGCAGGAAGTTTAAACATTCTCTCACAGGCTACAGCCAGAGAAGTGACTCAGGGCTCATTGAAAAGGAAAGACAGCAGACTTTTATTTAACCCTAACTTGTACAATATTGCGTGACCTGTACACAGAGTTCCACGAGGGAAGTACTACAGGCCATTTTACATTTTTACTTTCTTTTTTTATGCAGAAGGAGCAACCCAGCTCAGATTTGTAAACTCCAAGCTATGAGAGCCTTTTTTAATTTACTGTTCTCTTCTAATTAAAAAGATTAGATAATTAAAAAGATTAGATACTAGCTGGACTGCTACCTGTGTTTTAAAGTGAGAGTTTTTTTAGTGCATTTCGAGATGTTTTGCTGCTAGAGAATTGCTACTTGTCGTTTTACCATCAGCAACTCTACTGGGCTCCACTCAAAAGCACAGAACATGCCACTCAACTCTCCAATTAGAACTTAGAGTGGGTGAGGAGTGAACAATTCAATGGAGGAGACATGGAAAGCAGGTACATACTGTATATTATCATGTCAATGCTGGCAGCTGAAAGGGTTAAAGGTAAGACTCTGCTGGCCCTGAAAGTGTTAGGGCTAGGTCCCACTATGTGCGTTGCATTGTGCTGTGCATTTTGAGTGCATTTAGAACAATGCATTTTGTCCCTGTTCCGGCCCATTTGTAGGTTAACAGACATGCATTTTTCTATGCATTTGTCTGCGTGTCTGCGTTTCCAGTCTGTTTGCGTGTGTGTGCAGTTTTTGGAGAATCAACTGGAGAAAACACAAAAATTACGTTTGTCCACATGTGTCCACATTGCCTCTCAGCAAATCACGGACGCGGCTGCCGGTCCTGCCCCCTGCTTGCAGTGTCTTGCAAGCAGAAGAGAAGGTAAGTAAACATCGGGGCACTTTCTTAAATTTTTTTTATAGCAGTTGGGGCTGGGGGAAGATATACTATGATATGGGGGAAATTTTTTATAAGGGTGGACATACCCTTTAATGTGGGGTTTTGGGTTGCAGTTTGGACACTCGTCCTCTAAAAGGTTTACCATCACTGACATAGGTTCTTTACCTCCACCTCTTGCTCTTCAATTTTTTTAATTCGTGTTTATTGAAGAGTTGTGCATGCAGTGGAGTAAGTGGAGATTCCCTTTCACTACACTTGATTTCTGAATAGGAAATAAGACTGCAAAGATTCCTTTTTAGTTTTGCATGACAAGCAATAATATATACATATTACATAATATTACATAATATATGTAATTACCCCAGATTCTTCAATCGTTCAACCCTGCATTTAAAGACCTCTCCCCTCTTTTTCCCTTCTCTCTCCCCCCTTCTCTTTTTCTCTCTTTCTCCCTCCTTCTCTTTTTTTTCTCTCTCTCCTCCTTTCTCTCTTCCTCCCCTTTCACTCTCTCTCTCTTCCCCTCTCTGCCCCACTCCTGGAAACGGCATTGAGCTCTCTCACGCGTGCCGAGTCAGCAATCCTCCCTCCACTGTGCGCACAAGTAGGGGTCGGCTTCTACAACTGTATGCGGACAGTGGGAGGAGGGTTGATGACGCGGCGCTCAAGCTTTTGGTCCGTGGGACATGCATATCAACACCTCTCTTTAAGTATTTAGGATTAGGAGTTGAAGAATGTAGTCAATAGGAAACTCACTGCACTGTTTAATCCCTATTTTGTGTAAGAGAGGCACAATCTTTTGCTAGTGTAACATGGTCTGTCCCTTTACAAAGGCATTCTCTGTACTGTAACACAACTGTCTCTCAGTTTCTAGTGGGCTGGACAAGCTGCAGCATTCTCGTTTTGATCTGCTGTGTACTAAAGAGGATATTTACAAGTGTATGGCGTACACTTAAACTCTTAGGGCCCTATTTATAAAAGATCGATATCGTTATCGAAAAAATAACGATCGTTATCGTAAAATAGCGATCGTTATCGTAAATTAACGATTGGTATTTTCCGATAATGATCGTTATTTTCCGATAACGATCGGTATTTTACGATAACGATCGGTATTTTACCATAACGATCGGTATTTTACCATAACGATCAGTATTTTTTTTCGATAATGATATCAATCTTTTAAAAATAGGGCCCTTAGCAACCCCAGCAAAATGGATCTTGGGAGCTGACCCCTAGTACCCACAGTTTAAATTCATAAATCATTCATAAGGGAGAGGTAGGACACAACTTGCATCTTTATTAATGTGCTCTGTTTCTTGGGACAGTGTTGTCTGGTGACTTTTAGTTCCTCCTCTAAACCTCCCCTTCCTGACTCTACAGGGAATGAGCATGCTCAGTAGGGGCTTTCAGTGGTTCTATAGCACATTTAAGAATTTAAAAACGAATATTTTAATATTTTTACCAAAAACATCACAATACTACATAATAAATAATTTGTACAGTTTGTACCCTCTATTACATTTCTGCCTTATTCAGTTTTGTGTTGGATATATTTAAATGCTTAAAGTGAAGTTACTGAACTACAGCTCTCACCATCCTGACTATACTGGTGGGCTGTTATTTGCAGTTCAGCTGGGTGCTCTGATCATCAGTAAATGATTAAAAAGACCCAGAGAAATGGAAATGACACAACCTGCTGGTAAAATCAATTTGTCATCTCCGTCACGCAAGTGGAAAATTATCATCTGAACATCTAATGAAAAGCAAACAAGTAGCTAGAGGTAGTTGGTTGGTTTACTCTGCTGTTGTGTAATCATGGAAAGTACCTTGTCCTTGGATGACACAGAGAGAAACATAGAAATGGGCTGGAAAGGGAAGGTCCATTTCAGTTAACAGATGGTTTGAATTTGACCCTTGTGTTGTGCACCTCTGCTTTCAATCCTACACAGACCCCCATTGGTAGTGTTGGCTATAATGTGGGATATCAGCTGCACTGGCCGCCTTTCAACGCCACATTCACAGCTGCAAATCTCACATGAAATGTCAGAAGGCAATGGTGACACTTTTCTGGGATCGACAGAAGCGAGATCATTTATCCCAGCTCTTGGCTGTAAAACAGGAGCAGACCAGGGCAGGCGTAGCAGAGCAATAAAAACATTGACACTTCTTTAGCAGTACTGATTAGAGGAGGTGCTGGAATGGTCGCTGGTCTATAATAATAACACAAGACTGTATAGTGACACCCACAACATTATCAACATTGTCGACAAAACCTTTATGGAAATTTTCTATATGACAATTTGACAATCTACCAAACCGGAGTGCCCACATTTAAAGCTGTGAGGGAATGCTGGGAACTGTAGTTCATCAACAGCGGGAGGTCCACAAGTCTCCTGACTCTCTATTACCGTGTTTCTCCCCTAGGAGAGATTGTGATAGGAATTGCCCCCTCTTGTGATGAATTTGACTTTCTTTTCATGTAAATATAATAATAAAAATATGTATCTATTTGTTGTATTTGTATGAATGATGTAAATGAGCTACTGAGAATAAAAAGATCAATAAAAATATATTTCCATTTGTAATGATGAGGTTGAAAATAGTATCAAGGGTACCACAAGGACATAAAGAAACGCGGCCCTGTTAGAATGTTATCATGGCATCTTAGAGCTGCTGGTAGTAACCAGGAGGAGACCTTGTTTACTGTCATTACTGGAATGTGTGAGCAATAGAAGAGCATCTGAAAGGAATTTTGCCCTCACTGCTCAGGGAATCATGTAACACAAGTGAGTAAAACCAGCTTATTGTGGACTCATGTGCAGTCAGGCTGAGGAGAGAGAGGGGTCGTATCTTGGCAGCATAGCGTGGAAAAAGCAAATGTTTAAAAACATCCAAAATCTTCAATGTTTGATTTTCCTGTATACCAAAGTGTATTTTGTGTAAGGCAAGTCCTTTGGAAATTAGAATCATTTCCAGATATCTTTCTGTTTAAAAAAATATAATAAATATAAATATTCCACTGCCTGGGACACTTTGGTACGATGAACAGTAGGAAACTGGAAATGCTTTGCTTTGGTTAAAAGGGGATGTACAGTATTATAGAATGGACTGTGGTGGACACAGGCAAATGAATATACTTGTAACCCTTTCCCTTGGGTCTTTCAAAAGGAATTAAAGGCTAAAACTGATCACTGTATATTCTGTATTTTTTTTTTTAAAGGGGTTTACCTTTAAACACATTGTAATAAAGTCTGGATTATTGATGAGAGGTACATAAGGGAAATAAGCAGTTTATACAGTTTCTTCTTGTCTTATGTACCTCTAATTAAAATACTATACACTTTAATCAGTATTTATGTGCATCTGGATGGGTGCGTGATTAGAGGGACCTTACGCCAGACACCGTGTGGTGGGAAACCTAATATTTGAAAATAATCACAATCCACACCTGCATCCTGGGTAGATAAATTCAGAGGTACAAGTTAAGCTAAATTACTTTGACTTTTTGCTAGGATTATAAATATTGCATGAAATAAACATTGTAATTGGATGTAGCCCCTGTTTTCAGTCTATTTTACTCTGGGTATCATTCTGTATCTCTCAGACGCTCCCTATAACCATTAAAACTTTGTTCTTACAATTATTATTTTCTGCCAGGCGTGAAGAGCTCTGCTATATGGATAGGAAAACCAGATATCAAGCACAGACTGTCTGTTGGTTCGGAAAGTTTCAGCCTGTCTGACAATAAATTATTTGTATAATATGTGGTTAGTGAGTAATGTTACATTTGGTAATAAGGGATCTGACTATTGGAACCTGTGGCATCCAGTGCTGGACACGGTCTCATGTTTATATTATTACAAACTTTTATTGTAGTAAGAGCATTTGTTTACCTGCCTTTAGGGTCTGTATCACTTACCAGACCCGTTTAAACAATGAACTGATACATTAACCCAATTGGACAGTTTTCCTGAATAATATTATCTATCATTGAACTCTTTATTACTTCCTTTATGGACGGGTCTTTTATGGATGATTTAAAGGGTAAATAATATGATATATAAAGTCTATGTATTGCACAGTGGTTTATTGGTTTGCAGCAAGGTCATGGTTTAAATCCAGCCTAGGCAATGTGTGTGAATATTTTTCATTGGGCTAAGGTAGGTCTCTACTGGACCCCAGTTATATATTCAGAGTAGATGGGAAAAGGTTGCCTTTAACTTGTTAGACTTGCTAGATGGAAAAGTATAGAGTGAAAGACTATTAAAGAATGAAACTCTCAGCACAAGGAAAACATGTGCAGTGCGATTGTGTTGAAATACAGTGAGCTATTTCAGTAACAATTAGCATATCTCCCTGTTCAGTTAGCCAGTGTCTATTCTCAGCCCGAACTTGGCCACTTCTTCACTTCTTCACTTCTTTTGTAATAGCTCTGAACCTTCTAAACCAAAGGTCAGACCACACACACACACACACACACACACACACACACACACACACACACACCACACACACACACACACCACACACACACACACACACACAAACACACACACACACACACACACACACACACACACACACACACACACACACACACACACACACACACACACCACACACACTACACACCCCATCACACACCACACTTACACACACCACACACACACACACACACACACACACACACACACACACACACACACCTCCCTTCATGCCTCTCTACTAAAAAAAAGTTATTTTTAATTGAAAGCTATAATTCTTCCCAACTACCAATGTATCTTTTTTTTTTATCTGCCCCTATTTCTTTAGATATCCAGTCTAAAACATCATACATTTTTAGCTGTCAATCAAGTTCCTTGCTCTCATAAACTATTCTTCTGTAAGCAGTTTTGCTGTAGTTGGAATGGAGACAGAGTTTTCACAGTTGGAATGCTGTATGCTGTGTGCAGTTTTGACAGTTGGTTTGTGGGGGGGGGAGTCAGGTCAGATAAGTGGGAGTGGTTAAAAAAAGGAGGGGGATAACATGTGCTGGATTGAAGACATGCAGCAACACACACACACCTCAGAATAATTGCTACTTACACATATTTATTTATAGTTTAAGATGAGGAAATGTCATTTTTTCTTTATAGTGTCCCTTTAAGGTATAAAATATCTGATCATGCAATGCCAGCTAAGGTTTAATTAGAAAACACATTGTCAGCAGTTTTTACATATTGTCTCTGTAGGACCATGTTCAGTTTTCTTTTCAATGTTGTTGAGAATTGTTTGGATTATTCTTTTTGTTTGAAATCTTGACTAAGCACCACCCCATAAACTGCTGCAACCATCTCCCTGCAGTAAGTAAGCCCCAACTGCTCCATGCTCCATAAAAGAATGACGGACTGCAAAGTATCAGTACCTTATGGCCGCATTGTAACCAGCATGTACTGTATTACCTTTATACATATGTCCCTTAAGGTGGGAACACACACTAATGATAAAGGGTCAATACCATCATTATCTCTAGCGTGTGTAGCGCATTTCTGATCGATCGCGAGGCCAACAAATGTTCACCGGCACGTAGATATATTCACTATGAATTGGTTGCACTCATATGTAAGATAAAAAGAGATAAAAAAATAACAAATTGTTTTAAAAGTTCTTAAAAAGCTTAAAATCCGATAAAAACATATATTAAATGGTTAAAAATACACTTACTTTCTTTAGTAAGGATTCGGATCCAGCCAGTTTATTTTAAACAAGCTTTATTTCAGGTTTACTCACATACAGTAAAATAAAGTGCAAAAACAAGCTGCAAGATATTGCACATAGACTATCTGGGTCTGCAGGGGCCAAGGATTTGATGGTCTGCACATTTTGCTGCTTGCTACAGCTTTCTCAAGTCTTTCACCGGCAGCCTCACAATCCTTGTCTTGTTTGGAAATGTCCAAAAAATTTCACTGGCCCGCGGTTGAGAAATCTTGGAGATCGATTTAGTGTATTTTAATTATGTATTATGGATTATGTATCTTGATGTAGAGTTAGACATTTTTACCACAGCTGAAAAGCAAAATTGACATTAGAAAAGGGCTGCTACTATAGGTTGTCAGACATTATCGATAACAGACCTTTTTAAATACAGCCCAAGAAGTGTTAAAGTGCACTGTAAAATCAAGTTATGTTCATTTGGAAGCTGCAGCTTTAAAAATACCATTGCCATATTGTTACTGGTTTGCTGAATGTTAAGCTCCGCCCCTCTGAGATTTCCTCTGCTTTCTCCTGCTTGAGCCTCAAACAGTAATGCCTAGTAAGAAGATGTTAGCAACTTCCAAGGCACAAAGCTAGGCTCTGGAGGGGCATAGGTAAAAAAAAATATGGCAACGGTATATTTAAAGCTGCAGCTTCCAAATGAACATAACTTGATTTTACACTGCACTTATCCTTTAAATAACACTTTTCATTCCTAAATAATGATCCTTAAATACTGATCCTTAAATAAGAATTCTGCTCCTTAAAGGAATAGCTTACTCGAAAAGTGAACTATTCCTTTAATGTATTGATTGATGCCCGGGAGGTTAAGGAGCGATGCCTTACCTCCTGTTCTTAAAATAATTAAGCAGAAGCCAGGGATGAAGGTAAGTATATTTTTCTTTTGCGCGATCCACAGCTGAAGAGACGAAAATCTCTGACCACATCATGCGTGATAATGCGCACTATAGTGAATTAGAACCAGGAAGATTTTAATCTCTTCAGCAGTGGATCACGCGAAAGCTAAATATACTTACCTTCATCCCTGGCTCCTACTCAATTGATTAAAGAACGGGAGGTAAGGCATAGCTCCTTAACTTCCTGGGCTTCAATCAGTACATTAATTACATTAACTTTTCCAGTGAACTATTCCTTTAAATAGGAATATTGCTCCTCAAATACCGCTTGTAAAATACCACACATTATAACTATTTAAGGCTGGAATTTATAAAGCGAAATAGTGATACCATGCTTTTATGGATCTGTATTTTTACAACTGCGATTGTACAAGTAAGATCGCTGTTGTACAATTGCGATCATACATTTAATTACAATAGTGCTATCAGTAGCACTGAACATTGATGGATTTCTGTATATTTATAAATACATACTCACCGGAATTTATTGCCAGCAGCAGTGCTGTCTTAAGGGGTTAAAAATCCCGCTTATAGATTCATGATCATTTAGTGTGTGTCAACCCCTAGATTGCAGAGGCTGCACTAGTAAGAGACACCGGCGCAGCCCCACTCCCCTTTTTTTACAATTGTTATTCTCTTCCTAGCAAAATATAAAGCTTCCAAATGTACCTTGATTTCATCCATCTCCAATGGTGGCTCATCTGGTAAAGGATGTTTTAGAAATGAACAGTCCAAAAAGTCACAGGTTAAATTCCCAGAAAGTAGAGGAACATGCTGTTGCATAACAGTAGGAGCAATTGACAGGGAGTTGGATGGGAGCAGAGGGTGGGGTGGAGTTAGTGGGAGAATGAGGAAGTAGGCATAGGCGGGAAGGGAACAAAAAAGGGGAGGAGTTAGGCAGGTAGACGCCATTTTAAGCTAACAGGAGCAGTGTTGGGACGCAAGCCAACCATGTTATCCATTTTGGATCACCTTCTGGCCAGGATCCGTGAGCAGGCCCTTGAAGGTGGTGAAATGTGGGTAAGGGAGCAATTGGAGCTTACCAAGCACGGATCTGAAGCATCTCCTAGAACCCGGCGATCACAGCCGTTCCCCCAGCTGGTCACACAAGCGGTGCAACCCACAAATTGTCAAGAACAATCTGTGATGTCGGTCCTGCAGCCGGTGCAAATCATCGTCAGGTGAGACTTACACGGAAAGGGGGTGGTCTGCTCAGTTTGTCGGTGGGAGTGGGTCAAGGGATCCCTTTGTTAATTCTTTCATGTTGAGACTTAAGTAATTAAGGGGACAGTAGGAGAGGGTTAGGAGTGGGGGGCCCAAAGTTTGGGGACATAGCCCAAATAGGAAGTGGGATACCTGAATCAATACAAGGGGGCTCATCAACAGAATTGCAAGACATTCTAGCCGGTAGGCGGGAGAAGAGTGACAACCCTTTAGCACAAGGAAGCAGCATACCTTCTAATGCAAGGGGGAGTGTAAGTGGGGGGGACCGTTCAATCTCACTGATCTCGGATTCTGTTTTGGTAGCACTTATGTATGTTTTGAGGGCCCTTTGGGTGCCCATCTAAAGCAAGAAGTTAGGGACAAGATTTGGAACAACAAATACCTGGACATTTTTACCTTTTTGCCGCTAGAGTGTTTCAATATCGACAAGTGGGAAAAGGATAAAGAACAAAGTAAGAAGATGAGGAGCCGCGCAGGTTTAGGCTAATCCCAAGGACATCTAATAATTGGCTTCAGGCGTTTTCAATTTTGGCTAGTGTCATTGGTGAGCACCCCCCTGAAGCATGTTCAAACCTGTTTTGCTATCATGATAGCATAAGTGAAACCTATAGGGTCTATGGGGGCATTGCGTTGGCTGCATTACGACGAGCAGTCCTGACAGCGGATGGTGGTTTGTCACTCACTGCGATGGGATCACAGAGACATAGGGCTGTGGAAGAAAACCATGACAGCCACCAGGAGTATGGGAACTCATGGTCAGCCCTTTCCATACTGGCCCGGCGGGGGTCAGGATCTAGCTCGTCGGGCACAGCCGCAACAAAAAAGGGATTATACTGGGCGTTTAACGAAGGCCAGTGCCATTGGGGGGCATTATGCCGGTTTAGACATGATTGCTCGGTGTGCGGGGGGGGGGGAAATCACTCGGCACTCAGATGCTTTAGACCGCAAAAGGGGGGGAGTGGCCCCTATCGTTTTGACTCCAATTCAAAAAGGGAGGAGCCCGGTGAGACTCGCAGGGATGCTCCCTTGGCTAAATAAATATCCCGAAGGGAGAGCGGCTCTCTTCCTTGAGAAAGGTTTTCAAGAGGGTTTTAGAATCCCCGGGGAACAACGGGTAGACGGTTTTAGGTGCAGCAATTTGAAATCAGCCAGGGAAAAGGTGGCAGAAGTTAAGGAGTAATTGGGCAAGGAGGTAGCATTGGGAATGATGGCGGGCCCATTTGTCACCCCCCCATGGAGAATTTGCGCATCTTGCCCTTGGGCTTGGTGCCCAAGCGCAAGATGGGTAAGTACAGACTCATGCATCATTTATCATATCCAGAAGGGTCTTCAGTAAATTATGGTATTGACAAGGCCCTAACTAAAGTGTCCTATGCTTCTCTTGACCAGGCAATCCAGTTTAGGCAACATGGAAGGGGGGCTCTCATGGCGAAGGCAGACATTGAAGCAGCGTTTAGCTTACTCTCGGTCCACCCTGAGAACATGCATTTGTTGGGCTGCGCGATGGACGGAGAAATGTACATAGACAGATGCCTTCTCATGGGCTGTTCCCTGTCCTGCGCCTATTTAGAGAGGTTTGCAACCTTCCTGGAATCGGTGGTGCGGGAAGAGACGGGCTCCAAAGCAATTATTCACTACCTGAATGACTTTTTCTGGGTAGGGGCAGCGGAGTCTCCCTGTTATTGGATGACCAATGTAACGTTGCAGCGGATTTTCCAGCGTATTGGGGTCCCGCTGTTGGAGGACAAGTCAGAAGGTTTGCAGGCTGCCTATGGATAAGATAATGGATTTGCTGGTGCAAGTAAATAAGACTAGTATAGCTAAGAAGATGACACTGCAGCAAATTCAATCACTGTTGGGCAAACTGAATTTTGCCTGCCGCATTATTCCAATGGGCCGGGTTTTCTGTAGGAGATTGGCGCTGTCCATGACAGGTGCGGTCAGACCACATCATTTTGTCCGTATAACCAGGCAGGTGAAGGCCGACTTACGGGTTTGGGAAGCCTTTTTGACGGAATTCAATGGCAAGTCGGTTTGGCTATAAGAGGTCAAGTCGAATGGCGAGCTAGATCCCCTTACGGATGCGGCAGGAGCAGTGTGGTTCGGGGCATATTTTCAAGGGAAGTGGTGTGCTGGAGGGTGGCCCAAGGAATGGTTTCATTTGGGTTTCACAAAGAACATAGCATGTCTAGAGTAGTTTCCAGTGGTTGTAGCAGTAGAGCTGTGGGAATCCCAGTTGGCCAACAAGCAGGTTAACTTGAACTCAGACAACACGGCTGTGGTTAACGCCATCAATAGCTTCTCAGCCTCTTCTCCGCCAGTCATACTACTACTGAGATGCCTGGTATTGAGTCGTTTGAGAAACAATATTTGGTTAAGGGCGGTACATGTGGCTGGGGTTTCCAATGGATTAGCTGACTCCCTTTCTCGGGAGAGGGACCCCTATCCATGCCCAGAGCATCTGTGGAGAGTTTGTATGAAAGAGTAGCAGGATGGGTACAGGGTTCATTCGCCAAGTCTACATGGGATGCCTACAATCGAATATGGGGTCAGTGGGAAGAAATGCAAATAGCTATGGGCGGGTTTCAGATGATGAGGCAAGATAACTTTTAGTTTTTCTTTTCCTTTTGTCCCTGGTAGAAAAGGGTCTACCTGTCTGGCTTGTCATTTTTATTTAAACTGCAGTGGTTCAAGGATGTTACCAAGACCTTTTTAGTGAGACAAGTGTGTAAGGGGATGAAGAGGGCTAGGATGACAGGGGACACGCGTAGGCCTGTAACATTCCAGGTGCATGGTATTTTTGGTAGGTTGCAAAGTGTGGCTAATTCTAGGTACAAGATACTACTGTTTCAATTGGCCTTTTCATTAGCATTTTATGGGTAGGCGAATTGGTGAGCAGAGCTGGGAAAGTACAGGGAGGGCTGCAAGAAAAACATGTTAAGCTGGTGGAGGGCTCTTTATCGGTCACTATTTTCCAATCCAAGACAGATAAAAACAATAAGGGGTTGCATGTTTTTCTCCACAAAGTGCAATGGTCGGTCATCTGCCCGCTAGTTTGCTATGCAGAGTACATGGCGGTTAGACCCAAGATTGGGGGGTTGTTGTTGGTGCACCAAGACGGAAGGGCATTGTCCATGTGGCAGTATTCTGGAAATGTCTGGAAAAAATGGGTTTGTCAGTGGCGGATTTTGGTTCACACTTCTTCCGAATTGGTGCAGCAACGGAAATAGCTCACTGGGGGGGGGGGGGGGGTTACTGACAGCGCTATTAAGCGCCTGGGTAGGTAGTAGTAAAATCGATTCCGATCATATATTAGGCCATATTTGATGTAAAGTTTGTGTACAAAATAAATTTAAAAAAAAAATTCTGTCATCGAATTATATGGTTATTTACATTTATTTTGCAGGTGTGCAGCGTTGCATTATCTAGGTGATCAGCCACTCGTTAGTCTATTGGACGGAACGTCAGGCTAAGGTTCGGCTGGGTGGTTGCCAATTTTGGTATCCAGACAGTGAAGTAAGGGTTGAGGGGCTAGAAGAGCGAGGAATGGTTTGGAGGAGGGTCAGGCACTGGTAGAAAGTGTTAGCTAATATTTTGCTAATTCATGCTGAGGGAAATGATATGGGCATGATACCAATGAAAGAACTAATTAGGCTTATAAAGTGGGATCTGTTGGCCTTGTGGTCCGCCCTTCCCAGGCTAATTGTGGTGTGGTCGGAAATGATCCCCAGATTACAATGGCTACATGTCTGTTCGGTAAAGGTAACAAAAGGTAACAAAAAAAAATATTGTTAATTTAAGATTTTGTCACAATAAAGTGGCCATTATTACTTTCCTCTCGGAAATTGTAGTGTGGTGTGGTTATTTGAAGGTGAGGAGAAGGGGAGGAAGGAAAATGGCCAGTTAAAGGGAGTGGGGAGGGTAAGCACCTAATTAATTTAAGAACTTGACGGGCATACACCTTGGTTTTGATTTGAATGTACATTCGCGGCCGTACATTTACGTATGCCATCGTAATTTTCCAATATTTATAAATATGGCCCATAGCGTCCGATATAGCATCTCCCCCTTAATGCTGGCCTTAACACATGGAATGTGTTTTCTTGGCTGACAAGTTAAGAGCTATGCTTCTGACAAGACAAAATACATTAAGTTACCAGCTTAATTTCCCTAGCATACTTAACATTTTTACTGAAATGTTAATATTCTGTTTCTTACATCCATGGTAGCTATAAAATACACTGTAACGGTTACTTTTCTTTTTTTGTTTGAAAAGCAAAGGATTATATCATTGTTAGGACAGTAGCATTGAATGCGTTTGAAAAAAAACAACACAAATTTAAATCCCTGTTCTGTGTCAGGGAGAGGGATGATCCCTGTGATGTTATGTGATTGGCTGTCAGCTTCTAGGAAGCAAGGCTGCAACACTACAGAGCATGTGCTTGTACTGCGTACATTTATCTGGGTTTACCCAGCTAAGGTGGATTGTGGGAGCTGACCCCTTGTATACACAGATTCATTTCATAAATCAACCAGTAGCTGCTGCAAAGGGAGAGGTGAGACACAGCTTGTTGTATCTTTGCGAATGTGCTCTGTGTATTGGGATAACGTTGCCTGGAAACTTTAGTTCTTGTTTAAATGTTCACGTTGCAGATCTTTAGGGAATGCTAAAGTGTAAATTGTGAAAATCCCAGGGAACTGGTGTGGAATTTGGAATGACCCAGTATAATTAATAACAAATTTTAAGTAAATGTGAGGGCATTGGAAAATCGTGGGGAAAAATGGATCCCACTCTTCTCTGATATTCTAGATAATTTGGCCAGTGAAAATCTAGACTTTTAGCACTGGCTGTAATTCAGCTTTCCAAGTGCATGAACAAAATATTTAATATTTGTGTGAATGGTTTGATATAACATCCCATATATGTATCTAAAGATCCTTTAGTTTCCATGTGAAATATTAGTCAATATACGCAGTGCTTGATTATGCCATATGGCATTATGGGAATGAGAAATAGCCCTGGACTAAGTGGGCTTGATCTGACAGAATGTGGTCAGAACTAAAGGTTCCATTTAGAGGAAGGGACAGTGCGTCCCGAAACGTTGTATATGCTGTTGGTGTAATAAACACATTTGGATTCACCTTACTAGTGTGCTCCCCCATTACTATTCTTGTGCTATAGAACTATTTGGTCCTTGGAGTGGAGGGCTAGGGGGAAAGCACCTACCTATTTGTCTGGCAGACAGCCAACATCGGTGTGATGGAGTGTACTCTATATTTTTCCATTTAGATAAGACAGCAGCCAAGGTAAAATATATATTTCTAAACTCATCGCTCATTGTTGACTCCGATTGAGGACATAAAACTTGCTGTTGTACTATATACATTCTATTGTAGTAACCAGCACTAAATGAAGCTTTCTGTATATTTCTGGTCTTTTCTTTCTGGTATTTTCTTATAGTTAAGTGTGTCCATACTTCTATATAGTTTAAAGGGCATATCCACCTTTTTTTTTTAGTATGTGATAAGCAATGCTTCCCCAGCCCCAAACGCTATAATATTATTGCCAGAAAGTCCCCCGATCATTACTTACCTTACCTCTTTCCTTCTCCGCACACTCCCGGCCCTCTGCTTGCATGGAACTGCAAGCAGGGGACGCGGCTGCCAGCAGTTCAGAATGGCAAAGGAGAGAGGTAAGGTAAGGTAAGTGTAAGGTTTTTACACTAGGGGGAGGGCTTGCAAAACGGGAGGTTGAGGGAGGGAGAGGGGGGGAGGACTGCAGTGCGCATGCCAAACTTCTCCCGGAGGAGAGACAGGAGCAGAGACTCTGCTATCCTCCTGGTGGACACTTTTTTGGACTTTGGGGGGGGATTGTAGGAGAACCATTTGGAGCCGGGATGTAAGGTAAGGATTTTATTACACTACAGAGTGGGGCCAGTAGTGGGGGAAATTATAGTTTGAGGGTGGACATGCCCTTTAAATAAATACATTGGTGTACTGTATGTCATTATGGGCCCCTTTTATAAAGCTTTGTTATCAGATAAACTACCCTTAAGGGGTGCGATCACTGGTGCCAACCCACGATGCACGATGTGTATAAACAGCCATTCATACATGTCGTGCATCGCGGGTCAGCACTAGTGATCGCACGTGTGTACGAACCTTTAGTAGCAGGGTAATTCACAATGGAGATTTCTGACAGCATTGTTAATTGGCACTGTGGCCATAAAGTTGTTATGGCAGGTATACATTGAAGTAAATTTTACGTTATGGCCAGAAAGCCATAACGTAAGCATTCAGAAGGTTCATTATCGGACTTTGCCAGTAACAAGCCCCTTTATGGGGCAATATATATAAAGAGAGAACAAAATACCAATAGACTGACAATCTGCAGTGTTAATTTGGATTTTTAAACAGTGCAATGTTTTGGGAGAGTAAGGCTGCGTCCACACTACAAAATGCAATTGAAATCCGGTGAGAAACGCACTAGGGTGGCCTAGCCCTAAACCCACCATAATCCTACGAGGCAGCAAAATCCTCCCTGCATCTTCTTGCAGAGATTTAAATTTACATCCTGTTTGTTAGATGTTTCTTCTTCATAACTAAATGTGGAAAATGTACTTACAAACCTCAAACACTGCTCTCTGTTTGTACAATTACTGTCTTCTGGCCAGATACTAATATAGACCAGGACGACTGTCATTATGGTTCCTGCACGGGCCAGCTGCTATTTCTGTCACCATGTGTTCTACCCTGTAATTTTGTGGAGTTTCAGCACATATCAGGAGGACCAGAACTGGGCAGGACTCTGCATGTGTCAGATGGTGTTTAAGTCAGTGCAGATGTTACTTTATCAGGCATCAGTTTTCCCATCACCCTCCCTTTCATTGCTAAGTATAATCTGAATGTGTACAAAGGGAATTTCAGGCTGTAAACTGAGCAGGTGTCATGTAGAGGTCACAATCCAGCTATAGGGGTGATTGGGAAATGAAATCTCTCTTTATATTTAATAATAATGCAGTGAAAATAGTGAATTACAAGCACAGGGCTGCCAGAGCAACATCATTGTGTATGATTAAAGGACAAGTTTCCCTTCACTCAGATTTAAAAGGTAACATTTAACAAAGATCAGAGGGGAAACACAATCACAGCTGTTTTTGATTTCATTGTCATCACCAACATCTGTTTCTGGTCCATGAATGAACATCTGTCTGGTCAGGAACCTGTAGAATTTTCATTGTCCAGGGTTGAGGGAGATCTCTAGTCTCTCCTGGTGGAATGATATAGGGATTGGTGCAACAGAAGAAAAACATCATGTTTACATTTATATATATATATATAAATATATTGGTTATATATTTTTCGTCATAACTTACGTAACCGCGATCCTGTGATGCTGTAAATCTCTTTGCGTCTGGGCATTTCTTACCGCATCACATGATCCTGGTCAGGTAAGACATGTGGTTTTCACCTCCATTCAAAAGGTCTTACGTTTCATGCTAAATGTTAGCACGATCGTAGATTTAAGATCCCCCTTAGAATACCATTGCGGTATTTCACTACCACGTGGTATTCTACGACTAAACGTCCCTCAATTAACAAATGTTTGCCTTAAATGTACGATTGTGGACATACTTTTAGGGCCGCTGACGTACATTAACTTGCGATACCGCGGTTTTATAAATATGGCCCATAGCAGTCGATATAGCATTGTCCCCTTAAAGGAGAACTAAACCCAATTTTTTATACTCCAGAATCTGAAAACAACCCCCCTTAAAACACCAATAAAACACCAATAAGCTATAAAAACCCACTTCAGCAAATTGTATTAAAGTAAATATAAGCCTATTAAGAACTGGATGAAGTATCTGTGTGTATGTGCAGTGTCAGACCACACCTCCTGACCTCAGTCACATGCTTCCTTGCTTTATCTGTCCTGTAAAATGATTGGCTAGGGTGTGACCAACTGTAACAAGTTTCTGCCATAGCTAAGGACTGGGCATGTGCAGAACATAATGGTCGTTGACCAAACTGTGTGATACTAGAATGCTGAGAAGTAAAGCACAAACCATATGTTAATTAGGTAAATTTCCCAGCGCCAGTATCAAAATGAGAGGTAAAACACAGATTACTGGTCAAGGTGTCCTGACTTCTGGTTCAGTTTTGTTCTGTGGCTTTAGTTGTCCTTTAATGTCTGCTTTGCCCGTAACACACGGAATAGTATTTTCTGCAGTTACATGAATAATACTGTTTTGAAATTTGATGATCTTGGCTGACTAGTTAATAGGTGGAATTCTACACTTCTCCCAGTAGACAGCTGAATCAGCAGGTTTGGGTAGCTTGAAATATTATCCAGTTTTTTTCTTATTTGCTGGAAATGGAGCAGGGCTCCTAATGACATGCCAACATCTGCAAACTCCATGCCAGCACACAGAGAATTTAAGTGTCAACTTACTGTTTGAAATGCTGGTTATCTGAGGTTGGGCTATATTGCTCCTGTAGTCAGGTTTGTAGTAGACCCCTCCCTGTCAATATCACAGAAATAAAGAACTCCACAAACAAAATACAATGCAATAACCATAACCAGGATGATTTTATCAGAGGTTTATGCCCACGATCGTAGATTTACAATCGCCCATACAATACCATTGCAGAATTTTTCTACTGCATGGTATTATTCGAACAAATGAACGTTCATTTTTAAATACAATGCCCCCTAGTATTTTAGGTCCTCACTCTGGGTATTTTCATTGGGAAGGGGGGGCTGACAGTGTAATTGGCCTTTAAAAATTAAGTAAACGAATAAAAATATTAGGAATCACCACCCGCAATGGTACCACTACTGCAATGGTATTCTATGGGGATCATAAATCTACTATTGTGTTTTTGTAAATTTATGATCGTTAAACTGATCGTTAATCTCCGATCAGTTTAACAATCGTAAATTTACGATAACAATCGTTAAAGTCACGGTATCTCTAAAAAGCGATACCACGGCTTTATAAATATGGCCCAGAGAGAGCGTGACTGTAAAATAAAAAACTAGGGGACAGCTTGGAGAGATGGGAGAGGACACAGCCTAGAAAAGGGGGGGGGGGCAGCCACAAAAAAGGGGGACAAACCTAAAGATATTTACTAAAGGGTTTAGCTAGTCAGCCAGACAATAAAATCCTGGCATTAGCTACATAGATGCCTCCTCTTTCTGTAACAGACTGTGAAGTCCAATGCATTATGGATAGAAAATTCTAATAGCCTCCCCAATAGATTAAATAGAGGGTTGTAGTGCAAGTGTACCACTATAACCTGAACAGTTTTGTGTGTACTGCAATCCTCTGTTTCAAACACAGTTTATGAATAACCCTTTCTTATCAGTATATACCATGGGGTTGGGGCAACACAGGCTAGCTAGAGGAGAAAAAAAATTAGAAATCTGGTCCTGGTTGGGATTACAAGTATTTTGCCTTTTACCATCATTCTAGAATACAGACCAAGTGCTGGGGTATTGCCATTATAGTTGGCTGAACTTACTGAGGTTCAATAATAATTAATCTCCTGAACTTCAGTAAAAGTTCGGAAGTTTGGAAACAAACCCATAAGTCAATGGGGATCTAATAGTTCAAAAAGTTTAGATGATTTACAGTTACAATGGTAACTTACTGTAAATGGCTGTGGCATGGGAAGTGGTCTGGGGAACATGTCACCAACACCAAAACCTATTTAAACACTTCTTTCTTCATGATCGGGCAATTGTTGGTTTTACACGAGCTACATTCAAGGGTTACGGCCAATTTGTGGGTTACCAAACGCTACATTCGAGGGTTACCGAAAATAGAACTATATATTCGAGGGTTATCAAAATGGAATGATACATTCGAGGGTTACCGTAAGTTGAAGGCTAAATTTAAGGGTTAGCGAAAGGAACGATTCATTCGAGGGTTACCGAAAGTCGAAGGCTACAATCAAGGGTTAGTGAAATGAACGATTCATTTGAGGGTTATGGAAAGTCGAAGGCTACAATCAAGGGTTAGTGAAATGAACGATTCATTTGAGGGTTATGGAAAGTCGAAGGCTACAATCAAGGGTTAGCGAAAGGAATGATACATTTGAGGGTTACCGAAAGTCGAAGGCACATTCCAGAGTTAGTGAAATGAACGATTCATTTGAGGGTTACGGAAAGTCGAAGGCTACATTCAAGGGTTAGCAAACAATACATTCGGGGGTCAGTGAAAATGATCATTACATTCGAGGGTTACCAAACGATACATTCTAGGGACAGCAAACAACTCGTTAATTCGATAATTATCAAAATTACAGCCGCAAGTTTAGAAAAACCAAAATAGTTTGAACCTCAAACTAGTTAGAATAGTTCGAGTTTGCCCCGAACATGGGTTTGGGTCCATCACTAATTGCCACGACACTAGTAATCTAAGGATAGGTAAAAGAATGGTATAGAAACAGAAGGGTGTTTGGAGGCTTCTGTGAATGTACCGGTTTGTCTCAAGCATGTACATAATGTATAACTGCAAATAGTGCAGTATAATTGGTTCAGTATCATAATTAGGCTATCAAACATATTGAACGAAAAGCATAGTAAAATATGAATGTTATAACTTCTGCTGCTAAATAATGAGGCAGTACTAGCGTATATTTGGGTTATATGTAAGATTAGGCAAAGAGCTGATATACCTTCTATTTCCTGATTTGCAGTTAGCTCTATATGCCTGGTACGGTTTCGTGGAATGTTGCACCTCTTAATGCCAAATAAAATTTAAATTTAACATAACGAAGGAGCAGATGCAATATCGCTCTCCCAAACCAGTGCAAATTCCACGCTACCCGATGTGATACTGGGTTTACATGGGTACTAGCTTTCCAAAACATTGCTAACGCCCAATTCAATATAATTTGCATTAAGCATTTGCATAAAGCAAAAATTTTTTTTAATGTGGACTAAATAATATCATAACACCTTGTCCTTACCATCTCCAGTGACACAATAACTGTCCCAAAGTGGTTACTAAAAGTAAGGAGAATCTGGGAGAGATATTACATCTCCCTTTGGATGGTATTTAAAAACAATGGTATTGTATATCACAAAATAGCAATTCTACGCCTTAAGAAACATGGGGCCATATTGATGAAGGCGCAGTACCACTTCTTATCGATACCGTGCTTTAACAATCATTGAATTGATTGTTAATTTACAACTGGATTCAGAAATTTCCCGTCCCCCATAGAACACCATTGCGGTTCTGTGGTATTCTACGATCGAACGTTAGTTAATTGGCGAGCATTCGCCGTAAAGGTACAATCGCAGCTGCACATTACATTAATGGCGGCCGCTATGGTATTGTATGTTTGCAATACCGACTGCGGCTGTAAATGTACGCCTGCGATCATACATTTACAGCAAATTGTACATTTAAGGCAAAACGTACATTTACGGCAAGTGGTACGACCGCTCTATCGTAGAATACCATAGTAAACTACTGCAATGGTATTTTATGGCGAATCTTAAATCTATGACCGTGGTCATAGATTTATGGCTCCTAAATGGCCCCCGTAAATGTCTCATTATATAGTAATAGGTGTGGTATTGAGGTCCCTACTGTTACATTTATTTGAATGGCTATCCTACAAAATAATAAATTAAATCGCATCAGTATTGTCACGAAGGGCCATTTTTAAAAACCTGCGGTATTTTACCGTGGGTTTTTGTTGTTGTACAACCACGGCCATACATGTACAGCCACTATCGTACATTTACAGCTAATTGTACATTTATGGCAAGCGGTTGTAAATGCACGACCGCTCTAGCGTAAAATACCATGTGGTAGTCAACTACCACAATGGTATTCTATTGTAGATTTATAATAGCGCCTGTAAATTTGCTATCACGATAAAAAGCGAAATCGCACCTTAGGGCTGTGTTTATAAGGCATGGTATTCCCATTTTAAAATAACATGCAATTAACTATCGTACCAGCGATCATACATTTATGATCAGGAACATAAAATTATGATTGCAATCGCACAATTAAGATAGCCCGCGGTATCGGAAAACTGGTTAATGAATATGGTTCTTAATACAAAGCCTGAAGTTTTTCCAATATTTAGTCCTATCGATGTGAGATATGTATTATTACATTGATGGAATACCATGACAGATGTCTGTGGGAATACTTTATAAATGAATTCAACATGTAAAACTGACCCACTTACCTGCTCAGGTGTAGATTATACAGATAAACAGTAACCTTAATCTGACATGATTATTGGAAATGTAGGGAGAGCAGGAAAACTAGAGTGGTCAATAGACCAGTGTACCAGGGCCTTTTTATTGAACCAGAGGCTATAGAGAAGACCTAGGGGTTTTATTTATTTTTTATTTAGTTGAAAGAAACACAGCCAGAGGAGGAAATACTGCAAACCCTAGTGAGCACAGGTGCATTGTGGTTGTTATAATAGAGCATGTGTAGCATATATGGGGAGAGCAGAAAGCCACTTTAATAGAATCCCTTCTTTAGCTATACACTCCTGCTAAGGTTTGGTTTCCCTCTACACAATAATCAGTTCTAATTCTTACTTCATGAGGGGGCATATTTAAAAAGCTGCCTGCGGTAGGGAAAAACAGTGGGAAATTCAGTGATACAGCGCATTATTTCCAACTGTGAGAGTAATTTATACTACCTGTCATTATACACTACAGAAGTTATTTCTAACGAATGGGTGTTTTTTTTTTTGCAATCTAAAAATTTTAACCGATATTATTTTACATACTCGACGTAAAAATTACAATTGTGTGGCGTTGTGTGCTTGCAATGTAAAATAACTAACACCCATTAAAAAAGGGTTTTATTGTTTCAAAAATACAGCCCTACATCCACTAGCTATATGATTACTTTATCAGTTCAGTCCCATCCAGTTAGTGTTATCTTTTTATAAATGTAGTTTAAATATTTCATTTACTGGCAGTTTGTGTATAGATTAGATGCCCAATATGTCTTCCATACATGTGAGAAACGATTCCTTTTAAAGGGCTAAGGGAGAATACCATTCAAATTCGTTGCATCCCCTTTGCATTACCTATCCACACATTTCCCTTGGAGGATCCCAGATATAAAATAACATACCGTTGTCTTGAATATTGGGCCTTTCAAATTCGTGTTCTTTGCATTTCCCTAAAAACTTTAAAGGGCATGTCCACCCCGAAAACTATAAATTTCACCCACTACTGGCCCCACTCTGGAATGCATAAAAATACTTATTTTACATCCCTGCTCCAAATGGTTCTCTTGAAATATCCCTCCAAAGTCCAGAAAACTGGCCACCAGGAGCCTGGCAGGGAGGGAAATTGTTTCCACCTCTGAGACGTCCTCTCAGAGGTTTTTGGCTTGCTCAGAGCAGCCCTCCCCCCCTCCGCTATAATAGATTTTCCAGAAGCTCCCCCAAACTCTACTTACCTCTCTCCCCCGGCATTCTGTGCAGCCGGCAGCCGCGTCAGTGATTGGCTGCCTCTCAGCCAATCACGAACGCGGCTGCCGGTCCAGCCCCCTACTTGCAGGTTCATGCAAGCAGAGGGCCGGGACAGTACGCCGGAGGAAAAGTAGGAGGGTAAGTAACGATCGAGTTCCTGGAAAATGTATTATAGTGGTTGGGGCTGGGGGAGGGAGGCCGATTATATATCAAAAATTTTTAAAAGGGGTGGACATGCCCTTTAAAGGAACACTAAATCCATAAATATTTCTATTTGCCATCCGTTTCTATTATTCACAGGGAGGTGAGAACGCTTTTTCTAAGATAGGGCGCGCGGTCGGGACAGAGCGGCTGTCAGTGAAGGAGCGGCTTGCAGTGGAGCGTTGGTAAGGTAAGTTCCAGGTCCCCCGAGCATCCTATTATTCACAAGGAGGTGAGAATAAGCGTTCTCACCTCCCTGTGAATAATAGAAACGAATGGCAAATAGTTATATTTATGGATTATGGGGAGTTTAGTGTCCCTTTAAATCCTTCTTATAAATATTGTGGGACTGTTGCATCTAATCCTACAATGTAAGCTCTTCATTTAAAGAACAAAACAAATACTTAGATCAAAACATTTTATTTATATAAAATCCTCAGAAACGTAAAAGCCTTAAAATCTACATTATTTACAGCAATATTGCACAAGTACAGTGGCAATTACCCTGTCAAAAATAATCAGTGCAAAAAACACAAGTAAGCCATTAAAATGCTACATATGCTGGGTCCTATGAAAAGACATTAGTGATCAAACATGATGCTCAAGGTGCAGACAGACTGAATCAATAATATTTACATTATCACAAATAAAAGCTTAGGAAACTGGATAGGATATATACAATTGAATTTTCACCTTAGTTGCACAGGTTACATTAAAGGAATGCAAAGAGGGATGTTCATGTGTGATCATTAATTACTGCAATACTTAAAGAACATTAGAACAGTGCTAACTAACCTCTCTGGTCTTCCAATGGGTTTTACCTTCTGCAGTAAATACTATGGTATTGTAAATATGCCGCCAAAAAAAAAAAAAATTTGTACTTTAAGACTAGCATTCCTTAAATGTATTTTAAAAGAAGATCATTTCCTTACTTACAGCAACTTGGAATTTACTACTAAATTATAGAGTTTGTGATAACAATAAATTGGATATCAGTGTAAAACAACCCATCCTAAAAATGATACCAATCTGAACCATTTAGAAAGCAAATTTGTATTTTTGATGCAAAATGAAAAAAAAAAAAAAAGGTTAAAATAACATAGTGTTGCTTTAAAGAACTTGCAAGGAGACCGTTTTTGCACAGAAGAAGGCGTACTCTGTGATCTTTGGCTCTTTCTGTTGCAAACTAAACTCTGCCAATTAAGACTGTTTATTTGCACTCAAAATTCACCGCCCATAGGCTACAGGATTCAATTTATCAAACAATATGAATGACATGAACATTCCTGCAGAACAGTCTAAATATTAATAACATCTTCCAACTCTCACATGGAAATATTTGTGCATTGAATAACCAAAGGTCACATTTAACAAGATTATGTTGTACAATGGTAATTGCCTAAAAAAAAAAAAAAAATATTTATATACATATATAATAAAAAAAAACAAACAAGTGCAATTATTCAAAGTAGTCAGTTTGGCCTGGATCTACCCGATTCCTCATCAAATAAAACATTTTGAAGAAAAAAAAAAAAACGGTAAGGAAATATAACTCATTGTGAGCTAAGTTTGCATGTGACATTTAGGTTCATAGGCCAAGTCTTGCATATCGATTGACAGTAATAGTGCAAAGAAAGGAGATGCACTTTGAGTGCATTATGTAATTTGTTGTCGAGGAAATAAATCCTGTGAGTTATCAGGAGCTTTGGTATAAAGATATTTTCAGAATAAAAGCTATGCTAACAAGTACTGTGTGTCTACACACCAGGCTCATATCAAATATTTTTCCTGTGTTGCGGCTGCATAGATATAAAAGAAAAAAAACACGATTATGAGCTAAATCATTCTTTTTGTATAGATTATAAATGTTCAGACACGTTAAGCCAGATATTTGAAAGTTGGACCACACAATAATGTACAACATACACTGTATTATACTACAATGAATGTTTTTTGTTCAGCTCATGTAGAATTAAAAGGCACAGTAAGCATATACAGTAGGTCTTCCCAGGAAATCTTTCCGAGGTGAATAACATTTGTTCATTTTCTTTTTTTAATTTTAAATTTACTATAAAAAGCACTGCCCATTGGGAATGCCCCCTAAAACATAGTATTGGCCATCCAGTTCCACCCAAACAAGTACAAAGTATACAAAAAGCTAAACAATTGTAAAGAAATTCTCCAGCAATGAATGAGTGTGAAATAGCTAAATGACAAGCAAGAAAGTGTACACAAGTACCTTAGTGTAAGAGTTCAAAACACCAAGCCAGAAAGATCCATAAAATATTTTTAATTTCACTTTAAAGTTCACTTTAAAGGATCAGTATACTGCAATAAATGGTCCCAGCTGCAATCAAAGGAGACACTTGACATATTAGATCTCTGCATATAGAACATATCTACCTCCCAAATATTTGTAGAAAACATGGTCAGAAAAAAAACACAGCATAGTAATCCTTTAAGCTTAAAGTTCTTATCTCTGGCCATACAGTGGCCAAACACAAGTTCTTTTGAGTCCATTCAATGTTTTCTAATGAAAGTTGAATTGGATGCAACTTACACTGCCCCAGCAGTCCTTACATGATGATGTTTCAGCTGGATACGGTTCATTTCTGGCATTATGCCTTTATTTTCAGTTGAAAGTGATTACGGTTATCCAGAACAGTGGCAGGTAAGCTGCAAGTGTTTGGGCATCTTAAAGGGCATCTCCACCCCTCCTATAAAATTTTGATATACTGCAGTCCACACCCAAAACCCCATTTATGCTATACCTACATTTATAAGAGATGCTCCCAGCGGTAGATATTCACCTTACGAATCCCCGATCCACAGGCGTAGCTTCCTGCTACTTCCTGGTAACGGCCTTCAGTCACGGCCATGACAGTGACATAATGGCCAATGGCTGACGGCCATTACCGGTCTCCACTGCTGCTGATTGCACAAATAAAGGGCACACCGCAGCAGTGGAGGAGTCGGGACCAAGCACTGGTGGATCGGGGATTTGTAAGGTGAATATCTAACTCTGGGAGCTTCTCTTCTAAATGTAAGTACAGCGTACAAGTACAGGGGGGGGGGGGTGGAGATGCCCTTTAAGGCAGAGCTGCAAAGAATTTCATGGAACTTGAGGGCAGTATACTCAAACAGTAAATGACAACTCATCTCCACTATGCCCCTCCCCCTTATTAAGAAAAAACACTGTGCCTGACTGGGGGAGGTGCCAGAGGGCAGTTATTGCGAGAGTATAGTGTCCTTTTGAGTTCATTTTTAAGTCCAATTTATTGATAGTGAGAACAAACCCATTAGATTTTCCTAGAAATCGATACACGTGCTACCCTGACCTTCATTCTATTTTTGGCAATAAATGGTTTTTGAACCCTTCCATAAATAAATAAATAAAATCACAGCAGTGGCCTATATTACAATCTTCCTCAGGACCCACTATGCTTTATAGAAGTATGAAAAAGCCAAGTCAAACTTTGGATTCATTTTTCGTCATTGCAGTAATAGAAAGGAGGATATTACAAAACAGATTTCATCCTTTAGTAAAAAGATGAAATCATTGTCCCTTTCAATGAATATACATAGATTGGAAGGTGCTAACTTAAAGCCATTTCCCACAGTACACGATGATGCCCAAACTAAACTCTCAATATTCATCTTCAAAAAATGTAGTCTGGATCACCAGAAATATGCATTAAAATGTATTCCCTTTTATTTTATCCTTAACTCTTCACCAGTGGTGGAGTAGGGGAATGGGCAACATAATTAGTCCTTTGTAAAATAGCTAGTTACATTAACACCAGTAGAAATGTTCTAAAAACCAGGATACATTTTCTAGGCACATGGGCAACTTGTCTTTTAATCAGCAGATTCCGTAATGCTGTATAATTAGAGCAGTCAAGTTTATTATCTAGGAACACCTGTCAGTTATTTATTCTAAGTAGTGAATGAACATCAGTTCTAGACTTGTTACATGGATAGCAGGGTCTCATTCATTTGTAATATCAATAACAGGGGTTGTTAACCCCTAAAGTATCTTTTGTTAAACAAAAAAAATAAACACTTTGGTAAACAGATGGTGGAGGGCAGCAGTAATAATGCAGGACTACCAGAATGCACAATTTTACTTCCATTATCCATTTTGATTAAATTAAATAATGCATGCGATTTTCACCAAAAATGGTAATTGCATGCTTTAGGAAAATGGAGTGCAGCAAAACGCAGACAGTGGGCCATGTAATCGAGGTGTCTATGTCAAAAAACAGACCACATTGAGCACATTTTGGGTATTTTAGTGCCTAGCCATAAAACACAATACAATTCTAACACCATTTGCAGTGCAACATGGGAAAAGAAGATTAAAAAGGAAAACTAAATATGTGGATTTTCCTTTTTAAATCAATTAATATACTTGGAGGAGCGGGGGGAAAAAGCAACATTCCGTTTACTGTAAATATATAAAAAAAATAATTTACACTTAAATTAACTAAGTTATAAATATTCATCTCAGGAATACATCTAAAATAGATTTTTAACCATTTTGCTAAACAGTTTAATATGTATTTATCTGGACTTGTTTATAATGAACGCTGAACCCTGGAAGCACAGAAAGTAGATTCTACTTTAACAGCTAAACAGACACAGATTATAGCTGCATTCAGAAGTGGCTCCATAGTAAAACAGCAGGGAAAGCAAATGGCCCGAGAATCGCAGATTCCATGTTAACTTAACCCAAAACCATAAACAAAATACACACATGTGCAAAATATTTTTCATTCTGAGGCATAATGACAAGGGGGCACATGAAAGAACACTCTTGTAAATGTGCAGCTAACTTTTTTTGTTTGACATGGTAATCTTTATAATCTTGACAATTTAAAATGTAACTGTAAAGATGTTATTACGGTGTCAGACACCCATAAACCAAAAAGTTTAAGCAGTCCTACACTTTTAATTACAATAAAGAGCCCAATCTACATATATTTAAAGAAGAGTAACAAGGAAAATGGAAAGACCAATAATACTTCACTCTCAGGAGCAGTTCAGAAGACGGTTTGAGACAATCCTACAGGGAATACTTATCACTTGCAAATACTGAACCACTTCACAGT
The DNA here is from genome assembly GCA_019447015.1 of Hymenochirus boettgeri. NCBI lineage: Eukaryota > Metazoa > Chordata > Amphibia > Anura > Pipidae > Hymenochirus > Hymenochirus boettgeri. Next base: position 65,611,559 of record CM033473.1, read on the forward strand.
CACGTTCTTAATAAAACCATCCAGCAAAATACGAATAAAAATATGAAGTGAGAATTGCACAAACTATTGTCTGCTTTCAGTAATCAACAAATTGCCTTGTAAAATGAAGTTTAGTGAATATGATGAACACTCACCCAGTTTTCATCAATCACAAAATGATCTGGTATAGGATAATTACAAGAGAACAGTAAAACCAAAACATCATCGTAAAATACAGGTTGTACCAGTGCACCAGTTCCCCTTGTTACTTCCAAGTAGACAGTATGTCAGATCAAGGTAAGCCTTTTATCCCTACAATTTTCTGATGCGTGAGGACCTTACTTCCAGGAAATGGACCTGTGGTTTGCAGATTTATTTCTACAGAACAGAGGTATCTACTAATACCTAAAGCTAGTGTGAAACCGCATTTCCTGCACACCTATGCTCTGTATATTCCGTTTAGCCCATTCACAAATAAACTTAAGATTAACTGCCGTTTCCCTGTTCATGAACTAATTATTAAGCCTCGTACACACACACCGATACTTTGAATGATTAACGACCCCGTGCGTGCACACACGCATAATGAACAACCGATTTTTGAACGTGTGTATGCATTCATTCGGAGCGCCGTTCTTCAATCATCCATGGTGGATCGACAACGATGCCCGACCGAATGCATACACACATGCGATTATCGGCCGAATCGCCCATTCGTCAAGCGTGTCTTGACACGCGTTAGGGGGTCGTTCATCATCCGTAGTATCGAACCTGTGTACGGACCTTTATTCTCGTCCCTGATTTTGTCAGCAGGTAAAGGCATCTCAAGATAAAGAGGTTGCCCTATAATAAGCAATACCCATTTCACTGCATTGCATTATTGTGGCACATAATTATAAGGCACTGAAAAAGCAAATAATGCAACCTGGGAACCACAAACTTAAAAAAAGTAAATCATGAATTTATGCAAAAACACGGCACACGTTACAACACAAAGTGAATCAATGTTCAGTGACTTGTGTATATTTCCAGCCTATGCTGGTGACCCTAAATTCACATTGTTAATATTCACAAAAATGTTGTGTGCTGCAGAGTTTAAAATTGGCATAACAAGCAGGAGGATTATACACTGGCAAATATAAGTCTCCATCTACCAATATATTATTTAGTAAAAACCTTATAAAAATTATAGTCTTCATATTATGTAGCCAGGAGATAAGAAGCGTCTTATCCATACAGGCCTTTTTAATGCACAACTGGCTGTGGACTGAAAAAGCAGATTGAAACTTCATTATCAAATATTTTTCAATACATACTATTAAAATTAAAAACTACATCAACTCATTTAGGACTAATAACGTATTATATATGATTATGGTATTTTTTTAAACACACCTCACCATAAACTTTTATCTTGCCAATTTATCTGCCCTGTAGAAGCCATAATCCCAAACTTACATCCTGCCTTGTAGAAGCCATAATCCCAACCCCACATCCTGCCTTGTAGAAGCCATAATCCCAACCCTACATCCTGCCTTGTAGAAGCTATAATCCCAAACTTACATCCTGCCTTGTAGAAACCATAATCCCAACCCCACATCCTGCCTTGTAGAAGCCATAATCCCAACCCCACATCCTGCCTTGTAGAAGCCATAATCCCAACCCCACATCCTGCCTTGTAGAAGCCATAATCCTAGCCCTACATCCTGCCTTATAGAAGCCATAATCCCAACCCTACATCCTGCACTGTAATATTTAACATTTTTTAAATGAATGAAACTTTGTGTACTTCACATTACATTTAATCTGTATAGCATTTTGTAATGTCAGAGCTTCTTGACATATGCTTTGACCAATTCCTTCTGATAGTTCGAAGGTTTACTTCCTTTTAAACTTTTTTAGACAATGTAAATTTATGGCACAGTTGTCTAATGTCCCTTTTGTTTTAATGAGGCTCTGCTGAAGTTAATTTTCAGTGGTGAACCTTACCATAAGGGCACATAAGTAAACACTTCTGCAGGCCGTACCTTTCAACTGCCTGGTCTGATAGATTTGTGAGCAAATTTCGACTGCAAAATTAAATGTACAGAGCAGGGAATGTTGGGAAGTAATACCACTGCCGTAATAGATATTAAAGGGCATGTCCACCCTCCAAATACTTTTTTTATAAGTTGTATCCCACCCTCCAACCGCTATGTTTATTTGTTAAATAAACAATCCTAACATTACTGACTTTCCTTCATTCCCCCGGAACTGTAATCCTGGCCCTCAGTTTGCTGGAACGGCAAGCAGGGGGCCCGGACCTGCAGGCCGAGAAACAGCCTATAACGGATGCAAGTGCCAGCATTACAGAACACCGGGGGAATGAAGTAAGTAAGGTTTAGATCGTTTTTATACAAATAAACATAGCGGTTGGGGGTGGGATAGGGACCACTACATTACAGCAAAGGGGTTAGAAGTTAGGGGAAAGGAGAGAGAAATAGGATCTAGAGTGAGGGAGAGGGAGGGCTTCACTGCGCACAACAGAATTCTCCCAGAGGAGAGCTACAAGGCAGAAACCTTTTGGGACACAGCCAGCCAGGGTGGACATGCCCTTTAAATAAATGCCAGTCTATTCTAATATTTATTTGATGTATAGCAAGAATTAGACTTGTGTAACAAAAAGCTATTTAAGAAATGTTTAGGGTATCTGGACATGAATGTCCATTAAGGGTTGGGCACCCAAACACATTTTTGCCGGCTTATGCGCTCTGTTTGCACGCTGCAATCTGCAATGACATTTCATTTATAATGTAAATGGCAGGAAGTAGGCCCCACTGTGTGTAATGCGATCTGTTTCTATTTTCTAGAGCTATGTGATCACCATATTTGGTCCGTTTTTGTCAAAAACGTAATTAATAAAAGTCTATGAAAAAAGTAGACAGAAGCGGATACAAGAGGACACCAATCAATAAGCCAAGCAATTTAAAAAAATGTTTTTTTCATCACTGGGAAATGCAAGTGCAGATAAAAGCAGATTCAAGAGCATGGCAAAAGGGCATATCGCTTTTTTTGTGTTGTAGTTTGGCCTTTTACCTTAGTGATGAGATTACCTTCTTCAGGTGCAGCAGTGCAGTGCTTCTCCCCCATCCACACAGTGGCACAGCCACTATCTCAGACAAACATGTGGGATTGAGAACTGGCAGGCAAGCAGTCAGTTGCCCTGCCACACAGCTATCTTTTGATCTGTTGAAGTAGGCAATCTCATCACTAAGGTAAAAGCAGGGGGGTAAGAGGTGTGTCTCCTACCACTCTGAAAAGTATACCATGTTTTATTAATGATTATTTCCCTAGTTAAGTGTCCCTTTAAAATGCAGAATTTAAGGTACATTTCCTTTTTAACTTATGTGTCTCTTTTTACCCACTCAATGTCACCCGTCTCCTCAAGATATGGCTAAAGACATGTCATGTGCCACAACCAGTAGTATAAGAATTTCACTGCATGTTTAAAAAAGAAGCACATGGTACATTCTGGAACACATCAGAATAAGTGCTAACACCCACTGCACAAACCTTTCGCCTTCAAATAAGTGATAAAATACTGATCAGTGAATTCTGGTGCAAATACAGGGAAAGTCATACAAATCTTGGTGAAAAGTGCCTTTATGCTTTAAAAAGTGCATGGGGCGTGGTAGCATAGCAAATTAATTTCTTTAGCACCTAAAAAGAGGCACCAAGAAAGGAGCTCTATTTTAGGCTGGGCACACAGAGGCCAATATTTCGACCCAACTGGTCAGCTGAACCAAATTATTGGTCGGGCAACAGACTACGTGCAAAATTTAGTCACCAAAATTTACTGCAATGTCCAACTTTAGACCATTGTGGGCAAAAATGATTTATAATATTTTGGCACTATCAACTGAAATTTCGATTGTGACAATCAATTGGCTGAAATATTGGAGCATATGTACACAGCCTTTAAGGGCATGTCCACCAATTTTTAAACCTTATTTTCTTCTGTTTAACTGAAGAACGGGAGGTAATTGAGCTATGTTTTACCTACCATTCTTCGGTAAAACGTGCAGGAGGGGGAAGAACATACGACGGATTGCTCCACTGCCGCTGACATTCTCCGACGCATCCCCAGTGAAAGGGAGCGTGGATGCGTAAGGGACTGTCAATGATAAGCCAGCACTGGAGAGATCTGCCTAAGTTCTGTCCTTCTTCCTACATGTTTTACTGAAGAATGGGAGGTAAGTCATAGCTAATTTACCTCCTGTTCTTCAGTTAAAAATATATTTATATATATATATATATATATGTTTTAAATATCGGGGGACAAACCCTTGAAATAAAGCCATTTGGATTCGGTATACATAAAATTTGTAATGGATGATTGAAGGAATGTCTTTTGTATCCCTTTTCTCTAGATCCATATATAAATCCATAAAATAACAAGGGGGTACATTTATGTAAGAACCAATCCATAAATATTTAGTAACATTTTTCATGCAGAGCAAGACTTTACAGTTTTAGAAAATCTTGCAAGGTTAAAAACACATTTGGTCCCTTTATTGCCCTACAAAATGTCCCAATATTATGGAGATGTACCTGAACGGATGGATAGAAACTATTTAAAGCAACAAATATAATTAGATTTTTTTTTACATTACATTTTGTTATGGACTCAAAGACGAACACTGTAAACACATGCAGAGGACACTTAATGGTTTTTAGAAGGAAACCATGATTAATACCAGGAAACTGACCAAGCAGGTACTGCACCAATGGGTTGTGTTGGAAGACAAACAAGTGCTGGCTGTTCCAGTAGCATATCCTTCAAGTGATTCCAAGCAGTTTAGTTGAAAAGATCATCCCAGAGAACAAATGCATAGAATTGATCAAAATTTGTGTTTTTCGAACCAATGTGTTCATAAAACCATTTAAAACTCAAAGGGTGAGTGTGTCCTGAATGGTTTGAAACATTCCCCCAGTTGCGCTATTTTAATTCATGTTTGGTTTACTGTAAGGCCGCTATGTGGATCGCCTGGCTCAGTTTCTATTGCAATAAAAGTCCACAGGTTGTTGGAGAATGGATGCATTTTTCAGTAGAGGTTTAAAACATTCATATACATATAGAAATGGGTCTGCTTATAAAATACGTTCTAAAATCCATAGGTTGAAGATTTTCAAATTGAAATGAATAATGGCATTGCTAATATCTGTGTTCCTTCCTGGGTTCTCTCCCAGGTTATTTCTGAGAAATAATTCTTGAACAATTTATGTTGATGGCACAAGAGGAAAAAAAGATTCCATTGCATAGATGTAAATGTGCTGCTGTAATATCAAAATCCTTCAAAACGAAAACCCCAAAGAACAAACAATGTACATATATATATATATTCCAGAGAGATTCTTCTTCAAATACCCCTGTTCCCTGTAAGGGAAGTCATAATCTCAAAATGAGTCTAATAATGTAACGTAAAACACGCAGGATTATCACGTTGTCTGGAGGCCGTGGGGGATTGTTGAAAATGGCCTGTTAAAATAAAATACAGGTATTACAATTGTGCTATAGAGAGATAGAGATACTTTTTAAACAAAAAGACAACAATGTTCAGAATATTTAGCTAGACCTAGTGGGTGATATCTTTTACAACCAAATTCTCTTTCCCAATTTTTGGGTGTGGAAGGGACTGTGGAAGAACAAAGAAGTAAAACAACATCAGGCAGCATTTTAGGTTAGCCTAATAACTATATTATTTGAGGTTGAATAAAGACATATGTCCATCCAGTCCAACCAATCTGGCAATACCCTCATTTCCTGCCTAACTCTTAATCCAGAGGAAGGGGGGGAAAAAAAATTATAAAAGGGGGAAAAAAGTCCTTCTGACTCCATGTGGCAATCGGAAATATCCCTGGATCAACAATTAATTAAAATAACAATTTTAGTGTGCTCTCTTTATAATTTTTAATGTTATTTAATACCATGTTCCATCAGCATAGAAAAGAAGACAAACCTTTGACAATTCCAGGGACAATATGCTCTACATATTGCATATTTTGTTCAACCAGGCTAAAATACTGCCCACAATTACAGCCAGCCTATTTAACATTTCAGCAAATTATGGACTGTAGAAGAGCACAGGATCATTGCACCAAAATGGTGTAGCTGTTTTTATTTCTGACTGACAGGTTACTGATCAGTTAATTATGCATAGCAGTCAGAAGAGCACACATATCAACCATAATGACGTTTACTGGGGGAAAGAAAAGTAACTTTCTTACTAAAATTTCCTCCTAAATTGACTTTTCTTGCCCTGAATATCAGAGTGCCTATACCATAAAGATGCTTAAAAGGGTATGTTCTTCCCCCCAAAAAATATATTTTTTGTTAATAGGAGATCACAGGAGACGCTGCCAGTCCAGCCCCTTTTTATTGCTTCTGTGCACAGAAAAGGCACGGAAGCAAGCAGAAGCACGCCAATGGAAAGAAGGCTGGTAAGTAATGTTAGCAGCTTCTGATAACTTTTTAAAAACCTCACAAGGTAGAGGTTTGGGGGGGGGGGGTTCTTAACACAATTTAAAACGTTTTTTTGGGGGGTGGACATACCCTTTAAGCTTCATTTTATAGAAGCATACATTATCATTTTCTACCACTATACTCTCGCCAATTCCTGGGACATTACTGAATGTCCCAGTAGTTTAGTCTTTAAACTCGGTTATTTACCCTACAAAATTAAAACACACTAAATAAAGTACACAAAAAAATTAACATTATGAAAACAAGATGCTGGGCATTTTTAGAACAAACTACAGGACACATTTGTATCCAGAAAGCAAGGAATGCACAAGTGGAAATGCTAAAAAAACATTGCCTATTGTTTTGGAATTGTCTTGGAATGTAATGCATGTTTTTAAAATGCACCATCTCCAAACAAGTAATGTTTATGTAAAAGGCTGCTGTCTTACCTTTAAAACAAGCCCTGGATCAAATCTATAAGTGCATCCTATTAAAATATATGGATCTCTAAAGTACTTTTCCTGCTTCCAGTAGCATGCATAACCTTGATAGCACCCTCTGCATTGTCCCTCTCTGTGTTGTAAGGTTGCCTGGGGGCCCCATCAAGACAGATATAGCCTCATCCCAGAAAACCACTGTGGATGAAGCATGGATAGGGGCCCATCATATTTTCCTGGGGGGGGGGGCAGTGATTTCTAGTTACATCATGGATTTTAGTAGTTAAAAGATACTGCATGAGAAAGGGACACAAAATGGAGAGAAGTTTATTCATAAGGAAAGGCAGGCAAACCACTTTCTCGTACAAAAAAAATAAATAAAAATCACCTGCTGTATCAGAAAATATCCACAGACATTAGGGCAGTCAGCCATTACTTTCTGTGGTATTGTCTCCTGCTAATACTTGTTTCCATACTGCAGAGTGTAAGGAGCCAGTTTATAGGACTTTTAAAAAGACTGTTCCTTCACTGTAAAATTACATGGGAGGTTGGATTGTAAACTGTGCCAATACTTTTTTAAACTAATCACACAGTTATTAGAATTACCACCAATCTTAAATCTGCTTTTTATTTTTTTTTTTCTCTGACCTTCCTAACCCTATTCAGCTCTGGGAATTTTACTTTTTAAAGAGGACGGGGCACAGCTAGTCATAAAAGAACTGTCATTCATCCAGCCCCCCCCCCGACACACAACATGTTAGAAAACTATCCATTTATAAAAGTAAAGCTTATTTCTCTATCACTGCAATGCTAATTGATTCAGCATTAAGATCAGGAAAGGGAATACGCATTATCTGTTACTCTGTGCTCTTTCTGTGCAGATAAACCCAATCCTGCAGTTAGCTGATGCTGTCTGTGTTCCTGAAGTCCCAATGTAGCACCGTACCTAAAAAAATCAATTACAAAGCCCCCCACCACAAACACACACACACGTTCAACTCCTACAGCTAAAAGAAAATCTTGATTCAAGCAGTGATTACAGCTCCCAATACTGCTTACCTTCCCATAGCAAATCAGTTTTACTTTCACTATAACACAAAATCACTGGTTGAATGCTATTGGCTGTAGGGGGGCACAGATCATCTCCACTGCACATGCTCCACAGGAGGGGGTGGATACAGAGAGAGGAGACATGCATACTAACTAGGAGTGAGCTGAACAAGGCATGAGGAGATCTAGTGACAGGGAGCACTGGGATCAAATACGGATCAAGTTCCTGACAGCACTATAACTATAGAAATGGATAAAAGGCAAGTCATCTTTTTCAGTTTAGTGTCCCTTTAAAGACTACCTTTACTGCTTCGGTTTATGCCTACTTATAGGTGCTAACGATCTAGGAGTTTGGAAGTATTCTTTGGTCCTCGGCACAGGGCGCCACGTCCGTTTCATCTTACTTCTGCGGCTCATGGGAAAGTCCCCTGCTCGGCAATGTAAGCCGGGATCAAGAGGTGAAGGCACTGCTCATTTGGGGGTCTTACTTTGAACACGGCTAGTGATATGTTTTAACTCCTGAGTAGCACTTAACCACTTGACTACTGCATTACTATGGATCCCCGGTGAGACGTTGCTGTATCATCACATAGGTCCCGCTGATAGCAATGCTGGGTGACATTGGGCCTACCAGTCTGTGTGTGACTCTCCTTTATTCTATGGTGGTGAGTTTATGACATTTGGCAATTTCATGTTTTTCAGTTTTACTCCCTTTGACCTCCATTACCTTTAAGAAGCAGAAGTGCCATTCCATTATACATGTTCCATGGTCAACTTAGGACTAAATATTACTTTACATTTTGATTAGTACAAGCACAGTCCTGTGCACCTTGGTCTTGGTGCATGATTGACCGGTTAGGTCACTATTTATCCTTATGATTGGGTTTATACAGCATGAGTGCCCATATCCTTTGGGGATGTGGTAAAATGGTGATGCTTTGGTATCTTTCTATGGACAACATTATTATTGATTGAGCCTTAATGTTAAACACTACCTTTACCGTAGAAATAACATGGAAGGTAGGATTGAGTATTAGCATTAAAGACTACTTTTACTGTAAAATGACATGGAAGGTAGAATTCAGTATTACACATTGATGAGGCATAAGTGTAACAATGAACGGGATTATTCAATAATAGTTCTTATTGTTTAAAATGGTGCTAATTTTGCCCCAAACTATCAGAACGTTCAAATGTTAAATAAGATCTTATTGGTTGGGGCAAAATTAGCATAAAAGAAAGAATAACAATGTAACATAAAAGTGAAATCAATTATAAATACAAACGGTTCCATTGCAAAGTCTACACTGCAAAATGTATATTTGTACTGTATGATAAATAAAGTGCACTTGTAAGGAAAGGTCGTTAGATCCGGGTATTGAATGATCCTTGGCCCATTTATAAGCTATCAGCCAACCATGATCGTTACATTTATGGCCAACATAAGAGGATCAGCCTGTCGAGTCTTAAAATTTCAGATATCAGAATTAAGCTGCAATACAAAAATCCTACCAGCAGCACACACACACCTACAAAAGAAATTAAAATTCTTGAGGACTATAGTTACAAAGAATCCTTCTTTCTGCCATTATTCAACAAAAATGTAAACCAGGGATAGGCATCCAGTAGATCTCTAGATGTTTGAAAACCGCAATGCCCAGCATTCCTCTACAAGCACTCTGAAAACTACAATTTCCAGAATTCCCTAACTACAAACATCTGGAGATTTGCTGGTTGCCTACCCCTGATGTAACCCCTCTCCTTGACAGTGCCTACCAAGTACCATACTTCTCTATGCAAAATATAAAGCAGCTATGAGGTAAAGAGAACTAAAGTCTACTTTCACATTTTTTTCTGGTGCTATAGCATTTTCTGAAGCTATATTCACTCAAAAGTTACAAACATCCTCTCAAGTTAAAAGTAGTATAATGTCCCATTTGTCTTATAGCCATTTTGCAGTCCACTTCATTTATCTATAGAACATGCAAAATATTCACCTGCATTGTACTGGGGTTGTTGTCAACATGTTAATTCAGATTTTATTTATAAAACACGTGTACTAAAAAAGAAAAAAAGGATGTACAAGGAAAAAAAATCCTACCTTCATTATGGTCCAACAAAAGACCAATAATGCACTTGTCTTCATCTTTGGCCAAAAAATACAGCTACAAAAAATTGAAAGATCCCTAATGCAAGATTAAAAAATAAATAAAAATAATCTCAGTAGCAGTTTCCTAGTAATTAATACTTGTGATTTTGTAAGGCTGTCCATCAAAAAGGTTTTTGTGTTATGTTTTTTACCGTATATACTCGAATATAAGTCGACCCGAGAACAAGTCGAGGTACCATTTTTCCTAAAAAAATTAGTAAAACATGATTGACTCGAGTATAAGTCGAGGGAAGAAAATATCACCACTACTGCCTCCTGATTCTGTATTGTTTTAAGGCTTTAGTTGCCCTTTAAATGGATAGCAGAATTCCCATACAGTAGTCCCATACATTAACAGCCAAATCCAGTATGGCTATTACTGTATGGGACTATAGTATGTGAAATCTGCTGTCCATTTAAAGGGCAACTAAAGCCTCAAAACAATACAGAATCAGAAGGCAATCTTTTCAAAAATACATACCATTCTCCTGATTCTGTATTGTTTTAATGCATTAGTTACCCTTTAAATTAATAGGAATCCCCCACACTGACCCCCAATTCCTTGCCACTCCAGGTGTTTGGAAACTACAACTCCCAGCATGCTTTAGTTGGTGGGAGTTGTAGTTTCCAAACATCTTAGTATACTCAAATACTGCACCTACCTCCCCCCCCACCCCCAGTGGAGTACAGACATTTACTTTACTTAACATTTGGAATCAAAATGTCCCCAAAACGATCCAAGCCACACAGATTACCAATGCTGAATTCACCAACCTGAACTCTGGCAGCAGCACACTTCCTCACTAACCTGAACTCCGGCAGCAGCACGCTTCCTCACTAACCTGAACTCCGGCAGCAGCACGCTTCCTCGGTCTTCCCTATTCCACTGGGCTGTGGATGACGTCACTACTCGGCGCCGGTGTTACCCGGCGCCGAGTAGTGATGTCGGCCAGAGCCCAGTGGAATGCGGAAGAAGGAGGAAGCGTGCGGCTGCCGGAGTTCAGGTTAGTGACTCGAGTATAAGCCGAGGTAGGATTTTTAGGCTTTTTTTAAAGCCTAAAAACCTCGACTTATACTCGAGTATATACGGTATGTCTAAAAATGTTTTATATGTATCCATTTCCCAAAAATGTACATATGAAAGATAAACAACTAAACAGAATGAGTTGGAATAATATTGTATTACGCAATCACATTAAAATAACTTTAAATACCTCTGAAATCTAAAAGTTTCAACTTACCCTTCTTGGATGGAATAATGTGTTAAAGTCATCCCCAATACGTCGGAGTTCCTGTGCAATCCAGATTTCCGGTCTCATGTTCATGGCATCAATGGGATGTCTGGCTGCTGCAGAAAAATGTAAATGTTAAGACTTTTTCTTTTATAGATTATAAATACATTGTAACTCAGCCTCTTCTGGTTTTCTGTTGAAAATAAATGTATGTGTGCCAATATCCCCCTATCTCGAAACCAACATTTTCTTCGTTTAATATATTTCAGCAATATTTAGTCATATAAAACCTTTTTTTTAAATCAATTACCCATTGCGCACAGTGACAAAAACAGCACCTTATAATAAAAAGACATAAAAATAAACATTTTACAGCACAGAGTTCCTGCCTTTTTCAGTCACAACAGAGATTTCAGTGTGGTGCATTTGCAAACATATTTCAACATGCATGTCTGACAATTTACTTTTTTTATACAAAAAAAAAATGAATGGAATTCATTTTTTTGCCAGCATAGATGTGAGAAAAAGAATATTACAATTTCAGTAAAAATTAAGAATTGAGAATTACAGGTAGTAATACATATACTGTAGTTCTGGTTGATCCAGGGATACTTTCTGATTGCCATTTTTTCCCCTAAAACAACTGTTAGGTAGGGTTCAAAAGGGAAAGTATAAAGGTTGCACTAGATAGACGTATGTCTTTATTCAACCACTACATTACTATGTTACTATGCATGTCTGTCTGGGGAATTGAACCTGCAACCTCATGTATCCTGGCTTTCTAAAAGCAGAGCATTAGACCACTGTCCCACCCAAGGTAAAATAAAAGAACAAATGCATTTAGAACCTTTTGCTAGGAACTGAATGGAAGAAAAAAAGCAGTAAAATCAGTTAGTATTGTTCCTGGTAGGCAGGAAAATAAACTGCAGGGTAACAGAAATGATAAAGTATTATCCACACCATATTGGTGTGGGGACATCTATATAGAAACTAGAGACAACCTTGGAAGCACCTATTGGCCACATCCCCTGAACCAAGTATTCACTGTTTGAAGACTACATAGATAGAGACATGCACTCACAACAACAAGGAATCCTTCTTAGCTACAGAATTCTTACATGCATGTAAATCCAACTTACTCATATACTAGTGGAGGGGTGCACAGCCCAATCTAACATATAAAGCCATGTAGATCACTATGTATAGTGGTGCACAGAGGGGTAAAAATATCTATATCAAAAACACCAAGTCAAGGGATACAAAAGTACCCTCTAAGAAAAAGACCCCACACACAATAAATACTTGAGGCTGATAAAGTGCTACAACATTTATTGGCAACTAAGTGCTTCCCAAGATATACAAAATTGCACATAAAACATACAACCACCCTCCCTTCTAATACACACCCATATCCCCATAAAACTCCAACATCAATATTACCAACACTAAAAAGTTACAAGCAACATTGCCAGGCGTCCCCGGCTAAAAGAAAAACGGGAGATACAGGTAGGTAACAATAAGCAGATCCCGCTTATAGTCTGAGGCTGACCGAACAAAGCAGCAATGGAAACAATTAGCGGGACCCGGTACATACTTTACCCCGACTCACAGATGTGGTGCCTATAGTGTATCGAACAAAGCGCCATATCTCAATTGGTAAATGCACCATTTCAGTCCAGCGTCTCCTACATAACTCGGCACCATACAGCTTCAACACGGACGACCATCTCCATAGTATAATTCGGCCACACATCAGGATCTCCTACCAGTAACTCCTACAGACAAGTTTCGCCCATCAGCTTGTTAGCCACCTGGGCTTCATCAGGGTCATGTGATGCTTGCTTCCTACCTCTCTTAACAGTCCAGCAATTTAACCCCATAATGGACTCCCTTAAAGGGATACAATTCAAATACATTACAACACAATTAATCTATATAAATTATACAGAGATCACGAGTGCAGGGTTCGGATGGAAATAAATAGCAAAATTAACATACAAGAAATCCCGGGACACATCATGGAAGACCCTCAGAGCATAATAAAAATTATTCACAATATATCAACAGTAACATTACCTAGTGGCAGCCTATAATAGGACATATTATATGATGCAAGGTTGCCTATTTTTTACACATATTCAACCCATAGTTGGCAAACCATTACCACTGGTTATATACTATCCGATCTATATGGGGCACAGTGATCCCCTGGAGCTATAACAGGCAAATAAATTGCCTGTCTTTCTCCAGGTGTAAGGTAAATATACCTAACAGAAGCCTATAATAGGCCACCTTACATCATCTAAAGTGCCCTATTTTTTACGTCATACGACCTATTGTTGGCTTACAATTACCACTGGTTTAGGAATATCCGATCTATATGGGGCACAGGCACCCCCCGGAATTATAAAAAACAGGCAAATTGCATGTCTTCGTTTAGCCCCGTTTGAATACACGTCCTTAGCCTATAGATCCAATATAGCTCTCTCTGTAAAATAAATTTAGATAGGTTACCTCCTCTCATGCCAACTGACACTATTTCCAACCCCATAAACGACCACTCATGCTTTAAGCACTGTGTATTATCCAACATATGCTTGGCAATTGCTGATCTTTCTGGTTGGCCATTCAATATTGCCCTTCTGTGTTCTTTAATACGAGTGGTGTAACGTCTTCTCCACGTATTTCATTCCACAGGAGCATGTAATTAGATAAATTACATTTTTACTTTGGCAAGATATAAATTGATTAACTTTTTAATATTTTGCCGCAATCAGTTTTAACTTGATTTGTTTCATTCATGAATGGACATACCACACACATTCCACATTTTTTATTCCCTTTCCAGGATTTTTTCGTCAACCATGAAGAGCTATTATTCTTAGGATCAATATACTGACTGGGGGATAACCTATCTTTTAAGATTCGGAGCCCTTCTTGAGGTAACTGACGGATACTTTCCGACAGCCTCACTAACATCCTTATCCAGGGATAGCACTTACCAATGACTTTGCAAGATATCCTTAATCAGATTCCAATCTTGATTATACCTTGTTATGAATCTGATCCTGGTATCTTGACAATCCTTATCAACCTTGTTTACCTTCGCACCGTGTAACAAAGTATTTCTACTAATTCTGTTAGCCCTTCTCATTCCGTTCTGAATTGTACTTTCACTATAGCCACGATGGCAAAATCTCTCTACCAGTAGTGAGCTTGTCTGTGGAATCCCTCATTTGTTGAGCAGTTCCATTTAATTCTACAGAACTGCCCTATTGGGATTCCTTTTATGAGGTTCGGAGGGTGATGGCTCGACGCTTCCAGTAGCGCATTAACAGCCGTTTCTTTATGAAAAGTGTCAGTAATCAAAGTATTTCCACTTTCCATAATCTTTAAATCCAAAAAATTCTCCTCACTACAGTTCACATCAAAGGTGATTTTAATATTAGGATCATTCTGATTCAATGTGTCAAAATTTCAACAACCCCTCCTGAGGGCCCTTCCAGACAAGGAGGATATCGTCCACATACCTAAGCCAGAGGACGACCTCCTCCCAGTCAGGAAAGCCCTCAATTGCTTCACTCACCTCATTTAGCTCCCAGAGGCCGAAATGGAGGCAGGCATAAGTAGGCGCGCACGCCGCCCCCATCGCGGTCCCCTGGAGCTGTCTGTAATACCTGGTGTTGAAGGTAAACACATTATTAGTGAGTACGAACCTCAGCAAAGATATGGTAAACTCAGTATGTTTGTTAAACCTTTCTCCCGGGTATCTAGGAATGATTTGGCCACCGAAATACCTATTTCATGCAGAATAGAGGAGTAAAGTCCTTCAATATCAAGAGTGGCTAGCCACATCATCGTCCATGGTTATCCCATCGATCTTACGTAGTACATCCCCAGTATCTAATATGAAAGAGCTAAGGGTATGAAGTAAGGTTCCTCAGAATAATATCTACATACTTACATGTTTTCAGACGGCCCCCCTTGACCTGAGATAATTGGTCTCCCAGGTGGAAAGGCTCTTAACTTATGTATAATTTTTTATAATTCCGGGGGGTCCCTGTGCCCTATATAGATCGAAAAATTCCTAAACCAGTGGTAATTGTGAGCCCACAATAGGTTGTATAACATAAAAAATGGGGCACTTTAGATGATGTAAGGTGGCCTACTTACCTTGCACCTGGAGAAAGATGGGCAATTTATTTCCCTGTTATAGCTCCAGGGGATCACTGT
The DNA here is from genome assembly GCA_019447015.1 of Hymenochirus boettgeri. Taxonomy (NCBI): domain Eukaryota; kingdom Metazoa; phylum Chordata; class Amphibia; order Anura; family Pipidae; genus Hymenochirus; species Hymenochirus boettgeri. Next base: position 65,627,141 of record CM033473.1, read on the forward strand.
GCCCCATATAGATCGGATAGTATTTAACCAGTGGTAAGGGTGTGCCAACTATGGGTTGAATATGTGTTAAAAATAGGGCATATTATATGATGCAAGGTTGCCTATTATAGGCTTCAACTAGGTAATGTTGATATATTGTGAATAATTTCTATTATGCTCTGAGGGTCTTCCATGATGTGTCCCGGGATTTCTTGTATGTTCATTTAGCTATTTATTACCATCTGAACCCTGCACTCGTAATCTCTGTATAATGTATAAAGATTAATTGTATTAAATGCATTTGATGAATTGTATCCCTTTAAGGGAGTCCATTAAGGGGTTAAATTTCCGGACTGTTAAGAGAGGTAGGAAGCAGGCATCACATGACCCTGATGAAGCCCAGGTGGCTAACAAGCTGACGGGCGAAACACGTGTCGGTAGGAGTTACTGGTAGGAGATCCTGATGTGTGGCCGAATTATACTATGGAGATGGTCCTCCGTGTTGAAGCTGTATGGTGCCGAGTTATGTAGGAGACGCTGGACTGAAGTGGTGCATTTAGCCAGAGATACGGTGCTTTGTTCGATACACTATAGGCACCACATCTGTGAGTTGGGTGAAGAGTGTGGTCTGTCCGGGATCGAGGTAAAGTATGTACCGGGTCCTGGTTCTGGCTTCTCACTTTAAGTACCGCTAATTGTTTCTATTGCTGCTTTGTTCTGTCAGCCTCAGACTGTAAGCGGGATCTGCTTATTGTTACCTACCTGTATCTCACGTTTTTCTTTTAGCCGGGGACGCCTGGCAATGTTGCTTGTGACTTTTTATGTGGCTTTTTAGTGTTGGTAATATTGTTGTGTATTAGAAGGGAGAGTGGTTGTATGTTTTATGTGCAATTTTGTATATTTTGGGACGCACTTAGTTGCCAATAAATGTTGTAGCACTTTATGAGCCTCAAGTAGCAGTGCCTTATTGTGTGGGGGGTCTTTTTCTTAGAGGGTACATTGTATCCCTTGACCGGGTGTTTTTGAAACCCAACTTACAGCAATAGAATCAATACATGTGTGTTTTGGACAGGAAAGTTTAGTTAATTACGATTCTCCACTCTCCAAACACTTGCGCTGGCGCACACTGGCATGAATAAGTAACACTTGCTGCGGTGGTGAAATGTAGAAAAATCTTACTTTATTAAAGTCATGGCACTCAAACACGACTCCCGGCCTGACGCGTTTCGGACCAACGGTCCTTAATCATAGGCACTATGGATAAAGGAAAGTTTAGTTCTCTAATTTATGTTTAACTCATTTTGGGATTATCTCCCTTTTAAATTGGCATGGGAACAAAGGGCTTTGATTTGTGTATGGGCACTTTATCGGCCGAAATGGCCGTTCGGTCGGGGATAATTGCCCAACCGGCTGGCAAGATCTCCAAATGAGCGGCTTTTTCACCTGATAAAATGCCCATACACTGCACGATTATCGCTAGCCTGCGTTCGCACATGTCTATGAACCTTAAGAGTAAGCAGGACACGTGTGTACTGACAAAACAAAAAAGTTTTACGACGTCTCTTCTAGTCCCACATTACAATTATTAATAAAGTCAATAAATCTTCCAGTTATTCCCTGGGAATACTGAGTAAAACTCTCAGAAACTCGGTAATCAAAGAAAAAACTTTTTATCCCATCTCTCCCCACAAATGTAAAAGGTAAAAAATGAAATTTATATGGTGACAAACCTTGTATCATACAGAGCTTGACAGACAAGATTCATGTAATTAGCAGGGCTGCATTATTATTATTAAATTATTATTATTGTAAATTGATTATATTTTATACTGTGATCATTCTAACTCAGCCTGACTGCATGTGTTTTACCTGATTAACCAGTAGTTCTCTATATGTTTCCAATATACAACTCCAACCATTCTGTGACTGCCCTCTGTTATTAGAGAGTGTCTTTAGGGGAAATGGTGGTAGATATAATTCAACAAACAAACAATAATTTTGTTCAAGGCCAGTGAATTTGATCAGGCTGAGAAAAACTCAGGCTTGATACATGGCAACTAAATTCTGATAACTATATGAATCCATTTTCATACACTAATCACCAAGCAATGATAAATTAGATGTACCAAAACAGAGAGCCTCCACACCGCAAATACCAGGCACCAAAACTTGCACATTTAGAAAGCTCATCTGACAGAAGAACATCTGACAGTTTCTATGCTTGCAGCACAAACTAGCAGCTCTGCTACTAAATCAGAACAGGGCCTTGCTGAAGGCCTCTGGCTGTTTTATACCGTCTCCTTGTATTATGGTCAATAATACAAGAGCCAATCAGATTTAAGATTTGTTCTGGACCAATCAGATTTTAGGGGGTGCGGGACACTATAAAACCTCATGAAATCCTCAAAAAAAATTATTTTTCTTGCCTTTGTATTTAGGTTAGAGATTTACAAGTAAGCAGCTGGTTGATTAGTTGGACTGCAACATTGAATAATCTTTAGCTCCTAGGCTTATTGCCTATGGGGTCATTGTGTAGTAGTCCATAAGCAGCACATACATGATGATATAACAGATAAATGCTAAAAACAGATTTTTGTTCGCAGAACATGAATTTGCTTTACTTTAGTCAAATAGCCTGCAAAATTTTAAGCAAATCTAATACATATGTAGTTGCACTGCTAGTTCTACCATTCCCTGGCAAGCACTCTCAAACAGCAGAGGGAATTTTAGGTGTTGTACATTGAAATCATGCGGCAAGGCTTTCAGAATCACTGCAGTATAAATACAATCAGGTTGTAATTAACGCAGCCCTGTTACCTACATTAATTATTAATTAATTAAGTGTCCCCCAATTATGAGAAGATCTGATAACTAAATATATGACCACTAACAAGTTGTTGCTCTATTGCCCAGAGCAGGGGTGTCCAACCTGCGACCCTCCATATGTTGGAAAACTCCAACTCCCAGTATTCCTTGGTTTCTTCTGCAATGGAGGAATGCTGGGAGTTGGAGTTTTCAAAAACCTGGAGGGCTGCAGTTTGGAATTCCATGACCAAGAGCCTTGCATAGCCAGGAAAAAACAACCTGGCTACCTCATTATACAGAAAGTGAGCGATTGGATAATCCACTTTATGTTATCTAACATAGTAACTCTTTAGTTGCCGCAATTCCCATGGCAGGAAGCACATAAATAAAAAGACCTTTCAAATGCTGCAACAAAAATCAATAGTTTATTGCAAGCACTTTCTGCACATTTACTTTAAGGTAACAGGTATAACAGGACGTCTATACTGAAACAATAGTTATTTTTAGATATCCAATCTGAACTATCTACTGCTAGGTGCAGTGTTCATGCAAATCATGTGAATTGCATGATGGGAAATTCCCCTCTTCCCTCCCTTCCTAATGTTGCCTCTTAGTGATTACTGAGCATGCTTGCCCTTATAGTGAGTCCGGAGGTCCAGAAAGAGGTGTCCGTTAAGATTGGGAGGAGAGATACTGAGCCTAAACAAATCTATTATGGTATATGTATGTGCTACTTACATGTATTAATGTATAAATTAAGATGAGGCAAAGTCATTTTTTCACTATAGATGCCCTTTAAAGGGCATGTCCACCCTTCTAAAAAATTTTTTATATAATATTCTCCCTGTCCCCCCAGCCCCAACCGCTATAGTTTTAAGTTCAGAAAGTGCCCCAAATATTACTTATCTTCCCTCTTTCCTCCGCCGCACTGCCAGGCCCTCTGCTTGCGAGAAAATGCAAGCAGAGGGGCTCTTACACGCAACGTTTGCTTTAGGGTAACCTTTAGTATAGTTCTCCTTTAAACAGCAAGATACGGTTAAATTATCCCCTTTTTATGTACCAAGAGTGAAGGCCTAAAATGCTAGGTCCTAACCCCTGCAAGTAAAAAAGACAGCTAGAAATAATACCTGAAAATATAGCTTGCTGGTCTGGCTCCACCCCCTCCCTCAATCCTAGACTGGGTGTTCTTGCAGAATTACATTAGGTTGGCCTGCCTACTCAGTGAATGAGAGGGCCAGGAGTGGAAAGGCGAGGTGTAATCTCTGGTATTTTTTATGACTATTTTGTCGTCTTTGAGGGGTCCAGACCTTTAAGTTTTAGGCCCTACCGTAGGACCTGGGTACATCAAATATCAATATGCAATAGGTTATTAAAAACAAAAATGTTCCATTTCTTAGTTTGGATGGTAAGATTGAATAATACCTCTTAGTCCTGTGTATTTGCCAATTGGAAGCATGTTGAAAATTGCTTTGGAGACTTTGTTTCTGACCTGTCATATCTAGATTGATAAACTCACTGAAGAAAGCAGGGTGTAAGACATGCAGTTCTCAGATCAAAAGTCCTCAGTCTTTAACACGCTGCTGCTCTGCCAATGAATGAAGATGATGAGGTAGGAATACCCAATTCTACCACTCGAACTAAGGTACATTTTATTTTTAAATTTTTTTGAAAAAAAATTTGAAATTCCTTAGTGCACTATAGTTCTCCTTTAAAGGATAAATACACAAAATAACAATGAAGTTTAAATGGAAGCTGTATGCCTAACTTACCTTGTCCCTTTTTTTTTTTCTAGGGTTTTTTTTTTCCTAGGGGGACATGGTAAGTTAGGCATACAGCTTCCATTTAAACTTCATTGTTATTTTGAGTGTACTTATCCTTTAAAGAAGAACTAAACCCAATTTTTTACACTCCAGAATCTGAAAATATACCCTCTAATAACAAATAAACTGAAAAATTCCACTACAGTAAATAGCGTTAAAGTAAATGTAACCCCTTGAAGAACTGGATGAGAACTGTGTGTATGTACAGTGACTGGCCACAACCCCTCTCAGCTCAGCCACATGCTCCCTTGCCTAATCGGTCTTAAAAAAGGATTGGCTAGAGGCTCCTAGTGGGTGTGACCAACTGTAACAAGTTCCTGCAGCATCTTTGGACTGAGCATGTGTAAAGAACATAATGGTCAGCGACCACACTGGGTGATAAAACACAAACTATAAGCTAGACAGGTAAATATCCCAACAACCATATCAAAATGAGAGTTGAGACACAGATTACTGCTTTTATATTAAGGCGCTCTTCCATCTGAAAAGAGTTTTGAGGCTTTAGTTGTCCTTTAAAGTTTAACAGAAACATTAAATATGCTGACTACACTAAAAAGGAATGAATTTTAATAAAAATTCATGAATACCCCAGAACAAGTATACAGTAACGGTAGACAATTTTTTTTTCTGGGGCTAGTCAGAAATCTCTTGGAACCAGTCTACCCCTTTTATGTAGCTGTAGATATCAGGTGTAATTTGGCTATATGGCTTCAGGGATTAACCCAGCCCTGGTATACAATCATTTGTAGATAATCAACATAATTCTTATCACTACACAGCTTAAATAGTTGCCAGTTTTATATATTTCACGTTTCACCATTTAGTGTGATATTAAAATCTAGCCTCATGTTTTACACACAGCTCTAATACATAAACCTTTCTGCTGTGAAAGAACACGGTAGACCATTTAAAAATATCTTTCAGAAAAACAGAATAGGCAACATTTCCTGCCACACCTTATTCAAATCACCCTCTTTTCAGCTGGGTAAAAAAGGCACACTGCAAAATGATCTACTTTATTAGAGGCTCTTGGAGGTGCAGGGGAAAAGAAAAATTACATGCACAGAGAAATTACAAACTTCAATTCCAGAAAGGCTGAAGGTTTCATGATAATAAAGCAGTCCATAAAATAAAGCAGGGTGTGTGCAATATGTAGCCCTCCAGATGTAGACCTTCTTTGCTACAAGTTGTCTATTTCATACATCTAGAGAGCTGCAGGTTGGACATTTCAGACAAAGTATTCCTACTATGGTGGACAATTTAGTGAGAAGCATTTCTTTTCTATTAGGAACACAGCCATTTTGAATCTCATTTTCCTCTAAAAAGTCAACCACCACAAACTAATGGGTAGAATTTTCTAAACCCGATGAAGAACAGAGTATAGAATCTGTTTAATACACAGCAGAATCATTTTTGATTGTGGAGAAAGCAATTCACACAGCTGAATTCAGTAGAGCGAGAAAAAGTGTATTCCCAGCCAAGCATTCACTGTGTGCTTATACCTTTCTATGGCCCAAACAAATGTCAAAAGTTACCGAATTGAATATCAAAAGTTATTGATTAACTTTCATACTTAAGCTGGCGAGCAGCCCACCACTGCATATACTGACTTTGTATAACTGAAGTTAAGTAATTCAGAAAATTAAATGTCGTGGTTAAGTGGTTGATAGTGAAAATCAATTTGAGGTTTTTAGAAAGGATTATATTCAGCAAGCGAAGAGTCAAAACAATTCAGTAATAAAAAAAATAAGAGCAAAATCTGTAGAGCAAAAATGTAAAATATTGTAGGGGATTTCACATTATTTACCCTTTTTAGTATTTCAGATTTGTAGTGACTGGCACTATGCAATCCCTACATTTATAGCCCTGCGTTTTAAAGCGATTTTCAAGCGTGGACACCTTGCATTTGTTGTTGTTTATACTTTAGGCAGTGCCATTTTTAAATTTTTTAGGCTTTTTTCTGTCTGTAAAAAGATTGAGAAGCATGGGAGCAAGCATTAATGATGCATCATCAGCCGTAAACCCAAGGCTTCCCATTCCCAGCAGAAATCCTTAAGTGCACAAGCAGACCGAGTTTAAGGGGTATGCCAGAGTCCCGGTAATCACTGTTAAAGGACAACTAAAGCCACCGAACAACACTGAACCAGAAGGCAGAACACCTTGATATAAAACCAGTAATCTGTGTCTTAACTCTAATTTTTATAAGGGTGCTGGGAAATATACCTAAATAATATATGGTTTGTGCTTTACTTCACAGCATTCTAGAATGACACAGTTGGGTCAACGACCATTATGTTCTGCACATGCTTAGTCCTTAGCTATGGCAGAAACTTGTTGCAGTTGGTCACACCCATTAATAATCTCTAGCCAATCCTTTTACAGGACAGATAAAGCAAGGAAGCATGTGACTGAAGTCAGGAGGTGTGGTCCGACACTGCACATACACACAGATACTTTATCCAGTTCTTAACAGGCTTACATTTATTTTAATACAATTTACTGAAGTGGTATTTTATAGCTTATTGGTGTTTTTAGGGGGGTTCTTTTCAGATTTTGGAATATAAAAAATTGGGTTTAGTTCTCCTTTAAGTCTTGTGATGGGTAGGGGCATTTCTAATGTAGGGCTAGGACATTTGGGGGCGTGGCTGGGCCGCCCAGGGGCGAACCAACTTTGTCATTGGTAGGCTCCTCCTCCATCCTGGCTCAACCGTCTATCTAAAAGGAGATAAGAACATAAAATATGAGATTACAGTGCAGACACCTCAAAGGCTCGTTCAAACTAGATGCGTTTTAATTGCTTTTTGATGCGTTTTTCCAATGCAAGGACATAAATTTCCCCTAGGAATATCATAATACGTTTCACACTACTGTGTTTTTGTAACGCACTGCTTGGCAGCAGTTTAGTGTGTTAATGCACTCAATGAAGGTCTATGGGACAGAGGGAAAAAAATGCATGAAAATTCATGTTTTTATGCGTTTACCATTTAACCCAAAACACACTAAAAAGGCACTGCATAAAAATGCAATGCAAAAACAATTTAAATCGCAATGTAATTTACTGCATTTTTTTAATGTGTTTTTTGTTGTGCAGTGTGAATTAAAAGGACAATTATACTCCTCTCCCCCTCGTTCCTTTCCCTCCACTCCTGCAAAGTACCTAGGGTGAGGACCTAAAACGCTAAGTCCTCACCTATGGGTACTTTACAAAAGTCCTGCACTACTTACTTGTAATCTCCCTCGTCGCTCCGGTCGATCCTCCCACTGGCACTTGAGTGTGACAGGTCGCGAGGCGCCAATGGGAAGACACGCCTCCTTGCAGAGCGCGTCTTTACATTGGCTGCCTCGCGACCTGTCACTCAAAGTGCCAGTGGGGAGGATCGGACCGGAGCGACGAGGGAGATTACAAGTAAGTAGTGCAGGACTTTTGTAAAGTACCCAGAGGTGAGGACTTAGCGTTTTAGGTCCTCACCCTAGGTACTTTGCAGGAATTGATCAGGGAAATGGTAAGTATAATTGTCCTTTAAGCCTAAAGGGCATGTTCACCCTTAAAACAAAAATCTGGTCATATAACTAACTGTTACATATCCCCAACCACAGCTGATATATTCATCACATAATTAGAGGTTATAATTATTGCCTCCATTCTGGCAGAATAAGCTGGCTCCTCGGCTGTGACTGCTTACATCACAACCAATGATTGACTGCCGATTTTCTTCCTCCTCTGCACATGTTCAAGCTTCTAAAAAGCTCATTGAGCAGAGGGAAGAGAACGATACCTTTGCCAGAATGTAAAATAACTTATGATTGAATGTCTGGTTACAAATTCATGTAATAAACTGGTAAAAATAGCAGTTAGGGTTGCGGACAGATAGCTTACAGTCAGCAGTTTTTGTTTTAAAGGGCATGTCCACCCTTAAACAAAAACTAACGCGGAAACAGAAAAGCCAGCAGAGTGGCCCAGCCAGCCAATTAACCAGTTAATGTAAGTAACTTAGTATGACATAATTTTGTGAATTGCACTATTTACCTGTGTTTGTTTAAAACCAATACCACCATTTGCATCACTATTTAATCAAAAGTGTAAACTGTTCATAAATAATAACTGAATGGAAAATTTCTATAAAAAAAAATAAAAGTTATTAAAAAAAACCCCAAAAACTAACAACTTGTCATTTACCTGCCCCCAACCGATATATTTCTTACTTTATTAGATGCATCACTAAACAGATATTTGAGGATAAATATGGTCTTCATTCTGGCAGAGTAAGCCATCTCCTCCCTCCATGCAGTCAATCAATGCTGTGACTGCTGACATCACAACCAATGATTGACTGCTGATTTCCCTGCTGCCTCCTCTGCACATGCTCAAGCTTATAAAAAGCTCATTGAGCAGAGGGAAGAGGCAGATACCTTTGTCAGAATGGAAAATAACTTTTAATGTAATATCTGGTTACAAATTCATGCAATAAACTTTTAAAAATAGCAGTTGGGATTGCAGGCAGATAACTTATAAGTCACCAGTTTTTTTGTTTTACGGGTGGACATGTCCTTTAAGGGTGCCCAGGCCCTTTAAAGGAACTGATAAAAATGCTTTTGATGCACTGTGATCCAACCACCTCCTATTTAGGGTCAGGACAATGGGAAAACATTCTATTTAAGCACTGTGGGCCAATTAGGCCTATACGTGTCCTTTCATCTATGAAAAGTTTCAAATGCATTACACAGGTGGACCAGATTTCCTTGCACAAATATGAAACTACAGGCCACAAGCTAGTAATGTGGGTCCCATTACGATAAAAAGCAAGACAACTCCATCCCCTACACAAACTTTTAGTAGTTATTGCCCCACAAAACCTCAACCTCACAAAGCTGCTGATAAACCTACTTACCAGCCTACATGGTATAAATCGAAGGGGCAAGTCCTCATTGTGTAAAAAATCATCTTTATTGAGAATACATACAAAGTTGAGGAAAACAACCTATCTGGGTATTCCCCCTCTGTCAACCCTGTGATACCCCATGGTGACTGGTGACAGGGACTGTTGACTTCCAGACAGATGAGTATATAGGGTTTGGGATATTACTGCTTAGGCTAGGGGCTTGTAATAACCCTAATCTATGGGTCTATTTTATCCACTGGAATCATTGATTTTTGTATGTTTTTAAATGTTTTTCTTAGCACATTATTGCACTCCTATTCCCAGTGTTGCACAATAAATGGATTTTTCATATTTTTCTCATATTATGGGGTTGAGTGCCTGGTTCTTTATCTCTTTGCTTTTCCAAATGTTTCAGCCAATTAGCCTAATCCTAAAATTTTGTGTGGGGGGTGGACATACCCTTTAAGGGAACACCCTCCTTGTTGGAGCATGAAAATGTGTCCGAAAAAGTGATTACCTGCAATTTTAAAGGCTTGCTTGACCTTCATTTTTTTTGGTAGACCAATTTATATCGCTGGTCTATTAAAAACACGGGAAAAGGTAGGAGTACTATCACCTCTGCTAAACATAATTTTTGGTGGGAGAAACTTCTTTGAGCACTACAGAGTATGAATGGGGTTCTTGTAAAAATCACACCCCGGCTTTAAAAATAGTTACTTCTGCTTCCAGCTATTATTACTGCTTAGCATTGTGCCTCCTAAAACTAGCACAGATCTGGGGTAACAGCCCAGAGTCATGCAACGTTTACAGGGCATGGAGAAAAGCACAAAAATCAAAGCAGGAGGCAAAAGTATTTCTTAAAGGACAAGTATACTCACCTCACCCTCGCTCCTCTTCCTCCATAGCTGCATAGTACCCAGGGTGAGGACCTAAAATCGCTAAGTCCTCACCCTGGGTTCTTTCTCTAACTCCTGCACTACTTACCCCAAATCTGCTTCGCCATCGCTCCGTTCCTCCCTCTTCCTCTTCAATGACAGATCGCGAGGCAGCCAAGGAAGATACGCTCTGCAAGGAGGCGTGTCTTCCAATTGGCTGCCTCGCGACTGTCACGGACAGTAGGAGAGAGGTGAAACAGTCGGGATCGCCGAAGCAGATTTGGGGTAAGTAGTGCAGGAGTTAGAGAAAGAACCCAGGGTGAGGACTTAGCGATTTTAGGTCCCACCCGGGTTTACTATGCTGCAGTGGATCGGGGAAAAGGTGAGTATAATTGTCCTTTAAAGTTGGTAATCCCCCCCCCCCCCCGAAAAAAACTTATTCTCCTTTAAAGGAATAAGCTAAAACTGGCAACTAATTTCTGATTAAAACCGGAAACGTTAGTTATGTGTGTGGCAGCACTTACAATTTCCACAATACAAAAAAAGGGGATAACAGGCCTTTAACACCCCCAAATAACCAGGTCTCAAACAGCAGGCCTTTAAGGCCCCCAAATAACCAGGTCTCAAAAAAAAAAAAAAAAAAAAGATAGATAAGATTTGATTCAGAATGTGGTTTGAGCTTACTGGTACAGGATAAGGCAATGCACTAATGGAGGCCATACAAAATCATATTTTTGGACATGCTTAAAAATTGTTATTGTGCCAATACAGATTGTACAATGCCACAATCCTACGATTGGTATTGGTGCATTACCAATCTTGTCCAACATTCAATCAGGGACGAGAAAGAAAAAAGGACCACAATTATAAGTGCAGTATCTCTATTTAGAGATACCGTACTAAAGCACTTTGAGTCCCATCAGTATTTTACAAAGTGAGCTTAATATAACAATGTGACTGTTTTATTATAGTGCAATCGTATATTAAGATTATCACACTATGAAAACTATATGTAAATTTCCTAGTAACTATGAGGGACTCTTTAGCGCTAAATAAAGCTTCCCCTTTAAACTTTTGACCTGATGTAATATTCAGTATCTAAAGAATTAGATGTCAAGGTAAGGTGGTAGATATCCATGTTCATTCCTATTACATAGTAAAAGAAGCAGCATCATTAAATATATTCAAGAGAAAATCAATAGCAAATAACATAAAAAAAACCACCAAAGTTTAGTTTTTAACTCAGGAGATACAGCATTACTATACACATGTGCAAAAGGTAACAAAACAATGGAGCAGTAAACCTTTAAAAGACTTATAATATGCAACACAACTGTTGGTCTTCCAGTAAACAGTAGCAGAGGAACTCTACTATATTTTATATCTCTTGCATATTGTACTATTTTGTAGAGAGTTCTCCTTTAAACATTAAGATATTATTATTTAGAAAAATAAACCAGTTGTGTAATAAATGTTTGTTTATTTTATTGTGTTTCTAAAATCAATAAATATTAGCTTGTTTGTTAAACCATGTGACACCAAAAATATCCTGCATTGATTACTTTGATAACTGCAAAAAGTGGATATGTCAGGTCACACCATTTGAAAGAATGAAAGAAGCTTGGGTTTGTGTCTGATGGAGACCAAAATCAACAAAAAGAGATACACACAGACAACTGCCTTAGCAGTGTAGAAGATTCTGGAATATGAAGGGGGATCTGAAAATGCCAGGATGAAAATCATACCTATACTAACCTTTGTAGCATTAGTCATTCATTCTAAAGAAAGCAGTATTCCTCCTTCCAGTATATCTACCTCCCTTTAAAAAAGAGGATTTGCAGTCTGTCTGACATAAGTATAAATTATATAAATAAAGTGAAATGTAACATCAGACCCAATCAGAAAAACACAAAAGAAAGTGCTTACCCATTGCAGAAAGGAGATGATTAAATGCCTGACAAGGAGGACTTGGGGTTTGAGTAGATTTATCACAGTTCACCGGCACAGGACTCACTTCGAATGAAAAATAGCCACTTGAGGTTTTAGAGACAAGTGATGATCCTCTTACCAGCATGCAATGAGGAGACCTGTTGACAAAGTGACTGGGGCTATAATGCGATTTAGTAGGACCCCAAGGAGTGCTGGCTGTGGAGCTCCCACCCTCATCTGAATGATTACCTTGAAAGGGGCTGCTAAGAGAGGTGGGGGCTCCTCTCCTGAGGGGGCGATGAGTATGTTGGCTGCTTTGCGGTAGTAACTGGCCTCCGCTATCACACCCCGGACTTAAGGCCGACGGTTGTTTGGCCATTTGGTACCTTTATCTCTGCAAAACAAACAAAAACCTATCTTGAGCAACACCGTCCAAAACCATAGTGATAATATATATATTCTATACGTAATAAGAACAGACTGCCTATTCCATTACAAATTTAAAGAGCACAAAGTTAGGCAAATTATTTTTCATATATGAAAAAAGCCAGTCAGACATCATTAGAGGCCAATCTTGAATTATTTTGAGCAAGCCAGTTCCATAGACAGCAATAAAAAATAGTTATCAGATGTAAATCTGACCAACTCTGTATTAGCAGTTCATTTCTCCAAAATAAAGTTTTGATCCCTAAACTAAGTATAATGACCAGGGGTTCTTAAAGGGTGTGCTATGTGCCTTCAAAGAGCCAGAAGTGTGTCTCAGGGTTTTGGTAGTGGAAATATTTTCACCAGAATAACTTATATACTTTTAGAGTGCAACAAAATAACAAAAATGTATTATGATAACATTTCAATACAGTCAATATAATTAAGTTCTTCAATTAATGATTAAGCTATTAAAGGAATAGTTTAATCATTCATTGAAGAATGGGAGGTAAAGGAGCTATGTCTTTAATCTATTAGAGCTATTAATCTAACTGGAGCCAGGAACAAAGGGAGGAAACAGTGAGCTCCCATCAGTTTCTGGCTTTAACTAAACTATAGCACGCATTGGCACACATGAATGCTATAGTTTAGTTAAAGTAGGAAACAGAAGAGCTGGCAATGTATAGCACACACAGGCAAGTTGATATGCTTAGTTTCTGGCTCTCGATACATTAATTGAAGAACATAGTTAGACATAGCTCCTTTACCTCCCATTCTTCAATTAATGCAAAAACGGATAGGTCCACTTTTTGAGTGAACCTATATTTTAAAGGATAAGTATACTGAAAAAACAAACAGTTTAAATGGTAGCTGAATCCCTAACTAACCTTCCCCCCCTTTTTTTTTAGGTCCCTTCAGAGCCTACCTG